>CABEGB010000236.1:106681-607510 GCA_901521435.1 Crematogaster levior | reverse complement strand
ATATTTTTCTATTTCTATTTTTATACTTTTCGTAATATTGTAATTATTTGTCATATTTTAACGATATTCAATTTGACTTACTTTATATTAGAAATATTCAATTGTTTGTTCTATCATAGAAGATTGAAATTCGTAGCTATGGTTTTGACAGACTTTCTCTTTGGATATTTAGTAATCGTGCGTGTATTGGTGGTAATGGCGCAGGCATAATAGGTCAAGCACCTAGTCTGTAATGAGGGAACCTGTGACCAACGACTTTTCTGGTATATCATTGCGCAATTGAGTATGTATCCACCCCACAATGAGAGTCTTAATGAGGAATAGCTATAACCATAACGCGTAAAGTGTAATCTAATGTATATAAAAAGTAATGATATGTTATGTGGTATGTATTTCATTAAACACGTTCCACATCTTCCTCTACATTTCTGTAAAAGATTCATTCAGTTGCAATTTATCCACAAAAATAATTTTCAATTTCTCTTAAAATATTTGATTTTGCTAAATAAATGGTTGTTATTAATATATTGTCATCAAATATCGAGATATTCACTTTGGTTAGCAATAAAAGAAAAATAATAATACCAACCAAACCACATGCAAGAACTTTCCATGCAATCACTCAATATTCGTACATACTCCCCTTTTCACTTAAAATTTTAAATATTATGTAAATTATTAGATTATACTTTTTAAATAGATCTGATTAGATTTCTTTGTTATCTACATTATAAAATATTTTCTCATTCAAAATAATATGTACATAATATAATTAAATGCTGAAAAGAAAAAGATACAAATATGAAAATTGGTGCAGAGAACAGATTCATTTGTTTGGCTATCAAAAACTATAATATATCCCTTAACGTATGTTACAGCATCATTAACATTATTAAAAATATTACAAATTTCTTTTTCGCCTATACCTCAAAATATATCAATTTTCCTGACATCAAATTGTTATTATCTGGTGGTTGTATCTTTGATTAATTATAATTTATTAATATAAGATATATAAAATTATGTTTCTATTGAATAACATGTGCCAAATTTGAGAAAGCATTTTCAGTAATGTTTTACTATATGTATACTATTACAAAAGATGGATTTATTTTGACATATAATGTAAAGAAAGAATTCACGTGATTTTTCTGCTTTTAATGTCATAATTCAATGTAACTGCACATGAGACCAAATTTTTTAGCTATTAAAAATAAACATTGTTAAACATATCTATCTTGGCGTTGAATTCATGCAACGAACATAGCGAAGAAATGAAAAATAAAGTATGAATTTGGTAGTTTATATAATAATGAGATCTCATGTTGAGATTAATGAGAAGTTTAGATTATAAAAACGAAGGTAACTTTATTTCCATTTACATGATTATTCCATAACGACCACATCACTTTGATCAATCCAAATAAAATTCTATTAAAAATACAATTTAATAATTCTTACCAGACTTTTTAACTTTGGCACTACATTGTTTTGCCACAAATAATAGTTTGTTCTTTTTCGCTGCAATTGTCTGCACTAGTTCAAGAAGTGTAAAACACTGAAACGCGTTCTTTGGACGAAAGTCGTACCACTGTTCCTTTTAGCAGTGCAGAGTACCTTATGTATTAGTTCACTGAACTCTCATCACCCTTTGGTCTGAGTTAGTACAACGGTGCAGTGCACAGTCTAATATGGTGAGTAGGTGAATAAAATAAAACATACATTGTTCATGATATTGGTTCTGTCAACATAGCAATGTGATCCATACAATAATAATAATAATACGCCTAATGTTAATTCATATTTATCACCGCACTGATTATCGTTCTTATACTTGCACTAGCGGGAATTTGTGTTGTGTTGAGAGTTCATTGTTCAGTCTAGTATTAGTTCAAAAGTGCAATCCCAGTGCAGCGAAAAAGAACAAACTGATAAAACAAAATATAGAATAAAATTTGTACATACCGCAGCGTTATTGTGCTACAATAAATCTTTAGTCTTTATTTTAAACTCTTTTTCGAAAGCAATTAATTAATAATTATATAAATGCAGAATCAATGATTGCCCTGATTGTTATGTACAAAGAATGAAAGTTCTTTACAAAGGAAGTAATAATTGCTTTAAAAATTCTATAATACGTTTCTAATATCAAACAATTTTTATTCTAAATCGATTAATACTCAATTCTGGCGATTCGCTTTAGCCTAATGGAGTTGGTCTGGCGATTTCTTTTATGATGAAATGCCACTAGCGTGTTTCTTTTGTACTTTGAGTCGGCGGTTATCATCGCTGTCATCATCATCACCATCCGATATTAAATCGATAGCATCGTTTCTTTTCTCCTTTGGTGCTGGAGGCATTTCGCTTTTCATCTAAACACAATAAATGAAGCCTTTTATCATCTGTATTGTGTTCCAAAAATTACCTAAGGGTTAACATATATTAAGGCTAGATTAAGTATATGTAGCTTTATTTCTTGTAAATTTATTATATTTTTATCGTATATTTCTTTTACAAAGTGACAAAGCTAGTCGGCACTGTCAAAAATTATATTAACACTATTCTCATCGTTCCACCATTCAATTAGAGTAATCCTACTCTGTGCCATACTTTTCCATTAAGGAATTCTTCTTTAGAGTAGAATTTGGAATGCAGCCTAGCACTCCTATTGTCCAATTATAAATTAAAGTAGTATAACTCAATAAAGTATTAATCTGTAGAATTGCAAAAATCTAAGATTTTCAGAAAAACAAATAGAACTATAGAATAATATCATGGATAAATTTAAAATTGTATTTTGTTATATTAATTTTTCTCACATATCTAAAAATTTTATATTAATAATTCCAAGCTCAGTTGTATGTATCATCCTGAATTAAATTCCACACAAAACTTTTACCTTTAAAAATTTACTTTTAGGAATACTAATGATACTAGAGTAATATTAGATGCCACATAGAGATGTAGAGTACTACAAAAATAATTGCTGGATCTTTAAGCTTTTTGCAATATTTTATCAAGTATTTTTCTCTCAAATTAAATCCACTGTGTCCACATCAATTTTAGTATCCTGCGAATCAGGCATTTTTGTTTCTGCTCTTTTCTCCTTATCTTTATCTTTTTCTTTTTCAATACCAAGTTCTCCCACGAACTATGCAGTAACTGAATCTCATTTACGTCTTGGTAATAACTTATTTTAAATTGAGAACTTCTTTGAAAATATCCATCAATCACGAGATTATCATAAAGCGCCATTTGTCACAGACTGGACAGTTGGCAGGTTTTCGTTCAATTCATTTGTAGAAACAAAGAAGCGTCGAAACATTGGTAAATGAGAGGCAATGTCGATGCACTCATTAATGGCGTACACATCCTCATCTTCTTCCTAGAGATGCTTAAGATTCTCAATGACGTTAGAAGCTATTTCTACTCATTCATCCTCTATCTAATTTCTCTCCTTAACTGTAAATTAATTCATATTTTCTATGATAAAAATTCTTCTACTGCTATTCTAATACTGTTCTACGATGAAATTTACTTAATCCTTCTAGTAGTCAGAATGCTCACGCCTCTCTCTATTTTTAATCTACCGAGTAATTCCGCACTGATAACTTTCTGACGCAGGTATACTGTAATTGCATATCATTCATGCTAGTCAGCAGACCAGCGTGACACGAATCTCATTTCAACAGTAGGTGACAATTTTAATTAAAGACTATTATTGATAGGCCGTGTGAGGTCTCTTCTTGGCTCTACACTTGGTTTATTATAAGGTATAGGATTCTCTTCTCAGTAAAAATATTACCACAATTCCTAACATTTATTATTCTCAATAAAGATTAATGAGACATAACGTATGAAATTAAAAATCTGTTATACATTAATAATTTTAAAATGTTAGTTCTTTATTTATTTATATTTAAGTAATTAATTCAACTTATTATTTCATTTCACAGCACAATTTGTGTTTATACGCACATATTGAAAAAGAAATCCTAGTATCCCAATTGAAGAATATCATTCTTGTATATCTTGGTTTGATTCTAATGGTAAAGACACAATTTTCCATTAACTTTTACTGCAATGTTTGGAGGAGAATAGTCTTCCTGTTCACATGATGTTTCAGAATCGCATTTTGTACTCTAGGTATGATAAATTATGTGTACAAATTTATAAATAATAAATAATCCACATGATAAGATTTAATTGCCTGTTATAAATAATAAACTCTACGTTACCAAAATAATGTATAAAAATCTATAAATATGGATGATATAATTAAAATAAAGTATATTTAATCTCCTTACTGGTGCACGACCACACTTACAATAACAAATCTGAAAATCAAATCACTTTTTGAACTCACGTGGGATTGAAGCGATAAAAACAATAAACAATAAGATGTACGTTGCCGATTTTACATATTGAGTGCAATTTGTCGATCATACAAGTGTTTTCTTTTTGAAACTTCTCAATGCACATACCCTTAATATCAAGATACAAATCTTTTTAAAATTATCCTGTCACAAAAACAATAATACAGCATATTGTTGGTCAAGCGGTAAATAAAAATATATAAAAATATAAACGCATAAAAACATAAATCGAAAGTGACACATCGCTAAGTGGCTTAGAATATTAATATCAATATCCGAACCAGTAAAAGGCATAGTCTTTGTCCCTCGAAGGGTCAAACGGATGTGTGGTGTCATAATATGTATGCGTGTTTGGACTAAATCTGCTACATATAACCCCGGAGTTAGATATGAGATTTACATTGTACCTATATATCAACCTTATAACATACAATGTACTTAACCCTTTCTTTATGTGCACAAACCGGGTACCCGGCTATCCATCGCGCCATACTTTTTGCGTATAATCATGAACGAAATATCAATTTTTCCGTCTAGCAATGCTCCTCAAGTTGAACTCTTTGAGAATATGAAACGACTGAAAATTTTTCGAATTCAATTTTTAAATCTAAATTATATGGTTTTAAGACACATACATCGTTAACTAAGCTCCGGTATCCACTAGGTGTAAAATTAATGTTTTCTGCTCAGAAATTAATTAATACATTGATTAGTCATTTTATTTAGGTAATGGTAGTTTATAAATAAACAACAAATATAATTCTGCTATTGCCGTATTATCCCCACTACATCTCTTCGACTACAGCCGGTCGACCAAGGTCGCCCAGACTTCGTACCCGCGCAGCGCCCGGTACTCTCAATTGTTATGTTTTTGAATGCTGTGCAGGCTCAGATCTCCAATATGACTTAAATAATTTCTATTGATGTTTATTTAATGAAATAAATTTATTTCAAACGATTCCGTCGGCTTTAAACTGTCAAAAATTAAGATAAACCAGTGGATACCCGGGTACCCTGGTTGTGCAACAACGGGAAAGTTGGTTGTGCACATATGGGTTAAAACGTCAAGGTATTTATGCTACTTTACAGAAAAAGGCGCAGCCGCTGATACAAAGTAACAAAAATAATGCTGCGGCGAACGTGAATGGGACAATGCGTGACAAGAAGCAAACTGACTGATCGTTAGAGATTGATCAAAGCGGGGTAACGTCGCCGTCGCTAGCGTCGCTTCAAATTGATGCAGAGGGGAGCCTTGCTAAATAACCAAAAATTGTAGGTCTCTTGGTTCAACAAATCAGTGCTTTTGTAACTTATGCCGTGTTGTTGAAACTCGATATGGATCATCCCTAATTGATAAGTCTGGTACGATGTTCGATAATCAAGGATTTCGACATTATCCCAGCCTTAAATAGTCGCCGAGATGCGACATTGCGTCACCACCGAACGTTTAGAAGGACTTAATTTTACAGTTAAAAATTTGTGTTCCCTTTAGTCTAAGTGGGACACCTTCTCTGAACTACCAACATACGCATCGCAAATCCTTACAACAAATCCTGCACACCACTCCATTTTTTCGCCGTTGGTATATTTGTCTGTATGTGGAAATATAAATTTGGACAAACGGTTTTATGCATCTATACCCTAATGTAATTCCTCGACGTCAATGGCGTTTAATGTGAGGATCAACACTTTTTCTCTGCAAAATTAAACAAAAACAGAAACTTCAATTTGCAGTCCGACAGTTAACAGAAAGAAAAAGTTCTTAATACTACCTTTTATCAACAACATCATTACACTAATTAAACATACATATGTTGGACAAACAAAGAGAAAATTAATCACCAGACTAAAAGAACACAAGTACAACATAAAATTAGATCCTTCTAAACATTCAGTGGTGACGCAACATATGTCGCATCTCAACGACTATTTCGACTGGGATAATGTCGAAATCCTTGATGTCGAACATCATTACCAGAAAAGACTTATCAGTGAGATGATCCATATCAAGTTTCAACAACACAGCATAAATTCACACAAAGACACTGATTTGTTAGACAAGACCTACAATAGCATTTTGGATTATTTAGCAAGGCTCCCCTCTACCATCAATTTAAAGCGACGCTAACGGCAACGTACATAACTTACCCCTTTGTTAATCTCTAACGATCAGATTTGCGCTTCTTGTCACACGTGTCGGTCACGTTCGCCACGGCATTAGTATTTTGTTACTTTGTATCAACTTGGGATGACTGCGCCTTTTTCTGTAAGTAGCATAAATACCTTGACGTTTTTAAGTACATTGTATGTTACTCGGGTTGATATACCGTTACAATATTAAATCTCATATCTAACTCAGGTTATATATGTAGATTGCGTCCGAACACATAACATACATATTATGACACCACATCCGTTTTGACTTCGAGGACTTGGACAAAGACTACACCTTTACTGTTGGACCAATGTATTCTCGCCACCCGATGAATAATTGTCACTTTCTTTCGGATTTATGTTTTTTTATATTTGTTTATATTTTTTTATATATTTTTATTTTACCGCTTGACCATAATACTTTATATTATTGTTTTTGTGACGGATAATTTTTAAAAATTTGTATCGGAACGTATTAAGTACATGCGTGAGAAGTTTCTAGAGCTTACTTGTATGATCGACAAACTGCCACTCAATATGTAAACGACGCGTACATCTTATTGTTTTATTGTTTTTATCGCTGAGGAAGACCCCGTGAGGTCGAAACGTTTGATTTTTCGAATTTGTTATTGTAAATTGTGATCGTGCAATGAGAGATTAAATATACTTTATTTTATTATGTCATCCATGTTGCTCGTTTTTTATATACATTGGCCTTTGAGTTCGTAGGATTTTAAATACACAAATAATCTGATATTTGAGACTTTTGTGGTGTACTAGATTCCGAATTGGAGCGACATTTGTCAACTGATTTTGATGTTTCATGAACATTTCAGTTCGCTTTATGAACTTGTTTACTATATTAAATTATTTCTTCGTGATGAAGCAAACTGTAATGTTCACAAAACGTCGAAATGACGTTTGATAAATTGCCGTGGCTTCAACCCGGAAGCTAAATCTAGTACACTAATAATCTTACAAAACACATTCGTTTCTCGTGTTACCATAAAGATTTAAATTAATATTCTATACATTCAAAACTTCAACACACCTGCACAACATAGTCCATTTTACTACCAGCCCGACAGTCACGTGAGCTGGCGATGTCTGTCGCCTGCTGTGGTGTCAAATGGAACAAAAATGTGTTTTCCTGCAACCTTATCGATCCCTGTGGCATTAAACTGGAAGGTTTCAATAATTCACCTAATAAATCAAAAAATGGAAGCTTCTTCAGCCTAACATCTGGATGAACTGGGTATTGGCTTGTAGGTTGTATTAATGGACCTGATAAAACTTTGGGTGGATACACAGATTGCTGATATGGATGTGGAGTATATGCCGCATTTGTAGTACGCTGGAAAAAAACAATTTTTAAATATTTCTAATACAATTCACAGCGAAAAATAATCATAGATTATTAAATTTTTATTTATTCATGAATTATATAATAAAAAAATATCTATCTCTCTGATATTAAATGTTAAAGGGATAATACACTTTTGCTCACCTGTGGTGTTACACTAGTGTAACCAGCTGACTGATATACCGAATTGGCCCTAGGTGCTTGAGGTAAAGATGCTTGATGTGCTGGAGTCAATTCTTTCCCAGCAGAAACTGATGCCTGTTGCTGTTGCTGTTGGCTAATCGCTTGTCTTTAAATATATATTTTATTTGACACATTCTTCATTTTTAAATGTATATATCTAAGTAAACGTACTAAGAAAAATTACCTTGTTGAATAATAATTTCTATTATGCATATTTTGATCAATCTGTGGCTCGGAGGCAGTGCCAGTTTGCCCATACATTTGATGCGTTGCCATTTGATCTGCCCTGGAAAACATTTCCTTTTACACTTGAAGCAACAAAAATCTTACTAGAGTGTGCTCTCTCTTTCTCTCTCTCAATATGGATTTTTTCTTTTACTTCACTTATTGCCAATTTTGGAAACTTTGGAGTAATCACAATAATGCAACTTGTAAAAAGCACATTGTTTTCTGTACATATTTCACTACGAAGATTTCCACTTTCAGTTTTTTCCACTTACTGTATTGTCTTGTACAATTCACGTATTTTGAGCCTGATAGCTGGGTACGATCTTAATCGCAATAATTCCAAAGCACGTGCTTGCAACTCGTTTTTTCTGCCAGACTTATTTCTACCGGCGAAACCAAGAAGCATCTGAAGCTCAGATACTCGAAAACTTAATACCATATTCTGTAATCAGAACATTACATTTCTCTCCTTACGCATTCCTCAGTATCTAAGTAGATATAATCTTTTACGAATGATCGTAACAAATTATATTGTACATGTTGAAAACACTACTGCAAATCAACAACATTGTATATTCAACAAAAATTAACACACACACACAGAGTCTGTAAAATTTTTGAATACTTTAGAGGGTCCAGTCACAAAGGAGTATCACGCTGCCTCCCCCTATTTACTCCCACATTTACTGCGGTAATCGTCAATATCACACAAGCATTTTGATAGTCGCGCGAACGAGATCCAAAGTGACGACATTCAATTCGCGAGGGAGCACAACGTCGTCGGGAAACGACGGTGCAACAGACAAAGGTGAAGTGAGAGGTTACCTATGGTACGTCCACGCGCGAACGTATTGTGAACCGCCGGAGCCGCGGAATCCCCGCATTGTCAGGATCGTGTCCGTCGTTGCGGATTTACAAGCACGTCCAGCACGAGGCAGACAGCCGTAACAGCCTTGCACCGCGTGATCGTCAACAGGCCACCAGTCGTGCGAGCAACAACGTAGAAACCAGCGCACCAACGAGATAAAGTTAAACCGGCACGCACATCGAGGGCGTGCATAGCACGACGGGGGCTGCAGCACAACGCGAAGGGACTGGACGAAGCGGGATGGACTAGAAATTGCCAGGGCGAAACGATTGTTTCAACGCGGACTCCCGGGCGTACTCGGCCAACGAGGGATCACTCGGCGGTTCTCTCCACCGGTAATCCTCCCGGAAATGGACGCGCGATATCAAGCGACGCGCGGACTCCCGTGCGCTGTCGACGAGAAAGTTTCGCGCGAGAACGTTTCTCCCGTGCACCTGCTCTCTTTTATAACGCGCACCCACTCACCTCCAGCTCCTCGGAATCCGCCATCTTCTTGGCCGACTTTTTACCCGTAGCCGTTTTGCTGACGATTATTTCGAAATTTGCGACTACGGAAAAACGCGCGACCGCCGCCGCTGAGCTTGCTGTCACGCCCGCCGGTCTCACTCCTCACACCCGTCTCTCGCCCTATCATACACTCTCTTACTCTCGCGCGCTCTCTCTTTCTCCCTCTTTCGGTGTACCTCTCTTTCGAATCGCATGGAATTCTCGCATGCGAACGTGCGAGCGGTGCGTGGTGATTTTCTGAATCGCCCACTGTTGATCTCTTTTGAAAAAAGAACAAGAGGAAAGGAATGAACGGCGAGATGTTAAAAGCAATCAGCGTGCGCGACACGCGGTGCTGATGCTTGAGACTTGCCGTTCGAAAAGCGAGTCTTCCAAAATGGCGCCGACGTTGCGCCACATATGTGTCTACAAGAATCTTCTAGATACTGAAAAAGGTGCAATATTCTGTACTTTCCGTGATGAATACAAAATTCGATGTCATTCGATTGAATTCGTTCTTGCGATCTAGTAGTAATCTAGTAGTAAATTGTTGGAAATGTAGTACCATACTGTATGTACATAACATTTGTAGTAGTTTACTAATCGTACGCGAGCACAAAAATTGTATTATGTTCACTTCATTAAAACTGATCACACACGCTTTCCGTAAGAGTAGCCATAAGAATTTTGACCAATCACGTTGCTCGATTTGACCTTACCGGCTGACCGTAAAGACCATCCCACACAAACCTTCCGTAACCTGTAAGCGTAAACGATTCCACCAATCAGATTCAATTGTACCCTTCCACATTTGTCTCCGTAACTGGAATACTCAATGCTGATTGGTCAATTTCCTTACAGTTACGTCTTACGTCCTTAAGTATTTTCGTGTAGAATGGCCTTAAGGCTTGTTCTACAATTGTTAGTCGTAAAGGTGCGAATTTATTGCAGCGAGAAATCGCTGGCGACTTTCCCCCTCCATCCCAATCTCGTAGTAGCTGCTAGTAGCAGCGACAAATCGTCGAAGTTCGGCCTGTCCGAACTTCAAGCGACAAGTCGACACATCGTGACAAATGATAAAATATTATATTGCTAATATTAGAAAGTGGATGTAGAGCAAAAAGCGTCTCACGAAAAACGGCGGCATGGGCCCTCTCAGGCTTCTCTCTGTTAATAATAATAATGTATTTGCCTATTAATAATGTATTGCCTATTAATAATGATAAATTTATTTATTTTATTTATTTATTATTTGTTTGATTAATAATGTTAATATACAATATATAATGTTGCAAAGATAATAAATAATTTATACTTAGTTTAATAATTTATACTTAGTTTATGCTTAGATAATAAATAATTTACACTTAGTTTAAAATAAATAATATTACTAACAATAAGATATAAAAATACGTAAATCACTTATTTATGCCTATTATATTGCCACGGTACTGATCCTTCATTATAAAAGAATTCGCAAAATTCATTCAAATTCATTCTTTTTGTAATTCCGCTTCTTTTGCATTCTTTGCAACTCCAACATTACAGCAGTTGCTATCATTAACCGTCGCTTCCTGATTGCTCTTGCTACTGCTGTTCCTAAAATATTTGTACAAACAGCGGAATACATCTCGTTAGAACGTATTGTCACCTTCATTTTCATTTACAGCTGTTCACTTTAAAAAACAATACCTCTGAAAATATTAACATTTAGTCGCTAGCGATTTGTCGCCACATGAATATGTAGCGGGAGAAAAGCGACAGATACTTGTCGCTAGCGTCATTTCTCCCTCCACTTCTCCCAAGTCGCCAGCGATTTCTCGCTGCAATGAATTCGCACCTTAAGTCGTAAGCGAATAGACCAATCATATTCGATTATTCTTTTCTAAATTCAACTATGATTGGTTTATTTGCTTACGACTTGCGACTAGCGACTCATTGTAGAACAGGCCTAAAACCTATTCTACAATTGCGTAAGCGTAGTTGTAAGCGTAAGCAGTAAACAAATCGACCAATCACAATTGATTATTTTTGAAATCTATGAATTCCATTGGTCAATTTCCTTACTGCTTACGTTTACAACTACGCTTACGTAATTGTAGAATGGCCTTAAGGCCGAATCGAGCAACGTGATTGGTCGAAACCATGGAGAATAGAGATAAGGAGGCTACACTAAAGCCGGTATTCACAGGGTCTTATAATTATTAAGACCGTTTTCAATTCATCTTCGTAGATACTTCGTAGCCAATGAACTGATTCGTACAGCATCAAAAGATAAACTTAAGACGATCTTAAATATAAAGCATACCCGTCGCAGACGATGCAATTTTTTCTGCTGGATTGCTTGCTGGCTGGTCTGCTGGGTTTCTGTGATAGATCAGGTGATATTTTTCTCGCATGGATTTGTCTCGAGTTAATACATTACAGATGGTGCTTCACTTTAAAATAGTGGGGGTACGATTACGTGCAGATAGAGACCCTTTAATAAGAGTCTGGCCATCACCATATATCACCATGTACCTCGATTTGAAGCATCGTGATTGATCCGCCATTTTTTCTCTAATCACGTGATATCGTCGAATAGTGCAATTGGTTAGGAATGTTCTCGATTTTCATGATCATACGCTTGCGCTTAAGTTATCCCCACTTAGATTAGAGAAAAAATGGCGGACCAATCAAAACCACGTCTCTGATGGCCAAACTCTTATTAAAGGGTCTCTACGTGCAGATAGATGGTGGCGCGTGACTGACAACGTGCGGACCATGAACACGAGGAAATATATGGACGAAGTCTAAAGCCTGCGGCACATGATACGATTTTTCGTATTGGATAGCTTACGAGAGCCAATTAAGATTAAGCTTTAAATCACTTGATCTAAAATTCTGCATCTTTATTGGCTCTCGTAAGCAAACCAGTATAAAAAATCGTACCGTGTGCCGCAGGCTTAATTCCGCGGGGGTTAAACCCAAAGAGTGAGGGGAAAGAAAGTCTACTTTCACGGAGTTGATGAACACAAATGGCCGACTAGTGGTTCGCTTCACGGTCGAAAATAGTGCCATATAGTGGCGAATGTAGTAACCTGTAAACTGTAGAACGAGACATGAAATGCCCAACTTCTCAAGCGTCTCATGCGATTTAAAAGTTACGGTTTCAATACTTAGATTTCGAAGTACATAATTGGTCGTGAATGTAAGGCGAGCCACACGCAGCACACAGAACTCACAAAACGCACACAACAGAACACAGCAGCTGGCTAAAATGGCTAAAGTCCCGTAAACCTCCCCACCATATTAACGACGTGTAAATAGATCAAGATCACATATAGAACATGATATACATATACTCAAACATGATAAACCAATATGGCCGCCAGAGATTTCCCCTACTTCTCAGGCTTCATACCCCTCGCCTAGAAATACCATTTACACTCCGTCCATATACTTCCTACGTCCATGGGTTTACCTTTCTTCTTCCACCATGGTACATGAGATGGATAAGGAACCGAAGCGACATCCTCGCAGATTTTGACACTAACTCATGAAGTTTTGGTTAGAGTCTTATAATAAGGGTGCGTTTCGTTTCACGCATATGCGCGCATTTATCTATAGTACACGTTACATATACTATAGATCATGCGCGCATCATGCGTGAAATGGAACGCAGCTAAAAGAAGTGCGAACTCTACCTCCACTTTGCCAACCGCCGCCATCTTAGGCCCGTAAAATAGAGCAAAAAGACATTATGGCCGGTATTCATAGTCGAGTCTTATAATTAAGATCGTCTTAAGAGAGTTTATCTTCAGATACTCCGTAGCCAATGAACTGATTCGTACAGCATCTAAAGATAAACTTAAGGCAATCTTAAATATAAGACCCAACCACGAAGTAAGAGTAAGGAGACCTAATTACATAGATTGAAAGTGGTCACGAAAAATGTTCCGTGAAGGAGGAGGTTTGCCGAGTGGAATAACTTGCAACATTTCGTCGCCATCTTTAAATTGTCAATGACAGATGAGATCACAGTGAGAGAAAAGGTTATAAGGATTAGAAAAGCATGAATAGAAAATATATCTATGCTGACTTATTAATAGATAGATAAATAAATAGATAGATTAAAAGATATTGCTTATAGCGAAATATTAATTGATTTAACATGCAACAATTTTAGGTTATAAAAATTAAAAGTTAATACTACAACAAATTCTAATTTTCTGCAAAACATACAATTATAAATAAAATGTTAAATGTTAAACTACATTTACTTTAAAATTTATAATCTTGAAATATATACCTTATATAAAATGTTTAATTAAAATTATTTGCATATCACGTTGCATACGAATATTTCTAGTCACAAGCACAAAGTAAGCTCTTTGCTTGCTCTTGCTCTTAGTGCAGTCAGTTCAGTTCATGTTCCTCATGGTACAGCTAAAAAAGAACAGATTTAAGATGGCGACGAAATGTTGCAAGTTATTCCATTCGGCAAATTTCCTCCTTCGTGGAACATTTTTCGTGACCAACTTTTTTCTCTATACGCTATCTAGTTATGTCTCCTTACTCTTACTTCGTGGACCCAACTATGAATACCGGCCTATGAGACTCCGATACACGAATGAACAGGTTAGGTTGCATATACAGGGTGATTCAAAACAACCTTGGAACATTGAAATGTCGTATTCCTAAGTGAATTCTGAGATGATTTTTCTTTACTAAAATTTTCTCTGAAGCTTAGTTTTTGAGTTATTAGTTTAGAGTTAAAGAGAAATAGTTAATGAATTACGGAACAAGTATGGAAGGTAGACCAAGGCAACGCAACTCACCGTCCAATGTAGGCGATTACGTGAGGTGCTCAGCCTCAGCTTATCGCTATACGTATACGATACATGCACATGACACATTCTCTTTCCCACTCACTCACTCATTCATTCATTCATTCATTCATTCATTCATTCATTCATTCATTCACATGGATCTAAAGAAGATATGGATGGAGTCTAAAGTGTGTATACGGGCAAGGGGGCTGTGAAATTTGCGGTAAGGGGAATGCATAGTGCTGTCTCTTTCTGTAGGTAACCTTCGTATGTTTCCGTCGCATATCCGATGATTCCCGAAAGATTATATATCCCATATTAGCTAACTCTTGAATACGTCAATTTTACTTTATATAAAGCGTCTACAAGGAGTTATGATATATAAACTATACAAGACGCAATGCGCAGTTCGGATATCTTCGGTTACATTCGTTACAAAGCCGAAGGTTACCTACAGAAAGAGACAGCACTATGCATTCCCCTTACCGCAAATTTCACAGCCCCCTTGCTATAGACTCCATCCATATCTTTTTAGATCCATGTTCATTCATTCATTCATCTCACTCACTCACTCACTCACTCATTCACTCACTCGCTCTCTCTCACTCTGACTTATTCTCACTCTTGCTCACTTGCTACTATTTATTTTTGTAACTGAAAACCTAAACTTACGAGATAATTTTGCAAAGAAGTCAGAATTGAGTCAGGAATACGACATTTTTCTCAATCACTTACCTGTAGAGATGACTTCGTGTTATTGTAGTTCCTTGCGAAATGGATGGATCGTAATCAACATTTCTTGTGACTTTCATAACTTTTAGCCCGAATCTACAATAAGTGTAGTAAGTTTTAAACCGTAAGAAACTGACCAACCACAGTTTATTCTTCTCATATTACACTGTGATTGGTTAATTTCTCACAGCTTAAGGCTTACTACCCCTATTGTAGACCCGGGCTTACGTAGATATTAAGGCCTGTTCTACAATGAGTCGTTAGTCGCAAGTCGTAAGCGAATAAACCAATCATAGTTGAAATTAGAAAAGAATAATCGAATATGATTGGTCTATTCGCTTACGACTTACGACTAACGACTCATTGTAGAACAGGCCTAAATCGCGTTCCCACTGACAATCTACAGCTGAGTAATTAAATGCAAAATATTCTTTTTTTATAAACTTACGTTTCACACATTTTCACTCACGTTTCACTCGATCACTAATCACTGTCGAGCATGAATGACCATTCGGATTGTATCTTCCAATAAGAAAACTATAAACAATGTAGAAACAATCTATATTTTGAAGATATTTAATCGCTTTATAGTTTGTTTAAAGGTATGAATTGTTTTTTTAATCATATCTTTAAGCACATTTTATTTTAAAAAATTCAATTTTCAAAAATGGATTTAATTTTTCCTAATGTTATCCACTGTGCTATGGATCTCGTAAATAATAGCTCATCAGATTCCAATTCATGGGGAGATAGTGATTCTGATTAAAAACTGCTGTTATTGAACGATACAGTATTGTTTATTTAATTTATTAGTTTAATTAATATTTTAAAAGAATAAATAATATTTATGTTAAAAAAAATTATATACCCACACGCATTCATATGCATTTCTTGTCAACAGGCACGTATGGAAGTGCCGAAAGTGAAAAATAAGTAAAAAACTACGAAAAATTACAAAAAATTTGTAGTTTATATTTTTTTAGATTAAATCAAGAAAGATAGCAAAGCATTCGAATTGTTAGATTTAATGATGAAAGAGAAATGTATATAATAAACATATACTATTAATTAATTGCATTATAATATAATTGTAATATAATTAATTTTTACCTTTTTTTGTTTTTTTTTTTATACATCTTAGATATATAAGTTTTAGATTTATAAAGCTTATCTGTGATCCTCTAGAATCATTAATTGGTTTTTATTGTATGCGATTTGTATCTGCCCATCTGTTGTCATGTTTTCGACGTTATCTTCACATTTATCTCCCATTTCTTCGCATATATATCTCCCATTTTATCAAAATGATGTTTTATTCAACGGAAATATCTTATCCAATACTGATGATTTAGCGAGCATTACAGAATAATTTAATGTTTCTCACAGCAGAATATTTCAGCAATATTGTAGCAGAAATATTGTAACATTGCTGCGATATGGCTAGAATATATGAGTTATTTCTCGCTTTTGTATTCAATAGTACATAAATATTTTGTAAACATGCTTTGCATTCTAATGACACTCTCGAAAATCTTCCTCTGTTTTATTTAAGTCTACAAAATCCTATTGTATCTTGATATGCGTTACATGTAATTTAATATTTAAAAGAATGTTATCAACTTTATCATCAAAAGTTTAATAATATCTAGCAAAATTAACTTGTGCTAAGCAATGCATATTAATTGGCAACGAGAATGGTTGCATTTTTTGCATCTTAGTATGGTATTCTTGATAAAATGATGCAACTTATTAAAACTAACAATAAGACGAGGCATTTAACGTGTACTCGTGTACTCCGCTTTACATCGTTCTCGATGTGACTCATCTTACATGTCATATAGCCACAAATTCTCGTGTTATCGAAAATAACAGTTAATGAAAATAATAATTTAACCTAAAATCGATTAATATTTTGTTTGTATGCCCTCACTATTATAAAAATTTCATTCATGATTTCTCTCTCTCACCTCTGATTTTATTATTTTCACTATCCAATATCTCTAATTTTCAGATTTTCTTTTAATTTATAAGTTAAATCTCCATAAATAAAAAACATTTTGTAAATTTTTAAATTAAATCTATGATAAATCTAATGATACATTTATTCTGTTTAAAATGTCTACATTTTTAAATTTTCATTTTTTATTTTGGTATAATTTTAAACAGTTTTTATATTAAAGTTATTACTTCAAGATAGTTTACACTTCAATTTATTAATAATTCTATTACTTTGAACGCAATCTTCGCTCGCTTACGCAGATTTTAATATTAAGTTTAATATTAAATTTTAATGCGTTTAATTAATAAATATTATATATATATTAATAAATATTAATAAATATTAATATGCATTAATTAATAAATATTATATATAAACATTACATATGTTACAGCACGACTTAGTCCAATCTCATTTTGATCGAGCTTTATCACCGAAATTGTCACATAAACGTATTATATAATTGATATAATTGAAGTTATTCTTATTCCCCATATGGCACATAATTCATTGGAAATAATGACTATCTTTTTGTCAGACGACTACGAATACTTAAATGATTTTACAATATAACTTTCACGATAAATAAAAATATATCATATGTAAAGCTGCTTTTTTCTCATTTTCAATTTCGCTCTCTCTCTCTCATTAATTTACTATCAGTACTAATCAGTAAATTTAGGTAATAGATTGTAAGGACAATAGACAACTTACCTATCATATCAAGAGAAAGAAACATTGTTGAAAACGTTTTGTAGGCAAAAAGGAAGAAAGAGGAAGAAAGTATATCAAGCGCACGGATCAAGATACAGTGCTAATATTCGAAGAACAGAAATTGTTGTGTCGTGCTTGGTGATAACTTACTGCTAGAAATTATGGAAAGACAGCAGTGTATTATAGATAGAGGATCATGTCGTCGTTACTTATTTTACCAGGAACACTCGAATAACGGGGTTTTATCTGATATAGATTTTGATTTTAATTACTATACACCGGTCTCGAAATGTTCTTCTGTAAATTTTTCTTCAGCTCTTTATCTCTTTCTCATACGAACATTTGCACATATATTACGAAGTATATTTTCCACGAATCTGGCGAATATGTATATTTAAGAATGAATAACAAGATTTGCGTTGAGTGAAGTTGGAAGAGAGGAAATTTTTATTGATAATTTTTATTACTTATTTCTTAAAACATTTGCGATTTAACTAATGATAACACAATGCTCCGTAATTCGTTGATATTACGTAAAAAATGATTTATAATTTTTATATTACACACAAACACACACACATATATATATAAGAAGAAAAGGAAGAGAAGAGAGAGAGAGAATCTCTTTATCTCTATAAGACTCTTATTTGAAATGGAAGTAACAAATCATGTATTCGTATGTGTACATACGCTATCAGGGGATCGATATAATAAAAAAATTTCAATCTTAGATTATCAGATTTATTAAAATATCTTAACAAAATTACTTCCTCCTACAAATACAGCGACATAGTTTTAGCAAACGTGCAATTTGCTCCTCTCAACTTTTTTAATGCTTCCTTCGAAATCAATAGTTATTTACATCTATTTTTACAGTCTTTTAAGTTTGCCGCTATTTGTCGGAATTTCAGATTAACATTATCGAAGTAGAATCCCCAGCTACAGTCATATATTTTCTTCTTTTCATTTTCAAACTGATAACATAATCTACATATAATCGTACTCGTGAGGCCATTTTAAGAGACTGGAATTAGTGCAATCGCTTTCTTGCTTTATTAACGCAAGTGCCCGGTTCGCAATTCCTCCTTAAAGGATCAAAATGCCAATTGGTCGGACATTGACGCAAAGCTTTGTTACCATTTACGCATTCGTAGTATTGAGTACATTGACATTCATGTGGTAGCAGAACTCCATTTACGGAACAGTCATCTGGAATAGTATCATCACATCGAGCTTCTATTGGATTTGTGCAAGTTTTCCTAGCCTCGTTAAAATGTTCACCGTTTTTACAATATTCGAGGAACCATTCGTCATTATTGCATTTATAATACTTATCGCAGTCACACTCGTGTCTCTTTGCATCGCCGTTTAAACACTCACCCGGAACGCAGTCCTCACCCGGAACGCAAGCCTTTGTTGGAGGATCAAAATGATGATTGGGCGGACAGTAACGCAGAGCTTTGCGACCATTTATGCATTCGTAGAAATTAGTACAGTTACATTCATGTGGCAGTAGATCGCCATTTATGCATTGAATATCTCTGGGGGGCGTGGTTGTTGGGGGTGGTATTGGGGGGGGTGTTGGTGTTGGTGGCGAAGGTATACAATCGGAAATCTCCCAATTGACGCAACCGCGCCATTTTAGACTAAAGTACAAACCAGCCGAACAAGAGCGTAACTGCTTACGACCATTGCTGCATTCGTAATATTTGGAACAATCCGATTCGTGAGATATTAATTTTGGTGGGCAAATATCCTTCGCCGGACATACTTCAACTTCTTCATCCTCTTCACCAAAGATAGCCGGTAATTTAGTCGCGGTGATCACGGTCCAAGATGCCAGGAAGGCGATGGCAATTAGGTACTTTCCTGTATGGAATAGAAAATAGCCTGATTAAAATTTAATCAACTATTATTCGATTGATGAAATGTTGATTATTTACATATAATTTCTATATTTGTGTAATATAAATTCGAATTCATCAGAGCAAAAAGCTATCAAATCATGATAGGGCCAAAATAGGACTTCAAAACATTATTGATTATTGAACACCAATTTAATGCTACTTTGACATCATTATGGTCCCTTGTTCTGCTTGGGTATGAAATAATCCCATATGTGTCATATAATAATATGTATAATATAAGTAACTCTCGGTGATTTTATTACTGTAGTTTTTATTTAAAAATTTAATTACTTACCCTTCATCGCCTATCACCTATTCTATTTGTTTTTAAAGAGAAGTAAAGTTTCGTATTGTATGTGCAAAATATAAAAGTATCCTATTAACACCTCACTAATTAGTCGAATACATGACTGACTGAATTAAAGAGTGTCGCTTTTATAATATATCACGTTATCATAAGACACAAGGACAGATTATCATATCTGTTAAAAACAGAGCCGTCTTTATTCTTTTTGGAACCTAGATACAATTCACAAATTCTCATAGTATGTACATTTGTATAAATCCAGAAAAAAACAAAAAATTTATATAATTTATTATATATCAAAATTATAATAATTATTGCACATGCATGTATATGATGTAAATAATATTCTAGTAAAATATAGTCTAGTACAATAATTATTTTATAAAAATAAGTACGTGTATAAGTATATGTATATATATTTATATTTATTTTATAAAAATGTAAATATATATTGTTTTACATTTATTTATATCACATATTTTGTGTATATATATATATATATATATATATATATATATATATAGTATATATATTATTATTACATTATATGATTATTAGCTGAAACTTGTAAGTTCTCTGCACAAAAATTATAGTAATTATTTTTATAATTTAAAATATATTAATCACTAATAAAACATTAAAATATTATATTTTTATCTTTTTCTTTAATATTTTATTAATAAAATAACTAATAATTTTTGTGAAACTAAAGAAATAAAACAAAAAATTTGTAAATGTCTCACACACACACACACGCAAGCGCGCATTACATACTTATATATATACACACACATAAAATAAATTAATATATATATATATATATAAATTTATAATAATTTATATATATATATATAATGTATATAATATATATAATATATATAAATTTTGTGTGTGTGTATGTGTGTAACATTTACAAATTTTTTGTTTTATTTCTTTAGTGTCACAAAATTATTAATTATTTTATTAATAAGAGTATTAGAAAAAATGATAAAAATATAATATTTTAATGTTTTATTAGTGATTAATATATTTTAAATTATAAAAATAATTACTATAATTTTTGTGCAGAGAACTGTTGAGTTTCAGCTAATATTCAAAATGTTCATATAACTATTACAACTCTTGGTAAAAAAATTTTTTTTTCTGAAATCCGGAAGATACAATTATACGAATTATCAAACAAAAGAATTATTGCCTGCATCAGATTTGGGCCACAAATAATGAGAAATTTTTATGTGAATGTAATTAATTACGAATTAATGAATTAAGTTTTACGAAACTATGATGTAAGGAAATTGAAATTAAATCCGATATCAAGATTTAAGGTTTGTTAAATTTGATTTCATCAAAAGCGTAATTTACACTTATAGATAAAAAGAAATCATTTATGAGTATGGAAATAAAATGGATTAGTTAAGATGTCAAGGCAATTCTTGATTAGATAGCAATTACGAAAAAATTGAATATTTTTATCATTTTAATATTTTATCGTTAATCTTTTTGCGGTACAAAAGGACCGCAGCATGAAATGACTTGCAGTTTAATTGATGCACCGAAATGTTGCTAGGGCAAAAACAGATAAAAAATATTGAAATTGTCTATTGAGTGTAATCAATTTAACACACATTTAAATTAAACGTTTATAAATAATTAATTCCGAAATATATTTAATTTTTAGTTCTAGTAGTGGGAGGAGAGGAGAGCATTATACGCAGAGTTTATTTTAAAATACTGCGCTGGACATAAATCACAAAAATGAAGTTATTACCACCATAAACAACTAAAAATGTAACTTTTTTATCAAAGTTATGAATACCTGTGTAGCCAAGTCTATTGAATTAGATGTAATCTTTTATTATCGAAACCTTGAAATTTTGAGAGGCGATATCTCAATTAACTAATATTATCAAAGTATAACGTATATATATGTATCATGCTATTATCGAAATCTGTATTTGATACAACATGCGATATCGAATTAAAAAAATTAATTGCTTGTAATTGAATTAGTTAAGAAAATAAAATGCTTTCTCTTTATTTTAAAACTTTTCTTTGTTTCGGTGTTTTGATAAAATTATTTTTTGTTCGATTTATATTCGATTTACAGTAAATTTTTACCGCAATTGTGTTACCACATTTTTCATTTACTAAAATTATTATTACAATATCATTGTTATTTAAGTGCTCCTTAAAGTCACGCTCTACACTTGAAGCAATTATTACAGAATTCTAAATCGCGTTGATAACTCGCTACAAATTCTTTTAAGTCTTTTAAGTATTTTAAGAATTGTAGCTTTTTGCATGCAATTGGAAGATTTTGAACAGATCGAAATGGCAGTTAGATAATAATCAATAATAATAATAATCAAAATATTCGGCATAATAATCAAAAATATTCAGGATCTCGAAATTAGCATGATAATCCGAATTTAGCATGCAAAATTGGTACAGAATATATTTAGTCTATTTTTTTTCTTTAAAATTGTTCCTCTGGAGCTGAAAATTCCGTTCATGTGTCTAAAATAGTAGCACAACACATATGATTGTTATAGTAATAAACGTAATCCTGTGGGATTACTTCTTGTGAGAAGATAGATATTTAATAAACAATTTCAATACTGTGGGATACCTCACCGATCTTATAAATGGATCTTATAAAAATGCTTGGACACGCTAAACAAAAATAGATGAGTGTCAATATTTTTTTGATTATCATTATTTATTCTATATTATACCAATTTCTATTCTATAATATATCAATTTCTATTTATTTATTAAAGTAATAAATGAGAGTGTTAGTTGTAAAAACTTCGTGTTAGATAAATAAATCAAATAAATTATCATTATTTATGAATATAAAAATTACTTAGACATAAAAACACATACCTACATAAAATATGCACTCATCGAGAGTCCATAGCTTTCTTTCCATTAAAAAAAAAAAAAAAAAAAATTTTTCTTGAAAATTTTCTATTTGGGTAACATTTTTCATGATTAATCAATATTCCTTTTTGAGCTGTTTAATTATTTTTATAATCTTTGTATAATCTTTATTTTTATAATCTCTTAATATGAGCTTAGAGCGAAATATGAGTTAAGAGCTCTTCATCTTTCACTTCTTATCCATAAATCGCTGCTGACACATGCTGCGGGCACAGCATTTTTTCGTATTTCGCAATCAGTATATCACTAGCTTAATACGAAGTCCAATTTCTATCGAATATTTGATATTAATCAATCAAGGAACCGTGTTCTCTAATCAAGTACAATAGATCAAGTTGCGACACGTGCGACAAGGCTCGTGTTGTATCTAATGGTAAAAACATAAAGAATATAATTCTGTATGCAAAAACAAAAAATAAAATTTTGTGTGTAAGGACTTCTCTTCAAAAAACGGCTTGAAAAATTGCAAGATTAATGATACGTTTATGCTTTTTTAAATTTGAATAATTTTTAACTACCTTATAATACTTTATAATATCTTAAAATAGAATTTAACAACAATTATTATATTAACTATAATAACGTAACTAACTAACGGATATCATATTTTATTTAACTTATTTTAGGAGAGTTTAAAATAATTTAAATTACTGATAAAATTATATCGAATATTTAAAAAATCATTTTTATACATTCCAGTTATAAAATATCTGATAAAAAATTTTCATATAAAAATAATAAAACGAAAAATTAAAAAATAATTAGAAGAATTATTTTTACATGGTTTTTTAATAAAAAATGAAATTTGAGGAAATAAAAAAATTGTTCATATATATAATTATGCATAAATTAACAATTATATACAAAATACGATTGCATATGCATAGAATATTGTATCATTTAATCACTAGCAATATATTTGTCTGATACAGTTGCATAAGTTTATTAAATCATTATATAACCAACAATATATAAATTTTAATTTAAAAAATTCTTGAACGATTCGTTAATAAGTATGTTCTTATTAGAAATATATATCTTCTTAAATTTTATTTAATATAATTTGGCACATGTAAAAAAACACATGTACATAAATAAAAAGCAGATTTACTCAAATTTTTAATTGTGAATGAATTGTCTTTATTTTTTTTACTGAATAAAACAGAGAAAAAATAAAAAAGATTAGTAAGTAGAGTTTTACTTGTCACATAAACATCAGATATTCCTTGCTTCAATATGCTTTAATCAATTAATCGTTATCGTTAAAAGAAGAGCTACGATGAACGGTTTGTGAAAGTAATGAACAGAAAAAGAAGTTCTTCGTTTGATGATTATATTCTAAAAAAAATATATATATTGTGGTAGAGTAAGACAAAATATGTCTTACTAAACAAAAATATGAAAATATAAAATTATTTTTCGATTTTTTAATATTTTTATTTGCAGAATGCAGAATAATCTATTTATATAAAATGTTTATCTTACTACATCAACAAAATAAAGGTAAATCTCGAAAACAATATTATCTGTAAGATATTATATTGTAATAAATTTTAATCTAATATATAAATCTATTTTTATTTCTATATACCCTTTTCAAATTTAATATGGATTTTATAAATCCGTTTAATACGTATTTTATAAATCCATTAAAATGGAAAAATCATACTGTGAGTCACGTAATTTATTATATCTCGGTGACTAATCAAGAGATATCAAACAATTTTTTGATAACGATAAGACAAAAATGTGTAACGCAGAAACCTTTTAAAGTTTTCCAGATAGATTCAAGGTTCAAGTTTAAAGTTTATCTCAAGTTTTTATCAAATAATAACATGTATTTATTTTACACAAAATTGTCTAGAAAAGATAATTACAAATGCGTTCTATTGATCTTAAATTCTCTATTGCGCAAAATACATCGTAAATATTTTAACATCTGAAGTTATATTTATTACAATTAATTATCAACATCCCACATGTATACAACACATTTAAATATTTATGACTTTATATGTGTTGTATTAGCATAATAGTCATAATATAATTCTAATATAATTAACAAATTTATAATAAGCTTTTAAAATTAAAATATTCAACAAATTTGAATTCTTAAAAATGGGCAAGGATTGAGAATATCTAAACAAAACAAATCATGATGATATCAAAATAGCGTCAATATGACTCCAAAATAAAAATTAAAAGCCATTTAATTCCACTTCAATGTCACATTGATCTCTTGTTCTAACATAAGTAATGCGAAGGTAATAAAATAAACTTTTAAAAATTATAGTTTTTTCATAGTTTTAAAAGTTTTATTTATTGCAAATTCTTTTTTGTGTGCTTATTAACGTGAATAGATCTCTGATTATGATATAATTATGAAACTTTATTTTAAAAAGGCAAAACTTATTACTTCTAATATTTACTTATCACTTCTAATTTATCTTTCTCGAGTCGTGTTTTGAGCATCAGTGAATATTTTTCAATACGTGATTGTAACTAGAGTTCAGTATTTTTAAAAATTTTTATTCCAAAAAGTTGCAAGGCACATATGATGTTGCTAGTTATAAATATCATAACCACAAAGATTTTCTCACTTATTAATCAACCCGCTTGAAAAATTTGTTGATAAATAAATTTGAATCTTTAAGCTCATATTACACTAGGGGTTACAAGTTTAATTGCGATTAACGACTGCGGTTGCGATTGGCTGCGTTCTACTCATATTTACGATTGGTGGTTGGTTAAAGTTAATAACACGTTCGCTACTCGCAGTATAATATGGGATTATTGCTTTCTGTATCATTAACTTTCGTCATGTTCCGAAATGCGCTGAAAGTACTGACAGTACTATTACTGAAATCAGCATATTATAATCGTTTCGGAATTGTCAGTAGGCTGTGACTGCAATGAAAATCGGAATACATTTGCAGTACCATGTAGTATAACAAATGACATACCCAACATTATTGTCAACATTACTGAATAACTTTAAAAATTTAAAGATGGAATTAACCGCAATTGTAATTGGTGTAAAAAGTATTACAAATATATAATTTTCTAGAAAATTATTGTCAAAGTTCTTCAGATGATGAAGAAGATATTTTAAATATTGTTAAGATAATGACGGAACGAGGACTGATAGTGTTAAGACTACGCGTAAAAAATTATATTGAAAATGTTGTTGCTTTCCTTTCCGGTAAAAAATTTAAAGAACATTTTATTTATGTTTCATGTATGACATGATTAAAAAATATTTTTTTTCTCATTCACGAACATGAAATAATTTTTCCAACCGCCATATACATTACTGAACTTGCACTATCTCTAAAATATGTGCAAAATCAGCTGGAAGTCAGCAATTCCCTAGGATTTACTTTCGCAAAAAAAAAAGTAATTATTACTCTTTTGCACATCGATTAGGCCGGTTCTACAATAGGTGTAACAAGTCTTAAGCCGTAAGAAATTGACAATTACAGTCAAATATGAAGAAAATAATTGAATGTGATTGGTCAGTTTCTTACGGCTTAAGACTTAGGCCTGTTCTACAATGAGTCGTTAGTCGCAAGTCGTAAGCGAATAAACCAATCATAGTTGAATTTAGAAAAGAATAATCGAATATGATTGGTCTATTCGCTTACGACTGACTAACGACCTTAGAACATATATAAATGGAAGTAGAATAGCAGACTAAAATGTGTCCGGAGGAAGTAAGAAAGAAAATCATAGTTGCCTCTCTCTTGTGAGTAACTGCTCGAAAATGCGCATGCGCGCCAATTTGATGCATACAAGCATCGTATCTGTAGATGTAGATATATGTAGATACTTTTGCAAGTCAATCCCATCTTTTGTTTAAATTTTGACAGCACTGCATTCGCGAAAGAGTACGTTTCACAACTTTGGAACCCAACTAAAGAATAAATATTTTAACATATGACTATAACCTAAGACTATAACCTATTTTCAATGGATAAAACCGGCCAAGCAAACGTAAGCCACACATGCGCACTGTTGAGCAGTTACTCACAAGAGAGAGGCAACTATGATTTTTTTTCTCACTTCCTCCGGACATATATTTCTTTCGAGAACAATAGGCATTCTCCTTCCATTTATATATGTTCTAAGCTAACGACTCATTGTAGAACAGGGGTTAGGGTGCCGTCACATGGGGCGTATTTCGCGTAATGCGTAATGAGTAAATAATACAACCAATTGGAGATTAGAACACCCTTACTACACTTACGACTCAGGATGTCATCACATAGCGCGTATTTTTCAAGACGCGTAATTTGTGAGAACCAATCGCAAATCAGTGTAGAACAGAAAGTTAACATTACAACAGAAATTCTGATCTCCAATTGGTTGTATTATTTACTCATTACGTGAAATACGCCCCATGTGACGGCACTCTCAATGTAAAATGAACCTTAGTAACTTTGTATGAACCTAGTATATTTAGCGTAGACGACACACGTGACCAAAAACATGTCACTATTGGTCAATATTGATCACGTGATGTCTGACGCTGAAATAAGGCCTCTACAGACAGAGCGCTATGAGCGCTCCAATGAGAGCTCTGTGTTTCACTTCGTCACATCATAATGCAGAGCTCTCATTGGATATCGCTTATCGCCTTCTGTCTCTGGAGAGTCCTATAGAGAGTCGTACGTCAACCAATCGGAAGTTGGCGCCGAAACTACTATAAAAAAAAAACAAAAAACAAAAAATGATTGCTCTCGAATTGCCCCTTCGATATATGCAATTGCTCCACTTAATTAATTAGTGGTAATAAAGTAATTAAAGAAAAACAGTCACTAATTAACAATTAGCAAATACCCTTATTAAAACTCTTTTTTTTTTAAATCGGTTACTACCAAACGATTGCTCCTTAATCGCTCTATTCATTTCCATTCTTAGATTATTCATTTTTGTTGATTTATTAATATAAAATTCAATAAATGTTAATTACGCGATCAGTGTCACCAACTATTGAAAGCAAAATTACTTCTAATATATCACCAATCGGAAGTTGGCGCCGAAACTACTATAAATATTCATTTCCATTCTTAGATTATTCATTTTTGTTGATTTATTAATATAAAATTCAATAAATGTTAATTACGCGATTACCAAAAAGGTAATACTTAAGAATACGGGCTTTCGCACCGTTTTCGTTGAAACTTCATTATATTGCGTATTTTGGTCCGTAAAACACGAATATGAAAGTTAAAAACGTCGCTCTATTCGTCGCTCGCTGTTATAACGTGTTGAAAATTGACAATTTCGGGGTTATGAAACCTGTCATACCGACGATGTACAGACTGTCGACAGTCTGTACATCGTCGGTATGACAGGTTTCATAACCCCGAAATTGTCAATTTTCAACACGTTATAACAGCGAGCGACGAATAGAGCGACGTTTTTAACTTTCATATTCGTGTTTTACGGACCAAAATACGCAATATAATGAAGTTTCAACGAAAACGGTGCGAAAGCCCGTATTCTTAAGTATTACCCATGAAGGAAGAGGGGAGGAGACTCAACTTCGTCGTGTACGAGCAGAAAATGCGATCCTGTTTTGGCCGATCAATTGGGAGGAAATCCGCTAACCGGAATAATTTTCTAATTCAGGTGCCATTTTTAAGCTATAGTTAACGTTGTGTATACTATAGATTTTTAGTATACATATATTGGAACATGACTTTAACCTTTAACCAGTCACAGTGACAGGCGTCACAGACGTATCAATAGTATAAGTTACAAGTGGTAATTCTCCAATTTGCGCTTCTATTAGCTTGTTAGCTAACATAACATACGTGACATATAACAACGGGTTACATACATTGACAGCTAGACGACTTTATTGTATCTTTACAATTATTAATAATACTGCAATACTTACTGTGCGAGGTTTGAAAAGGCTACTTTTCTTTTCCGATTTTTCTGTTTTAACACTACATCCACGAATACAACACGACATTTTTTCTATCAAAGATGCAGAATTAGGTTATATTGCAAATGGCACCCGAATTAGAAAGTTATTCCGGTCAGCAGATTTCCTCCCAATTGATCGGCCAAAACGGGATCGCTTTTTTTCACGGAGTTGAGTCTCCTCCCCTCTTCCTTCATGGTATTACCTTTTTGGTAATCGCGGTAAAATAATAAATCAACAAAAATGAATAATCTAAGAATGGAAATGAATATTTATAGTAGTTTCGGCGCCAACTTCCGATTGGTGATATATTAGAAGTAATTTTGCTTTCAATAGTTGGTGACACTGATCGCGTAATTAACATTTATTGAATTTTATATTAATAAATCAACAAAAATGAATAATCTAAGAATGGAAATGAATAGAGCGATTAAGGAGCAATCGTTTGGTAGTAACCGATTTAAAAAAAAAAGAGTTTTAATAAGGGTATTTGCTAATTGTTAATTAGTGACTGTTTTTCTTTAATTACTTTATTACCACTAATTAATTAAGTGGAGCAATTGCATATATCGAAGGAGCAATTCGAGAGCAATCATTTTTTGTTTTTTGTTTTTTTTTTTTATAGTAGTTTCGGCGCCAACTTCCGATTGGTCGTACGTCAGTATGAAAAGGCGCCTTACATTCTCTGCAAAATGAATACGAAGTTCCATGATTCTTCGCGAGAGGTCTCTGCAGTATCTCTTATCAATTTCCATAACAAGATAAGTACGACCATCTTGTATCTCGATTACTAAGCAGGTTCTCATAGATCCTGGAATTTCTCGTATACATCATCTGTATCTATGACAATTTAAAAACATGGCTACCATGTGAAAATAAATTGGTTGGTTCGCACGCTGTAAACAAGTTTCTATCTCTAATTTGTCATGAAAGCTTTGTTTTACGTTGCTGATCGCACGAATCGCCAATCGACAGAAAAGTGCTTCGTACCCTAAGGATCGAGGGTCCACTGAAAGCGCCAAAACAACTTTCGGGAGTGAAAGTCCCCTATGCGAACTGACAGCAGCACAGATTCTGTTTTTCACGAGCGACTGATATCTGTTGCCTTCATCCCATTATCTGCAAAACACATTTGTTGCTGCAAAACCGAAGTACATTGCAAATTTGTATGAAAACTCTTCTAAAAGTAAATAGCATTATCAATTTTTTAGTTAAAGCCTCAAAATCACTCATTAACTATATATATATATATATGTGTGTATCTCCATTACAGATGTAATTAAGGAAGGTCTGAAAAGTAGAACGAGAGAATTTTGTGTATGATCTTTGCCATTTACAAGAGTAATAGCTTGTAATAAATATCCATGGATACTACAGGTTTTGATACCATTATGCGCCACCCAAAAACCATCATCCATTTGGATATCGATTGTTTCTATGCTCAAGTGGAAATGATTAATCATCCTGAATTGGAAGGAAGACCATTAGGTGTGCAGCAAAAGAGTATAGTGGTCACCAGCAACTACTTGGCAAGGGAATATGGAATAAAAAAATGTATGCCGGTGCAAGAAGCCTTGCGCTTGTGTCCGGAGTTAGCCTTGGTAAATGGAGAAGATTTGACAAGCTACCGTCACTATTCGACCAAAATATCTGAAATTCTTCAACAGTTCACGCCATTGGTAGAAAGACTGGGCTTGGATGATAATTTTCTTGATGTAACGTCGATAGTAGAAAAACAGCTCATGTCTCAGAATGATACAGAACTTGACATGAGCAGCTCGAGTACGGAATTTGAAGATTTAAAAGAGATCAGTAAGATATTTGGTCCCTCTGAGGAGGAATGTCCATGTGGTTGTCACACACGCTTAATTATTGGCTCGAAAATAGCAGCTGAAATAAGGAATCGTATCTATAAGGAACTGCATCTTACTTGCAGTGCTGGAATAGCACATAATAAACTTCTGGCTAAATTAGCAGGATCGTTAAACAAACCAAATCAACAGACGCTGATCTTTCCATGCAGCGGTCCAATATTGCTCTCCACAATAGGTTCTGTATCTAAGATACCTGGTGTTGGACAAAAGACTGCAGATTTATTATTATCGAATAATATAAGAACAATTGACGATCTACGCAGAATACCTTTGGAAAATCTAGAACTAAAAATTGGCGTTGATTTAGCGAGAAGACTGAAGGACAATGCAGAGGGAATTGACGAGACAGCAGTGAAACCATCTGGAAAGAAACAATCCATAGGTCTGGAAGATGGATTTAAGAGTGTGTCGCTAGTAGCCGAGGTAGAATCGCGATTAGGTGCATTATTGAGAAGATTAACGGAATTAGCAATGGAGGATGGTAGAATTCCCATTGCTATGAGAATAACAGTGAGAAAGCATGACTTGAACAAACCTACTTCAGGTAAGAGGGAGACTAGACAGTGCGCATTCCCAAAACATCTCTTACCGTCCACAAGAAATGGCATGTACGATCACAATAAAATGTTGACACTTGCCATGAAGCTATTTCATCGAATAGTCGACGTCTCCAAGCCATTCCACTTGACACTTCTGGGAGTTGCATTCACGAAGTTCGAGGAGAGATCATATGGCAGGAGTAGTATCGCACCCTTCTTGTGCAAACAGGTCGCCGTCCATTCCGTTCTAGACATCTACAGTTCCGAAGAAGGTACGTCAGAAGCAAATCAAGGATCGCCGATGAGTATTAATCAAGACAGCAATGATAGCTCGGATCAATCGGCGATGAATTTGATGACCACTGCTACGTCGAGTCTTTCATGCTCATCAATCTCAAAAATGTGCATGGCAAGTCAGAATACAGAGGACGATTTGCAGAATGAGGTAGAACCATTACCGAAGAAAACCAAGCTAGAAGTGTGGCTGAGAGGTCCTCGCGAATCGCCAAGTAATGAAATGGCTGGTTTGAGATTAAGTCCTTCGTCACCAATGCAATTATCACCTACGGTGGACACTACAGTTTTCAAAACTCTGTCCATTGAGAGGAGAGAGGTCACTCGTTCTTGGCCCACAACCAGCAAACCAAATAATATACTTAAGTATTTCATAGCCAATAAGTGACGGAGCTCCATGACTTAGTATTGAATGTCATGTTACACATGCACTTGAATTGACAACATTAAATGACAGCACCATATTATGCAGGATATGATTCTTTAGTTTTTTAATATTTTGAATGTCAAATTCTAGAGTATAAAACATGGCAATTTATTCAGGTTCTTTTTTTTTCTTTTTTTTTTTAAACAAATTGAAAAGACTTGTAGTGTCCACATACATTTATGCATCTAAAGTTTTATTTCATTAAAACCAGAAGAGATATTACAGTATTAATAAATGTTAGTTTAAATTTGGATGTGCAAAATGGACACTTGCAATATTTTCTTTGAACTATGATTTGGAAAACGAAGCCTAAGTAATCAATGCTTATGTCACTTTTATTTTACTTTATTTTATTTTATGCTGTAAGTGCCCTAAAGGCTCGACGTATAAGAATCATCCTACATAAACTTCTCTTTTGTGCCTTTATATCACATACGTTTTAATTTTTCAAGCAAAATGTATTTGCAGATTTTGCGCGATGAAAGATATATATACATATATAAGCACGTATATGTATATGTATGTGCATATGCGTATGTGTGTGCACGTGTACGCTTGTATGAGTATGTGTGAGTGAGCGTGTATATATATATATGTATAACTGTATTCAATTGCATTTAATATATTGTCCTAGTTTTATATAACGTAACATGACAAGAGATCATAGCTTTACATTGATCCATTATGGTTTATGTTATTTTTATTTTCGACAGCAACAATGAAAAAAAAAATAGTACAGCAATATTTTCAATTACAATTATTGTTCAATATTGTCTTATCAATAATATGCTTCTAAAAAAAGATTTAGTTAGATAAAAATTTAGTTCCGTTATTGATAAAGGAGACATTTTTTTATAAACGAAAGACAATTGTCTTGAAGATTTTAGTCTTGTAGTTACAATACTTGTCATTGGTGCTGTCGACTAATAATAATAATGCAATGAGTTGTATTCATTTACTGTAACTTATATTATTTTTATATGGACACAATACATGTATTAAAACCAGTCTGTTTTTAATTGAGCAAAATTAAAGGAATATTTTTATTTTATTATTAGTTTATACGATAAATTCACACACAGTTACATAAAAGAAGCATGTTAAATTCAACAAGTTAAAAGCGTATCAAACAAATACGCCTGTACGTAAGTGAGAGATAAGGTGCTGACATTCGATGTTATAATCCTTGATGGATAAACGATTACATAATTTAATGTCCTGAGAAGAAAATTCTATTTTTAGTACTGTTAAATCAAGGATCGAAAACGATATTTCGTTGAATTTAATTCTCTTTGTTACAGGATACATACAAAAGAGGATTTTATCACATTTTCATTGTTAAATAAAAGGTAATGATCTCCGTGTATCCGTAGCATCGAAATCTGAATTCACACGGTGAAATATTGCTTTCGATCTCTGCTTGTGTAATATACACATCGGACGATATAAATATTGCGCGAAAAAAATACTCGGTTATTCCCGCCAGGACTAACTGTGGCGTGGAGTAAATTCTCTTATTGAGAAATATAAATATATATGTAATTATTTGAAAGAGTTATACTAGACAATCATAAAATTTTAATGCCACTTCTCAATATGGCACATGTGATGATTATTATACATGTTGCGCATATACACGCGCGCGCGCCGCACACATCGCGCGTTAAATGTATATTAATGTACGTCGGATATATATATATATATTTTTTTCGTAATATATATATACTACATATGTATATCACGAAAACACACCATCCATTACTAACTGCATAACACGGGACACCCATACGAGAGAGAGAGAGAGTTACGATTTTACTTTTTACAAATACTTAAAGGACGTTTGTCGCATACAGACAAAAGAGTCCACAGGTGATAAATTGAAACAATGTAGCTTTTGTATTTTTGCGAAACAGAAAATATTCATTAAGATTGCTTAAGTTGTTTAAGAAAGTTGGAGAGAGAGAGAAAGGGGAGAAAGAAAGAAAGAAAAAGAGAGAGACACGGTATAGCACCCAGTTCGTAGCGAGTGGTAAAGGCTTTGCTGAGTTTTTCTATGTTTATTTATTTTTATCATTACAACATAAGCGAAACGGTGTTGTCTTTATTTCTAATTTCTGGTTGTGAGTACATATATTTGCATATTTTATACGGACTTCGTTTAGATGGGAATACGCGGCGTTGCGAAACAGCCGCGTGCGGGTCAACGTCGAGGTCGAGATCAAACGCGGAACTTCGCGTGTCAATCAAACTTGGAATAACAATACGTCGGATAACGGCGCGAGGGAGTGTTTCAGTTACGCGCGATGTCTCGCATCTTTGAATACTTTTTGACGACGTAACGCCGCAGCTCGTATTACTTCCGATTTATTTCAATAAAACAAAAAAATAAAATGCAACATCGCTGCGTTTGTTAATTCCACTACCCTCGACAATCAAATCCTACCCTCAATTCCTACCCTCGACATATTTCCTTGTGTGATTATGTTAATTATTCATGTTAAGTATTTATAGACATTTCACGAAAGAAGAACGTAACATCATTCTCTTGTTTAAAATATCTTTAATAAATGTGACAAATACAGTAGTTAGGAAGAAATAAATAATTCTCTTATGTATGTATACGTGTATATATGTCAAAATTCATATTTATTCATATTTATTTTAATTCATATTTAATTTAATCCCAAACGAGTGGAAGTTTAAAATTATTTCGCTTGAACGTCATTAGTAAATAAATAAAAAAGACATTTTAAAATTTTCAATTGATTTTCTATTTTATTTTCTTCCATTATTTTATTTGTTTTATTTTTTTCTCCGAGTTCTTTAGTTCTGCTCGAGTAAGTCGTCAAAATGTTTAAGGAAACGCGTCAGAAAATGCGAAGATATCGAAGAAGCATGCGTGTTATCGAATCACCAAACTCGACAAATGTATCAGAGAGATACGAGTACGAGTATGAGGTTGAAACGAATTTAACGAATACATATCGTACCGCATAATTTGTTATGAGATTGAATAGCCAACGATGTGATTATACAAAATACAAAATTATCGCGGGATATAATGTATGATACGTTATATCTGCCATAAATTCGCAAATCTGAATATTGTTATTGCTTAAGTTTTTTTCGTACAAACAGAACGGATTCTCCAAAAAGTAGCATTTCACATATAATGTCTATTTCTCTTTTATATTTTGTAATAGGTAAAAGTAAATACACAGTTAAAACGTGTATCACGTGTTTCTTTAACAAACTTGTTATTTATATTTTTATAAATGATACAGTGCAATTACACAATTATATGTTTTTCTATATTCTATAACGTTATTAAATATGATAATTGACGTCTTTTATAACTGTGAATTATATTTCAGAAAATGCATTTTTTTAACATATCTAAACATAGAACAAATAGCATATAATGTAAAAAAAATTTTTTTGAACAAAATTATTTCATAATTTTTATTATAAATAATTTTGAAAAATTTCAATAATAATAAAATGTATTAGAATACATATAAATGCTTTTACTTATTATTTTAGTTTTAAATTTACAAAAATGTCTGTAAACAAATTTTTCAAGTAAATTTTAATAATTCAATGTGTTTAAACTTCATTAAATTACCTTCACTAATTATTTGACTATCTCCATCGCCTAAAGCAGCCCAAATCTTGCTTAAATTGTAATTTAGATATATTTCAACACACACACACACACACACTCTTTTCCACAGTAATGATAGCAGCTATATCCGGTCGTAAATTTTCGTAGCTATCGGCGTATCACCTTACCTATCACATCGCGCGTGAGATACATCCGGACCACGTATTTTCTTTTTACAGTCGGTGTTTGACCTAAATTTAAATGATGACGTTTCCTTAATAGCCATAGTTTACTGTGTGTATATAAGACCCGGTGGTGAAACGAGCGCGAAGATTGGCATTAAACTACCAAACATTGTAGAAAACAAGTTTCGTAAAATTTTGCAGTTGATTAATATCATTGATTATTAAAAATGTTGTTGATACTCTGTCTCTTAAGTATTGTTGCAATACATGGATTCTCAGGTAAGAATCTAGAATTCTTCTTTCCATCAAGACTCTTTTTTCCTTACGCTGCAATTTTTTTACACACCAGCGCAGATAAATACAATTCAATAAATATATGAATTGATAAAATATGTTAAAGACCTTGTTTTGTTCCTAAAATTAATAAATAGTTATAAATTTTTATCAACTGTTGTAAGATTTATTCTCACTGAAAATATTTCGATTATAAAATATACCTATAGACTAAATTGTATACTGCACTTATTAATAAACAAAGATAATAAAATAAGTAGTTTTTAATAATTCAATCAATTTTATTGATTAATATTACAAATATACGAGTAGCATTTTAAAAAACTAATATATTTATTTATTTAACTAATTTAATATATTTATTAATTTATTTTGATGTATATTGTGAGAAAAATATTTGTACAAAAAAATATTTACATGATTTTTATGTTAATATTTTAGATTTAAGGTTTAGATACATGGCGCCTATTGTTATAATTTACATACGTTTGCATCAAGAAAAATTAAAAATTTATTTTTTATTTTTTTTTTTCTTATATGTATTATCTGTTACGTGATCTATTGCTATTAAGTTTATTAATCTCTTGCGCGTTTGTGATATATATATATATATATATATATATATATATATATATATAATAATATATTTTATATATTAGAATAATCTTTTAGTCGACTTACTAAATTAAACAGTAATAATAAAAAGATCGAAAGTTCAAAAAATTCGATGCTAGTCAAGTCAATGTTGAAAACATTCTACATATTAAAGAAATAGTAAGATATTGTGAAGTCTTTTACATGAAAAGGGTAATATTTATACTTTTATAATTACATAGCCGAGACAATCGAACAAATCCCAAAAATCGTGGGCGGTAATTCTGCCGATGTAGGACAATATCCTTATCAAGCATCTCTTCGTTCTGGCGGTCGACATTTTTGTGGAGGTTCTGTGATAGGTAAAAGAGTGATCCTTACAGCTGCTCATTGTTTGGTCAGGTATGTATCACATAGCGGCTGTTAGAACAAAATTATTCATTATTTTGAGTTTAATAACAATATATTCCATTTCCTAACAAACTTATAATTAATTACGTATTTATATTTAAAACAATTTATAATTAATTCTGACTAATATTGTTGTATTTTCTTAAAACTGATAAAAAATAAATAAATTTCAAAATTTTGCTTACTATAAGTCTAACATTGCGGTAAGATTTTAAGATAGATTATTACTGGCCATTTATAATTTCATATACCTCACATATTTCATGTATATGCATGGTTCATAATTTTGTAATCTTTATTTAAGTTTTAACGACAACACAGCTATCAGTGTTGTATTGGGCACAAACACTCTAGACAAAGGCGGCGATGAGTATTTCTCAATCAAGAAATGGGTACATCCCTTCTATAATTCCGCCTTCATCAGAAATGATATCGCATTAATTAAAGTGGACAAGGATATCGTTTTTGGAGACAAAGTGAAGCCGATTGCTCTGCCTACCAAACGGTTCGACAAATCCAATTATCCGGCGACATTGTCCGGCTGGGGCACTACTAATGTAAATACAAAAAACTTGCCAATCTTCGTGTGTTGGAAGATATAAAAATTTTATCGTTGCATATTTATAACTTGATTTGAATAGCATACATAATAAATAACATAATTCGATTTGTATATGCATGCAAATAAGAGTGCAAATGCAAATAATATACAGATCTTACGTTTTCCGATTTTTTCATTTTTGTTAATTAATTGTCGAATTTAAATGAACATTTCGTATTTTAAAATTGACATTTAAATGATCATTTAATTAATTTAAACGACTGTTGAATTAATTTAAATAATTATTTCGCGTGGGCCATTGCAGTATCCGGGGGAGGCACCGAATGAATTGCAACATATCCAGCTCACGGTCATCGATCAAAAGCAATGCTTGAACACCAGCTTTCGCATCACCAACCAGAATATCTGCACACTCAATAAACAGGGCGAGGGTGCTTGTCACGTAAGTACATTCTAGTCTGATTGAGTATCCAGGAAGAGAGCCCTTTCACGCGAGGAAACGCATACACGTTGACATCAACAATACATGGCATTTATTTATTTAGCATTGATAGGAAGATTAAAATCCCAAAGATATTAAATGCTCAATTGAAAAACTTATCTTCGAACTATTTTAAATCCATATTTCTAAAATTGTAATAATATCGCATTATGAAAATATTCAAAGCTAAAAATAGGAGTCTGTAGAAACAGTGCCATTACATTTCTTTGAAAGACATATTTTCGATATATTGAACATATATATTGAATGTATACAATAATTAATCATAACGCATTTAATCGCATACAATACTTTAGCGAAATCTTTTGTTAAAATTGACAAGAGTTTTGCTATTGTAAAATTATGCAGCTCTCGCTGCAAATAATAGTTAGCTGTCCATATTTTACAAATAGTTTTGCTATAGTAGATAATCTTTTTTTTCGTGTACTTGTATCAATAATATGAGTTTGCGATACAAATTATAATTATGGTTAATGTTCGTTAAAAAGTCGGAGCAACATTTAGAAGAATTTGTTATGTATTGAATACGTTATGTATATGTGTGTAGGGTGACTCTGGCGGTCCTCTGGTAGCTGACGGTGAGCAGATCGGCGTGGTGTCCTGGGGAATTCCTTGCGCTAAAGGACGTCCAGATGTATTCACGCGAGTCTCTCCCTATTTAGATTGGATTAACACGTATCTCAAAGAGGATAACTTTGTATAAAGCAATTTGGCTCGTGAATATTTCTTAATTAAAATTTGCGGAGTAATGATAAATTGATCTTAAGAATTAATTCTCATTTTGGTAATAAGGAGTTAATTGTCATATAGTAGATTAATGGTAATTTTATTTAAATCGCAAGTTCACTTCCGATGCAAAATTTAATTTACGATATTTCTAAAGTAATTCGTGTAATTTCCTTTGAGCCGTATGTAATAAATAAATAAATTTAAACACATTTCTTTATTTAAGTCCCATCTAATTCGTTTCCAATAAAAACAGAATTGCAAAATAAGTGATGCGCAATAATCGGAACAATAAATAATACAAGTAAATAAATAGAATTTTTATTATAACAATGAGAATTGACTATATATAAACATTCATTTAAATAAATAAATTAATAACTCGATCGATCGAGATGAGGTTTTCAAGCGATGACTTATGAAAACTTTGCAGCTGCCTGTCGAGACTAAACAAACGTGTTGCACCGATTATGTTTCGCTAAATCATTTCTTTTCTTAATTTGAACCGCTACGACTCCCCGATAATTGAAAATTCAACAATCCAAAAGGTCGAGACACTTTTTTCAAAGATTAACTTGTAAAATCTGCATAATATTAACAATATCATGTCAAATATAGTAATATTGTTTGTGAATGCTAGTGTATTTTATTAATTATAAGCGAAATAAAATATAAAATTATAAAATAAGAACATTATAACTCATTATTCATAAATTATTGTCGAAATTATTTTTCCTTTTTTATATCATACAAATGTCATAATAATGTTAATGACAAATGCATGAAAATGGAACACACACTCGTGATGTGTTTCACAAACGATGTCCTACGCAGCCAGTAACATGATCTAGATTAACTGAATATTATGCATAATTGCCAGCATTAGCATAATTTCAACAACGGTAGACATTATGTCGCGTCAAGCAGAATGAGTCTTTTAGTCGCATGTGAACATCGTACATGGGGCATAAATGTCTTAACGCAAAAGGTATATGTAGGTCCATATCAAAGAACGTGATCTTGGTTTAAACAATTTGCAAATCATAACTTGATATAGTTGATAATAATTTAATAATAATTATATTCTTATAATAACGTATAATATTTTTGTTATTTATTATTGTCGTTATTATCGCTATTATTATATTTTTATAAAATATGTAGATAAAATATTTGGAGCATGTCTGAAATGTGTCTCGTGCAAATTCATGCGTTAAAGCGTTTATGATTCTATACGTGTTCAGTAAGAATTCAGACAATTCTCTATAATATCATAATATAATATTTATTCATAATTCATTCTCGCGTAAGAGAGATTTGGAAAAAAATTACTTATCACTAAAGAATGTCATTTTATATAATAAAACTGTATATAAAATACACAAAAAAGATTTTTTTCAATAACTGTCACACGATTTCTTTTCCAATCGTTATCTTAGGCTAGGTGAAAAGGACTTCAAGTCGTTCTCTCATTTAACGAAAAGGATTGCGAGGATCGTCTCCAGACATCGCGCAAGTCACGCGCCGCTTCTCGCTGATTAACGATCGTTAAGAAAACTAGCGCGAAATCCTGACCGAAGATTTCGGTCAAGCTCCTAATGACCTACTTCCAGCGGCGCATGCTCGTTGTATCCTACGTTGCTTTAAGGATAAAAACGTCACGGGACGTAGCCGCGCCGGCAGGTGGTGGCTTCCGCGCGCGGAATAAAGTTGAGGGTGGAGAGAGAAAAAGGGCGAGATTGGCGACGCGATCGGAACAGCGTTGTCACGGACAGTGGAGAAGATCGACGCGCGATTAAACCCTCGCGTTATCTCTTTGAGATCTCCTGAGCATCTAGGTCAATGATGCGTATCTCAGTAACGCTTCGATCAAGTGCCGCGCGCTTCGTAGTCGATTGTAATCGATATTCTTGCGACGATAACGATGATCGGTTTGAGACGCGCCGATCCTCGAAATTCAGAAGAGATTCCGTTGTGGGATTTTTCTCGAAGAATTGAGGAGATCCTGGCAAGTATTGCAAATTTTGTATTGCAAATTCTTCTGCAGAATTGCCTGCCGGCAAAAAATCGAAAATCACGTCTACGTTTAAAAATCTTTAATTTTTATATAATGAATATATAATAACATTGTTATATGTATATCCAAATATAGACACAGTTGTAGATTCAGCTACTTTACTGCAGAGTAAATTGTTTCGCCATTTTAACTTAGGGCAAAGTTAGAACCTAATCTTATATTTAAGATTGTTTTAAATCTCATGGTTTTAATCCTTTAATATACAATTTTGCAAAGCGACTTTTCGATATTCCGTGTCCGAACCTCCTTTACGGAATTCGAACTGAAAAAACGTGATTTTACACACAAAAAACCAAAATAAAAGATTAAGATTTTAAGTCCTTTACCTGTAGAGTTTAAATTAATAAAAAGAATTTCTTTTTTAATATTTAGGATTCCTTAAGCAATCATTATTTTAAATATCAGAATGCTATGCATTTATTTACTTCATTCAGCCAATCGTATAGTATTTTAAGGTCACACTTAAGACGATCTTTAACAAGATTAGGCTACAAAAATAATTATTAGAGCTTGAAGGTTTCTCAATTATTCGTTTGAATTTGACATGACAAATAATTTTTCTTTAAAAACGAAAATGTATGTTTTTCTCGTGAACTCAATGTTTTTAATATTGACATTTTCTGTAAGATCGTCATTAATGAATTTTAAAAAAGTACAACTGACAATAAGTTTAATGTTTATTTTAACAGCATAAAAATCGCTGGCACGGAAATATCAGTCTTGTCTTACATCGTACATTTGTCGCACGACAACTTTTTAAGCGTGTTATTGATTGCAAGATAGAAAAATTTTCTATCTTGTAGCTGACCAATACGCTAAAAAAATTTGTTGTACGACAGATATGACATTACCCTACGACCAAACAAAAGATGCAGTAATCTCCTGCAGAAGCCGACGAAATAATGAAGCTTAACGCGATAACGTCAACGATCTCTTACAATGATAAGTTGCATCATCAACGCTGAAAACGTTAATTGATCTGTGATTGTTCTGCGATTAGTGAAAAGTTCACGAGCGGAAAATGAAAAGCATCATTCCAAGTAACAAGATCGGCGTCCAGGATGCGGAAGTACTCGCGTGCCTAAACCGTCATTGCCAACCCGAGTCATCGCGCACCATGGTCCCTCAATCCGAAGTCGAGTAAGTCGCGCGTCGCGCCCGCGCGGTGCTGCGTGACCCAAATAACGTGGCGCGCGCGTGCGCGCGATCCGCTCCTGAGGGTGTGTTTTCATCCCCGCTTCGTTTCCCCCGTGTGCGCGGAGAAGCCCTCTCTCTCTCTTTCTTCCTCTCTCTCTTGCTCTTTTCTTCTCGTCGACGTCGTAGTTGTCGCCTTGCAGTGCGAAACAGTGCGAAACACGACAGCTGGTGCTGTGACACCTGCTGCAGCGCGAGAGATCGATATCCGCTCGTCCTTGCCACCGAAAAGAAACACGAAGGGTCCGTGCGGGCATGTCCCCGTCGAAACGGCGTTTTTCGTGACTTCCTCGCCGATCCACCCCGCGAGGGATGTAGCGCCGCAGCGGGAAACGTCCTCGGGATCCAGTGAGTACCCAACGTGACGTCGGGTGGCGTCTCCCCCTCATCATCCAACCCGACAGATTCGCCGTGCAGAAGCGTCGTGCAATCGTCCCATTTTGCGTCTCATCGCTCGGTGAAGAATATCTGGGACCTTCCTCGAACTGTGCGAGATAGTGGCTGAATTTAACGAAGGAACTTCGCACCCACGACGAACACCAATTAACGTAACATCAAACGTTATATAATTTCTCACTTAACAATATAAATGCGATATAACGTGCATGTTATGTCACAGTTACATCGCTGAGTGGGAAATTGTAACATTTATGTTACGTTACTGTTAATTGGCTTTTTTGCTGGGTGCAAGTTGGAAACGTTGCTCTCTTTCTCTTTCGGTTCTCAAGTTTCTTGCCTTCCTTCCGCGAAGCAAAGACTTCTCGTAAATACATGTACCTTTCGCGACTTTTCTCTGTTTCGCAGCTTCGCGCGTTTCACGTGGAAAACAATATTGCGAAAAAAATTTTCTATCTACTAAGCGCGTAGATAGAAAAGGTGCAGTGCATTCTCGTCGAGTACAAAATTCGAGAAGGGTGAAGATATTTATTATATAAGAATTTCCGCGCTGACCATCGATTCCGAGACGAGGGGTTAACGCACCGATGGACGACATCGAGATAGCCTCTCCATGAAGTTTTGATACCGCGTTGATACGGTTTCCCAGTCCGCGACACGACGGCGCTTCCACTCGCTGTGTTTATACGCGCTCGCGACACTGTTTACGTTTCTTCTGCGCACGTGAGCGCAAGTATCGATCTCAGATGGGACCTCGAAAAGATCCCTTTAATGAATGATAACGGAAGCAATTGTGTGCCTCGCTGTGCGAAAAATTATTAATCCGCCAACGTGAAATTCCGTTTCACGCGTTTTTAATCTATAGCGCTTACCAGCGCGATAATTTGTTAAAACGATAAAAGCGCGATTAAAAATATTCCAAGTTATTTTTACGAGCTCTTATCGAGATACCTTCGCGAGCGACGCGGATAGAAAAACATGTCACGTAGCTAATTGACGCGAACAATTATCGTTTTGACAAGTGCGATACAATTATTTTATCTTGTGCATCAGACAGGTGGTCGGTACGGATATTTTAAAGTATCGAGGGATGACGTGAGCTCTTTACTCATAAAAAGGAAACATGACTGCGTGAGAGGTCGTTCTTTCGGCTGACAACAATTCGGAACTGTATCTGGAAGTAATCAGAGATTTGCTATTATTAAAGAATATTCATGAGCTGCTGCCCTTTCATGTGAGTATTACATATCTTGCCTGTTATTTTATTTTGTATAAACACATAATTATATCTCTCATATTTAAATATAAATACTATGTATATATAGGTATTTTGTTATATTTTTGAAAAGTTATTAGTAAAAGTAATAAAGTATTAAATAAGTAAATTAGTTAAAGTAATATTTTTTTAATTTTAAAAACTTATTATATACAGGGTGTTTCTAAACCTATATCAGAGATTTTTAACACTAGAACTACCACACCAGTCAAAATGACTGGTTTTACAATTTTATTTTAAAATTCTTACTTCATGTGCCAACCCTCATTTAGGGATCATAGTCCTAGATGGGTTAATAATACCAAAAATGTACAACATAACATGGAATTCTTTTTGTAAGAAAGTAATAAATCAATAAATATAAAAATATTCTATTATTACGTTTTTTTTAAAGACCAGTCATTTTGACTGGTTTTGGTAGAAATAGTTTCGTCTTAATTTCGGTAGTTCTAGTATTAAGGGCGTATTCTGGGGGTTAAAATAAGAAGAAAGTTCTTATAAACATGGGTCCAAAAATGTTTTCCCTTCGAGTTATAGCCCCCTAAAATTGATGGAGAAAATCGCAAAATGTATTGTAGCTCTCGGAGATTTCTTCACAGAACGTTTAAATTTTGCACTGCGTAATAATTATTAGTGACCTTCATTTTTATGGACGTTCTCATTGTAAGGATGAAAAACTCGTTAACCTTTTCTTATTTACATAGTACATATTTACGTTGGACGACATGCCTCGCATCAACATGAATTGTACTTCTATTCACCTTCTATTATAGTAATAGAGTAAACAAAAGTTATTAGGTCTGTATGGAATTGGAATCAATCTTTATTTAAGCTACTGTGGAAGTACTCCGAAATTGTATTATCGCTTCGTGTGACAAAATACGAAATACTCCGAGAATTTTTGAACGTTTTCGACAATCCATGCGACATCAATACAAAGCATTAATGCGAAAGGAAATCATTTCCAGCAATTTAAGTATAAAATGTTCTTGCAGTTCAAATGTTGTTAAAGTCTATAAGTAAAGTAAGTAAAAAATGTTTATAACTTGGAAAGGAAACGTTTCCGAACCCATGTTTATATGACTCGTTTTCATCCTTACAATAAGTGGAATATGCTCTAAAGTTTGGCCAACTATTCCTATTTTTCTGTTAATCCGTATATCAAATCTTCATTTTTCTTCAACACATCACTTTGACTTTGAAGCTGCAGTTTGATACTGACATTTTGTAGATGTTGTCTGACTATTCCTATATATTTCTATTTATTGATGAAGATTTTAACTTATTTATATAGTAATTTATTACATTTAACTTCCAATTAAAAATTTTAATTATCTTAATATAAATAATTGCACAACTAATTATTATTATAATTACACTCATAATATTATCTATATTTTTATTAATATTGAATTTTTTATCTCTAAAAAACTCTATTCTCTCGAGAAAAAATTTCCCCATTCGAATGCAGATTTGACCCTATATCAAATCACATACCCTTTAGTATTCATTTAGTATTCAAAAAAACTCCGATCCAAATCCAATTGTAAAAAATGCACTAAAATCTTTTAAACGCTCTAGAAGAAAAGATCGAGGAATAATTTCAGAATATTCTTATGTAAATTCCTATAAATTAATAATTTCACGACTTAAGATATAGTTTGCATGTGACTCTCCACGCAGCACGCACACACATGTACGCGCGCGCGTAGTCGCCACAAGGGCAAGGCGCAAAACACGGCGGTCGCTGCACCTTTCGGAAACGACTGCGCAGTGAAGAATCTCACGAAAGAGGGCCTTCGTACGGCCGTGCACACACGCGTGTTTCTTTATGCCGTCGCGATTCACGACGCGTTGTCTATCTCTCCCACGCTCTCCTCCGGGATTCACCTCGTGCTCGCCACTCTCCGCGGCGGCTGCCCCTTTTGCGCCGTCGGCGCCGCACGATATCGTGACTGATCCCCAGGGCCGTACATCGCCATCGAGGAACTTGTTTCCAAATCCCCTCGAATTCGTGTATAAAGAATTAAAATTAGACATACATACAGAGATCTTCTCGTGGTCGCTCGCATTCTGTTTGAATACACGCATTTCCCAGTTAAAGCTTCTCGTCAATTAGCCACGTTAACTTTGAAGTAAAAAACTTATATATCTTTTTTAAGTCTTATTTAATTTTTTGTCAGTTTATTTCAAGTTAGTTTTCTTACAATAAAAAAGTTAAAAAATTATAAATTAAATGTTAGTTTTATCTAAAGGTCAATACTTGCCAGTTTCATTATATAATTTTTTTAGACTCGGAAAAAGTGAATTATAAAGGGCTCTCAAAACAAGAAGGCTGTCTTGACAAAATTTTAGTAAAATTATTTAAGTTTATTTTCGATTTATATTTCTATTCATGTAGATTGACACTTGAATCTCGGCTTAACTTGTTCTTTTTAAATATTAGAAAAGAATAAAATTATTCTCTACATTCTTGGAAAGAGTAGAAGTGGAACATAAGGATTATTTAAAATTAAAATTAAAATTAAATTGGACTGGCGGGAGACGAAAATCCGTGCCACGGCGGTGGCCAGTCGCGGGGCGACGAACGCGCGCAGATACAGCACGAACGCGAGTCACCGCCGCTCGCTGCGCTCTGCAGCTGATGCGGCTCGCTGCGCCATCCGCTGTCGTCGTCCTGCGCGTCCGTCCGTGTTTTGTTTACGAAAAATGCACCGTGCCGCGATCCGACGTCGCTCCCGTTGAACTTCGGTGATCGTCGCTCGTGTGTGCATACGCGATTGAGCTTCCGCGAACCTGGATTGCTCGGAAGAAAATTTGCCAGACCATCTCCTCCCGTCTCCCCTTGCCCCAGAAAAAAATCGTCGCCGAGATCGTCAATCCGCGGCGCGATGCGGCGCGCGGAATTTGATGTGGCGTGCGTGAATTCGCTCCCTCCGCTCGTCCGGACGATGAAGCGGAGGTAGACAAAGGGCCGACACGCCGAGCGTCCCGGTGTATTTATATGCTCACCCGCGAGACATGCGGCCGCTATCGTAGGACGCGCGTCGCGTCACTCGCCCGGACGATCCGAGGGTTTCCCCGAGGGTTCCTCGTCCACGAGGAATTCGAAATCGATCCGTCGCGTCCTAGGGTTGTCTGTCGCAATTCTACGACATGGTTGCGTCTTTCCCCGCGGATCCGTCTCTCTCCCTTGTGTCCGGCGAGGGTGACACGTTAACGCGACATGCATCGTGATCGTTGGGTTCTTCGGGATTATCAAGGAAGCTCGAGTGAGAGGGCTGCGTGCGTTGACGCGGATGGTGAAGCGTGCTTTAGGTAGAACGGTGTAGAATCGGAATACATTATGGAGGCGTTGCGTTTAGCTATACAGTGAGTGCTCCTTTTTCGACAGGTGTACTATGTTGAATTGTTTGATCATCTATAATGAGATTTTAAAACTTGAGCTTTAAGTCGAAATTGACCAATCACGGTCAAAGTGTTAGAAGAAATTGATTGTGATTACTTTCGTAGCTTTAAGTGGTGTCTACAATGAAATTTTAAGATGTAAGACTTGGGTATCGATCATGTAATTTTTCACGTGAAAAGTTTCACGTGAACTCAACGATTTCAACCAATGAAATCAATGAGTTACCCAATGAATCTAATTCCATTGGTTGAAATCGTTGAGTTCACGTGAAACTTTTCACGTGAAAAATTACATGATTGATACCTTGAGCTTTAAGCCGAAATTGACCAATCACAGTGTGAGAAGAATAATCAACTGTGATTGGTCAATTTTGGTTTAAAGCTCAAGTCTTCTCTCTTACGTCTTAAAATCTCATTGTAGACACTGCAAAACACAATTGATCGTAAACAGACATTGATAGAAATTTGATAGAAAGACAGACATTGATCTGTATATATAATTGTCAAGATATTTTTTGTTTTAGCTTATTTTCAGCAAAAGAATTTAAAATAATAAAAGATAATTTTTATATATACTACTTATCTTAATAGTTGATCGTAAATTGGTATGTAAAATCTTTTACAGGAATTTTTACCTTTGTGCATATATATATTTTCAAATTTTGGACAAAATGAAGCTAAATAAATTATTCTCTTATTTACAGATGATGTATCTTTTAATTTATTTTATCTTTCATTTTTTATTTATTTGTTATTTACATTTTTTATTTTTTTAATATTATATTTAATATTCTATTTGTATGTGCACATTTATTTAATAATATTTTTTAATATTGTGTTGCATTGTTTGGATTACATTGACTTTAATTAACAATTTTTCTTGTTTGTTTTAGGACGCGACTTGGGGAGAGGATGGTCAGCATGAGCTCCATGCTCGTAGAGACAGTCAGTATAAATTATGAAGATTTTAATGAGAGTTTTTTAACGTGTGGCACCTGTCTCTGTGTTTACGATGGCAGCGAGCATACACCTAAATTACTACCATGTTCACACACGGTATGGTTTATATACGATAATGAAACTTAATTTATATGTATATTGAATATATCTGTGTATCTTGATCATATATTTGTTTATTATAGGTATGTTTACATTGTTTAACGAGGATTGCTGCCTCTCAAACAAGGGAGACAGGAGCGTTTAGATGTCCCATTTGTAGAGAATTAATAACTATTCCTCGTGGAGGAGTGCCTGCACTGCCCCCGAGTTTTCTCGTAAATCAACTGCTGGACCTCATGTCTCGGCAAAGACGAGAGGTATGTTTGAACAGGGATGTTACTTAATGCAAATAAATTTTTTCTTGAATAGTTTCAGTATCGTTGTATCGATTTACTTGCAGGTCATCCCAAAGTGTTCAGTTCATATAAATCAGGAATTATTATTTTGTGAAACATGTGATACAGTGTTTTGTACAGTGTGTACCGGTGGGTCACATGCAGGCACGTCACCTGGTTGTACAGAACATACAATCATCCCCTTTAGTATTGCGATAAAAAGAATGTCCGAAATATTGCTTTACAAAGCTAATGAGTGTATATCCAAGGTGAAAACTAGTTTCTGTTTTTTAACTTTTAAATACTATATTAGTAAATTAATTTATAAGAGCCTATATTAAGCAAGTTGATACGTTTTTTTAATATGCTTTATTTTTTTATTATTAGATACTTTATTTTATTTTTATATGATTCATAAGATCCGATGCAAATTTATATTAGTACTTAAGTTATATTCAATAAGCCATTTGTATGTATAATGCACAATGTCTCATTAACATTTTAAAATTTCTTACAAAATATCTTATATCTTATACAAAACTTATAAATTAAGCAATGAAAATTATCAAATTATAATACGAAGTATAGTTCGATCCTTACTGAGTTAAGAGTTACGTTTTTTAGTTAACACAGGCACAGGATTCTGTAAGTACGGAATTGCAACGTTTGGAAGCATCCACAGAAAAATGTTTGAACGCAGTAGACACGGAATTCGCGGAAATTATTTCAAAGATAGAGAAACGTCGAACGGAATTGCAAGCTGCCGTAACTGCTGCCGCCCGTGATAAGAAACATGTACTTGAGGAGCAACATTCTCTTATCGAGGCAGAAAAAACCAAAGTGGAAAGAGAATGTGAAGGTTTACAATATCAGGTAGAGGGTAATAAAGAATTGATATAATGTTACTTCTCGCGCGTATCATTTTACATAGTGAGATTTAATCTGACAGGTTGAGGTCCGGAATATTACTCAACGTATTAACAGCCTGTCAGATCAGCTCGATGCAGCGACTGCTCTCAGCGAACCCAAGGAGAATGCCTTTATCACATTCGAGTTCAATCATAATGACGCTCTCTCTCAATTAGAACAAGCACTAAATAATTTAGGACGAGTACGTTCTAGTACAACATTACCAGGTATTTTAAGGATTAATAAATATAGTAGTATACTGACTTTAAAAGGGGTTGCTTATTTATTATAACACATCGCGTGTTTCTTCCGATAGAAGATTCTGATGTAGATTCATAATTTAACATCATGATATTGAATCAGATGCTTTAAAGGCATTTGCAGTGTGACGCATTTTTCTATATTTATGCCTTTGCATCAGGTTTGTGCCGAGCCAGACTGAAAGACTTGGCGATAGTGAAGCTACAAACAATCGTCATAGTCGAAACAGTGGATTATCACGGTCATCCCCGAAATGTAGGCGGTGATCTCATTAGCGCCGAATTGACGCTCGCAGATAACATGCATGCAGAAAATCAGAACGCTCCCATTGAAACAGAAGTGAAAGATCTGGAGAATGGAACTTACGAAATTTACTTCCGATCACCGACTGCAAGTCGATACATTTTGAAGGTGTCAGTGTTCGAACGACCTATAAAAGATTATCCACTATTTTTCGACGCAACCGAACACAATGAACCTATTAAAATATATGGAAGACGTGGTAACGGGAAAGATGAGTTTCACCAGCCAGTTTCAGTTGCAGTAGACGATGAAGGGATGATCTATATTTTAGATACTGGAAATTCTCGTATTAAGGTGTGTTTAGAATTATAGAATATGGGACATAATATTTTATGTAGCAAAATGTAGCAGTATTTAAATGTTTTCGTATTGTTTCAGATACTGAATTGTGATTTGGAGTTTCAAAGGCATATAAACAATGAAGGCTTGGAGGGCCGCAGTTGTACGGGAATAGGTATTTCTCAACAAGGTCTCGTAGTCGTAAATTGGCGGACGCGAAAGATTACAGAAATGACTTCGTTGGGTGATACAATCCGATCTTTCACACATAACGCATTTCAAGTTAGTAATTTTTGTCGCGAAAAATTCACATAAGTACTTCTTAATTACAACATTGCTTTCGTGTTCTAGGAACCCATAGACATTGCAGTGGACAAGAGTTATGGACACATACTTGTCGCTGACAACGGTCAAAGCTGTGTATTTGTATTTGATTCAGATGGCAAAATATTATTCCAGGTTAATTTTTGTTTACATAAATAAATATATGAACTTTCATTGCAAGTTGCTGCGTATGGTTCTCGTATAGTCATTATGAAACATTAACAGGTTGGTAAGAGAGGCACGTTTAAGCTAATCAGTTCTGTAACTGTTGGTCCGGCCGGTGAGATTTTAGTTGCCGATAGCAGAATTCAAGTGTTCTCCGCGAAGGGAGATTTCTCCGAAGAAATATATCCTGAAGGCAAAGGTAAACTTCTGTAAATATATTTGTTTGAAATATTCTTTAACTGAAAATGATCATAATACTACTGTGATATTATATGAAAATAGAAAATCTATTTTGTCATTATGAAGCTAAAAATTTTAGTATATCTGGTTTATGTATACGACAGGAAAAGGTGTCTACGGAGGAATAGCTGCAGATGCAGATGGCAAAATAATCGGTACTCGTACAGATAAGGGTCGTAGTATAATACAAGTACTAAAGTTGGGCGGAGGTAACATCTTAACCGAAATCGACTCACACAGCTCGAAATTGCGACGTCCTTCGGGCGTAGCTGTGCTGCCAGATAATCACTTAGTGGTGGTGGACTTGGGCAATGATTGTATAAAAAAATACAGGTACTGGTAAAAAATCATTGTTTAAGCATCAAAATTCAAAGCGAACGAGAGGAAAACTCAAACTGTAAAGGTACCAAAAGTCAATCTAATTTAGAATTATTTATTCAGGTTTTTGTGGAACTTGTAACATCACATATTATTACGAATGTAATGCCTATGTTTTTATAAATTTTTATATATAGTTTTTAAACTATATAGTATAAGACGAACTATATAGTATAAGAGAGAGATAAAATAGTCATGTCAAAAATAAACTTGACGTTACTATTATAACTTCGGTTCGCAATTTGTAGCATCACATACTACAATTTATATTTTATAAAATGTATTTGATTTCTTTTGCGTTCAGTGTTGCTTTCTCTCGTTTTTTGGATATCTATGGGAATACAAAAGTTCTCACCATTTCCAACAAAGTCATTCGAAATGCTCAGTACTTATTTTGTATGTATACTTTTTGTATTTGATAATTTTTTAAGTCATTGCGATTAATATTTAATATTTAATCATTTGAATGCATAAAACAACTCTATTGTTGCTAATCTAAATACATCGGTGGATGATAATCCTTTCCTGCCAAATTAAGCTTGAAAGTTGTTTATTTTATTTTGCATCAAAGATGCATCTACGTATGAAAATCGCAATCCTATATTGAACAGAAATAATATACACAAATAAATAACACTGGTCACGCTAATTTTATTGCCACTAGGGCGATTTTAGGGCGCTTAATTTTATGGCACTGGATTTCGAATATGGCATCAGTTATGCTACATTGACTAATCTTTGAAGTAATAAAAATCCCATTTAAAAAATATGAAAAAATTCAAAAAATTCATTTATATCAATAATTCAGTTGTAGCTTACTTACAAATTACATGGAAATTGTTTTAAATCGTACAAAAGTAAACATAAAATACTTAATGGCGTTGTATTCGGTACAATATCAGAAAAACAAAGTAAGCTCAAATAATCGCAATTAATACTTAAAAAAATATTTGTGTGATTTTCTTTTATATGGATCATCAGGACAATTACGTTAGATCAAATCCTAATGTTACATATGTCAGTAGCTAAAGGTCATATTTTTATTAGAAAATCATAATTTGTGAGGTATAATCCAATATTTCAAGGATTAGAACTAATTCGACAAAACTAATGTTTTTGAACTCGGCATCCTCTAAAAACTCTAAATTTGTTCAAACATTAGCAACTTTAAACATCCTAAATAAACATTTGTTTTTTTTTTTTCGTTGGGCTGTGTAATCTTGATAATTCTGCTAAAGCTGTAATAAATCTGGATGTTACAGAATCTTCAACCAAAATGTCATCTCCCTCTTTTTATTATTAACAAATGTAAGAGGTACTATATTTTTCTTATTAATGAAGTTTTTTAAACATCTGGTTTTATATCCCAATGTACAATTGTAAGCTCAAATTATTAAGATAAAACTGAATTAAAGTCCAGTTATGTAAATATTCATCTTGTGAAACAAGACATTCTAAAATTGTAATTTGATAAAAATAATTGATAAAAATAAGGTAATTGGTCATATTAATAGACATCTCGCCAGTGACTTTGATCTTGACCTATATTGTAAGAATGAGGATGTTGATTTATTTTGTTTTAATAGTATATTGTTTTAATAGTATATTTTTTGAGATATTTAACAAAAAATTTTAGTGATAATGTGAGTAGCACATAATTTTCTGTACATTTAATAGAGCTTACTCTTAGCAGATTTATTTAAACGTGGTAAATGAAATGCATGGGTAGAAGGAGGCTCTGCAAGTACTAAACGGTGTGGGATGGACTTCGCTTCGCTTGGAAACCTATATGGAACTGTACGATAATAATAAATCCCGTTTTCCATTGCAAATACCGGATGGGATGAGATGAATCGATTTACGTTCACGTGGATAGTTGGAAACCCATATGGTTTTCCATATCGCCTGGTGCTTGCGGAGCCTTCGCGTATATACATGTATTGTTTTACATACATACATCGGTTCTACATAAACTCTACATTACCTATTCTTTAATATATACAGTGTTGGAAAACTACATCGTACTTACGAAACTTCTTTTATTTATAAATAATCAGCATCAGCTAAAGTATATATATACGATACTATAAGATTACTTAGAACCAACCTCAATAACATGTGTTAAGGTGAAGGCATTCGAGCTGACTCCTTCAAACTAAATAATTATCCCTTTTTTATTTTTGTTTTTAAATACCTTAAAAATTTTACGAGAATTGAGACAGTTATAACTGTAAGAAAAGTCAATTAAAACAAAGTAAGAATTAATCAATATCCTCATCTTTACAACATATATTAAAGTCGAGGTCGTCGACGAATTGTCTGTTAATGTATAAACAATTACCGAAAATAAAAATAAAAAATAAATCTAAGTAAAGTATTATTTTAGATAAAACTTGTTTTTAATCTCAATAATCGGTTTAACGCTTAGAGATTTCTCGATTAGATATATTACATTTTCACGGTAGGATTAGTTTTTTATTAAATCTAGCGTATTATAAATTAGTTACAAAAGAGTTGAATTGTAGCATTAAACTATCAAGATAATCTGAACAACTTCTAGTCTTGATTTGTTTCAATAAGGAGAGTATCATTGTTCGCAGGTGTATAATATTATATCAAAGTATTATACACACGCACACACGCACACACACACACACACACACACACACTGCCGTTTTATATTATTTTACATCCCATATTTCATAGAGAGAGCTTTGCGTTATATATAAAATCAAGCATAAAATCAAGCATATGTAAATATAGTGCTTGGATACTATACTGTTGAGGTAAAAAAATTTCTTTCAACATTTTCATTAATCAAAGTTGTGAAAACATTTTTTTGGAAACTTTTTATTATTTTTTGACATTTCACATTTCATTATCCTGAATGTCACGTTTCTTACATTTATTAACTTATATTCTCTGTAACACGAAAAATGGTAGTTTTTATTTAATTTCTTTCTTTTTTACTTTCCAAGTAAATTTATTACCCGCAAAAGTTTCTTGTCTTCCTAACAAACAAGAAATTTTTGGTAATTCACTTCGGCACTACGTGATTTTTTAATAAACTAAAAATAAATTATAATTAATGTAAGCTATGCAAATAATTAGAAATATGATAAGATATGATAAGAATTGTACATATATTTTTTCAGTATTATCATACACTTTGATAGAATTGGCGACATGATTTATTTTTATCTAGAGATATCTTCTAAATTTTATGAGACACGTGATTCTCTCGACAATGATGCACTTTTTCAAAGGCCTACTGTATCGTTCGTTATAACAGACGATTTATTGTCTTAAAAAGATCATCCAGATTTCACATCACGACTTTTATAAATTTCACTCAAATTATTCCATTGTTGAGACATGTCTCGTAACGCGTACAATGTTTAAGTTTACTTTGGATAAATTAGAGATTGGCATAAAAATTCAAGCAGAGCAGGATTTATTGCATAACGCAATTACTCTTTCATACATCCAGACTTAACGTTCTGGAGAATTACAATCGTGAAGTGTTAGCTAAATATCACCATGATGCATATCTACTTATTCTTCGATACTTACTTCTTGACACAGAGAGTGATAAACTTACATGCGTACGGCTTACAGTTTCTATTTCTTTAAAGCAGGAAAATATTTTTTCACAACATACTTATAGCCTCCATATAGAATCAATTCGTAAAATAATTAGTCTTGATTTTTATGCCATTTTAATTCTTACATGACTTATACGAGTTGTATTTTTTAGAATCATCTGTCATGTTGTAATCGACTAGAAATCCTTGTCATATCGATGAAGATTTTTTTTAGGACGCCACATTGAATGTACATACAATTTAAATTTGATGAAAATGGATAATGAGTTTTTTTTTTGCGATTTATATTTTTGCAGCGAGAACGCAGGATCTTTCGGTAACTTCCTACTTTGCGGATTGTATCGTAGAGATACGACATTCCTCACGAAACTGCTTTGCAGAGTGATCTATCATAGGCTACATCATATGAATCGCATACTGCTTGTACGATATGTATGTACAAATATGAGCCACTATATAAAACGCATTAGTCCTTAGCGAAAAGCATAACAGTGCCTTTATTGAGAAGATGTAACCGTACGGTTTATATCTTATGACGATTGATCGATATGTATTTCTTTTGTTCAAATGTTCGATACCGTACCGTATGTGCTTGACACTTCGATCGTCACTGATAATCACGTGAATTATACGTTTTCTTGGGAATTAAGACGTTTGAATAAAAAAAAAAAAACCTATCCCTCCACATGATATAAAAAAATCAACTGAATAAAAAATCAAGTTATCAGTATACAAATTTCCAAAAAAATGTGTACTTCGACGTGTCGAAGTGTTGGAATGGAAGCGGAATTGCGGTAGATCGAGAATCAAATTCAGAATTTTCGTCGCAATGATCGATTACTATGTACAGGGTGTTGAAAAAAAAGGGTAAAATATTTTAAGGGGATTTAGTATGCCCAAAAATAAGTCGAAAAGTCTTAATAAACATGGGCCCGCAAATAAGTCGATTTTTTTAGATATTTTTATTTTTTGAGATTTTTTTTATTAGAGGCCATTTAAAAAGTCTGGTGCATGCAGGGCCAATCAGTAACTTGGAAGAATTACAACATCATGTACAAGAAGCCTGCGTCACAATCAGAATGAATCTAGGTGTATTTGAAAGAGCACGATATTCTTTTTTGCAGGGAAGGTCATTTTGAGCACCTTCTCTAATGAGATAAAGTAAAACACCAGCTGCAATTTTTTGCATAAATTAGAATAAGAAAAAAATTTTCAACATAAAATAAAAATAATAAAAAATAAAAATTAAAAAACGGACCCATGTTTTATTAAGACTTTTCGACTTATTTTTGGACATACTAAATTCCCTTAAAATATTTTACCCTTTTCTTTCAACACTCTATATGTATAGTCTTTTATTTCTTTTTCCCTATTTGTTATTCGACATTATATCTGGAGTCAACGGGAACGTAACTCATTGACTGTAAAAATGTATCATTTTGTTGAAAGTCTAAAACTAAGCTTTATTTATTTGTCCCATTGTCGCCTAAGTGTCTATCGTAAGTAGCGTACCAATCGATGCGATATTTTCTCCCCCCCTCCTTTTTTCTTTATCGAATCAGCCATCCATCGCAAACACCATGCAAACTCAGACTGATACATACATATTTCTTGTTTGTATTTTTTGATATTGTTTAATCTAGTCATACGTCAGCTATAATTGTAACACTTGTGTATCATGACTCTATCATTGTAACATAAGATATATTGTAAATAAATATATAAGCTCGAATCTCGTCGAGGGGTTTTAATTGACACACGAAACATTCGAAGACTAACACTTGTCTCCCTTCGAGCGCGCTTATTGGTAGATATTCGATTATTTAAATACACGTTCGAAAGAATTCGAAAATTTTTGGAACTTTTTCTTATTTTACTCAACAACGATGTCGAATTTAATAAATTAATAAACACAAATCCCTTTTCTCCGAATACTCCTGAAGGTAACTTCGACTCCAAGTAACTTAATCCGTGACTAACTAAAATAGATTTTATCAGCATAAATAAAATTATTAATCTTTTTTTTTTTTACTCAACTTCACTCAACTTTGACTCCAAGTAACTTAATCCGTGACTAACTAAAATAGATTTTATCAGCATAAATAAAATTATTAATCTTTTTTTTTTTTACTCAACTTCACTCAACTTTGACTCCAAGTAACTTAATCCGTGACTAACTAAAATAGATTTTATCAGCATAAATAAAATTATTAATCTTTTTTTTTTTTACTCGACTTCACGCGGAAAGAGAGATTGGAGTTTAGCGAATCGTGTGGAAATTTCGCCGCGATCAGCCCTAATCAGATGAATCGGTCGCCGATTAACCCATTAACTGCCAAATTTTTTTTTGAAATTTTTAGTCGGATAAGTTATATATATGCACAAAAAGTTGACGCCGAGTGGTGTACGTAAAATTCCAAAATCCCCAAATGGGGATCGTGGCAGCTAATGGGTTAAGTTAATCATCGTTCTACCGAAGTCGTAGGGCCATCGCGCTACGCCGTCTCTTCGAGACTGCCTCCGACTATCACGCGGCCGCAAAGTGCCCGGCTAGCGCGTAGGAGTCGACGGCCCTGAGCGCGCGACAGAGACAGGGCCGTGCGCGCGCGAGGGAGCGAGACGCCGATAGGACGCTAGCTACCACACTCGCTACGGTGCTGGCTGCTACGGTGGTAGTGAATGGAACGCGGTGTGGCGCACGTCCTCGCGTAGTACAACGCTCCGCGGGTGCCGCGCCACCAATGGCCAGCGAGTACGGGCGGTCACGTGACGCGCGTGCCGAGCCAGGCAGCAGAACATTGCAAATGACAAGACGCGTAGGGTATTGTCGTCGCGCCTCTGCCGCCGTTGCCGCCGTTGCCGTCGTCGCCGTCGTCGACTCGTCGCTCGAAAATACCTCCGGCCGTCGCGCGAAGAATCACCCTGCCGGGAACGCCAGGCGTCCCTGAAGGCAGCCTGTAGTCGGTTGCGCGCGCGACTCGTCGGGAGCTCCCGCGCCCTGAGGGAAAGAGCGGCCGCCAGCCAGGAAGGAAGCCGCCAGGTGCGCGTCCACTTCGGTCCGTGCGCGCGGACCTGCGAAATCGTCTCCGCCGCCGCTCCGCGAAAGTGAGAGGAAGATGTCGAGCTCGCAGCGTATGCGAAAGTCCTCGCCATGCTCGAAGCAGGGCCCGATGCGCGCCACCCTGCCCGTGAGCTCGCTGATGAGGCAGGGCCGGCAGAGTAGCAGCCTCCGTAAAAGCAACAGCAACAGTCCCACCGTCTCGCCGACGAACGCGGCCGTCTGGCGGGCGCGCATCTCGCCGGAGACGTCGTCTTCCTCGGGACAGCGGAGCCCCGGATCCCTGTCCTACAAAGGTACGTCGATCCCCCCTCCCTCCCCCGCTCCTTCTCCCCGTTCGCCGCGGGGCTTGTTCTTTGTGCTCGTGGAGGCTCGTGGAGTTTTGATCGAGGAGTATGTGTTCGCGCGCGTGACCCTTCGACGACTCCCGCGAGCACCGAGTCGTCATCGCGGACGAATATCTGTTCTGGTGATGATGATGAGTTCGTGAAGGAAACTACCGGTATTGTCACTTGTCTTTCGAAAAGCATGTAATCCCTGGAGATTCTGGTCCGGTTAAGAGGTATGTAAATCGTAGGGATCTCCGTGCGAAATTAATATTTGTTAAAACATTTTTTTCATAGGTCGTCTTGCGTTACTACTACTCGGTCCAAGGTACGTAAGCTGGAGAGTTTGTCGTGTTTACTGTAAATGGAAAATGTCCTGTCTGATCAAAGTGCTTCTTGAGATCTTCAAATTGTTTACACTTTGTTTACACAAAAGTCTCTTCTTTTCATTATTTACAATGCAAAATGGAAAAAAGTAGAAGAGAAGAGAATGACTTGTAAGCTGTTCACCGTTTTGGCTTTAATATCAGAAGTTTTCTGTGTTTCTGTATTATTGTTCAACCACATTTTTGATACAATCAAATTGCCTATTCCACGCACACAAATTTGCTTACATATTTAATAAGTATTTGATTTTTATTATTATTAATGTGTATATCACATAATATATTTAACATAATATATCATGATATGTTTATAACTTTGTTTCTATAATTTTTTAAATGGTGTTTTTCTCTGGTTATTCACAATTTACACACTTTTCAGTTGTTTTGGGGAATAAAATTATGAGAAAAACCCAAGAGTTTCATTTAATTTCATTCCTGCATTGCTACACATACCTCACAACTACAGTAACCGAAGAGACATTTTTAGTTCGGTTACACTATGTATTTGTTATTTTTATATCTATGTTTTCTTATTATTTTATTTCACAAATACACTTTTTAGTTGTTCCAGCAACCGAAAACAATGCACATAGTTCGGTCTGGTACACATATTTTTGTATTTTATTCAATTTACAATTTATTAATTTCAGATTGAAATACTTTTTATGTTATTGTTATATATATATATCGTTTTGTCGATATTATCGTTTTAATTGAATATTATTATTTTACAGCCAAATCAAAAACATTGAGTGGCCGCTGCAGCGATAGCTTAAGTGGGAACCAGAGCATTCGACGGACAGCATCTCTAGATACCATCTATTTGAAAGGACAATGGCCACGTGACTCCTATTACATGCATTCCAGTCTTTTGGTAGACAAATCTACTCAGGTCTGATTTTTTTCTAAAAAATGTTTACATAAAAATTTAAGCAATGTTATGTTTGTATCATATAACATTTGTTTGGCATCTATTTAACCTGTGTATTTTTTCATTATAGACGGAAGAATGTTCCAATGAGCCAAGAAAGATGCACACTCGCCATCCTACAGAACAAACAGTCACCGATGAGAAATTGGAGAAGAATTACTTCAGGCATCGGTATGTATTTATATCGTTGAATCTATCGTCTTTTTGTTTTATATGTTTATTGGAAAATCTATATACCGTTTTATATTTTTTTATTGTAGATTGCAACGTACAAATAAGGAATGTACTAGCAGTAGAGAACGTACAGCGGCATTCGGATTAATAATGCCAGGTGGTCCACTACCTGCACTTCCCGTAGATCACTCAGTTTTGCCTAGTATTGCCTCACAGACATCTATGCGTAAGTAACGGAAACCTTTCCGGAAACTTTTTTTATTCATAAGATTCGTAAGAAACATTTTTATTCATAAATTAATAAACATGTGTTTAATATTATATATCTTTGCAGACAATCAATTTAGCTTGAGTACAAAAGCAAGTCCGATGAATATCCCAGTAAAACCAATGAGGCCTCCAATGCGTTCGTCTATCGAAGGGCTCAATCAAGAAATTGAAGGACTCGTGTTAAAAAATACAGCCAATAATAGTGATGCAGACCATCCAGTAGAAGACAAAGTAATGTACAAAAAAAATTCCCAGTATTATTAATAGAATTCTACAGAAAAAGATAGAATATAAAAGAATTAATTTATTATTTATTATTTGGTAAAAAGCAGAATCTTGTTTTAAAAATACATTCAAACTTATATTTTATCTTGAAGATTATTTTTGCAACGAGTATACATATATATATGTGTGTGTGTGTGTGTGTGTGTGTGTGTGTGTGTGTGTGTGTGTGTGTGTGTGTGTGTGTGTGTGTGTGTGTGTTGTGTGTGTGTGTGTGTGTGTGTGTGTGTGTGTGTGTGTGTGTGTGTGTGTGTGTGTGTGTGTGTGTGTGTGTGTGTGTGTGTGTGTGTGTGTGTGTGTGGTGTGTGTGTGTGTGTGTGTGTGTGTGTGTGTGTGTGTAGTACCTTTTATTTCAATTTCATACTTATATCTAGATACTGAAAGTGTACATTTACATCATTAATTACTGCAAAGCATTCTGTGAGATAAAAAAATCTTCAGATCTACATTTTTCACAAAATGAGGTTTATATATTCTTTTTTAGCTTTTATCTTATAAGGGATTTTGATAATAAGTATGAAATTTTTTTCTCTAGTATGCACGATATCGAGAGCAAATCACACCCGAAGGACATCGCGCCCCTCTAGCAGACTTATTGCGGGCCACTCGGAGTGTCAATACACAAACACCGGCTACTGACCTTCCCTCCAGTTCTTATTCTTCAGGTAAATTATGCGATGATTTTTGTGTCTAATTGATTTCCAGGTATACACGGTGATTATATATAATTATAATGATTGTTATAAATATGCAAAAGATTTGCATCTAATAGTAAAGAGCTCTTCAAAAGATAGCTGGCCAATTAGTTAGGAATATCAAGCTATTTTAAGATTATATTTACTCTATACGAAGATTGAATCTCTTAATGATAATTGGAAAAGTAATAATTCTACATAAAAAAGATAAATGGGATATATAGGATAAAATTTCTTTATACGAAAATTTGTTAAAAAAAAAAAAAAACAAGTAAGTCCGTGAAAAAGAATTTTATTCTGTTTTAATTTATTTTTTTGTGTATGATAATATTCTTTCGATTATCATCAACCAAGCAATTATAGCCAGCTTGTATATGCACATATTATACATATATTCTTTCTGGCTAAATGCAACAATATAAACAACACACTAACTAAAGGTGTGTGCCTGTTGAGACAGGCCCTCCATCTAGGAATTCTGAGTCTCCGCTGATTCCTGGTGTTATGGATGCGTCCCGTCCGCCTAGCGATCTCTTACAAGGTTGGAGCACATTTGCGGAAAAATTTCAGTTTTCGTTTTCACAGATCTCATTTAACAAATTTGTTTGTTTTTAATCCCTCAATTGTTATCAATATTACACATTAAACGATTTATTACGCACACGCGCGCGCACACACACATGAAAGAGATCATATGTGTGCATGCGTGCGTGCGTGTGTGTGTACACATATACTTAAGTGAGTACACACACACTTAAGTGAGTACACACACAGTTGTATATATTTTTGCTAAAATTTAAGATTTATTTGTTTCAAGATTTATTTATTTGTTTGCTAAAATTTATTTGTTTCATATGCATGGTATTATTATTGAGTTCTAAAAGATTGCTATCAAACTCTATATATATATATATATATATATATATATATATATTTATATATTATTATATATATATATACATATATATATATATATAATTTAAATGTGTGAAATTTAATTATAAAATTTAATCTTGTAAAAGAATATCGTATTTTGTTTACAGACAAATTTGTGGTCACGATTTTTATCATATTATTTCGATTACGATATCGGATTTTTGTTCAAGATTTTATTAATTTTTTACCATCAATAACATGCATTAGATGGTATATAGCCTATAATAATACGATAGGTAAAGATATTCTTAAACAAAATCATATACATACATATATCTGAATTAGTTGCATGATTTGCTACTATCTATGAAACTTCAATTTCATTTATTCTTTAAAGATATTCCTATTCTAGTTGTAAATATTGATGTCAGTGTATTACACATTGTGCACTATATACATATACAACAGAGATTTAAACAATAACATTACAAGTGTATGATAATTACGATTTTATTTTTTTAGCACCATAAGAAAAGCAAGAATAATATTTGAAATTATATAGAAGATTATATAAAATATATAAATATTATATACAAGATTTCTCTATATTTTCTACATTATTAATTATAGCATGTAAAGAGATTTGTTTACACGTGTATCTGTTTATTTTTACAAAATGAACGTGCAAAGATACACGTTCTGTTTTAATCTATGCCTATTCTTTATACACATACACGAGCAAACAACCATCGTGAGAATAGTGAGTGGCATGAATTCTTGTTACATATTTTCGATCGACATAAAGAACACGCTCCATGAGTTGTTTTCTACGATTAAATGACTTCAATACTCTTCTTTAATTTGTAGGTGGAAGCCGTGGTTCAACACCTGAACAAGATAGAGAAGGACGTCTAGGCACTTCTCCTCACATTAACAGGTTCCTCGCGAGAGAACCGCCCGATGGCTGTGAGAAAGTCAACCTCAAATTTGTGGAAGATGCGAGGTAACAAATCACTCTCCTCTGTATCAATCATTTAATTTAAATAACAATATAACAATAACATAAATAACAATATTTCTTCACATTTCCATGTTTATAGGCGGCCCATGATAGATTTGAGCAAACTAGACTATTGCCCAAAGCCGAGCGTTCCAGCATTCCAGTTGAAACCCAGCTTGGGATCAGCGTTCCTGCCATTGCAACAGCCGGCCAGTCCGACAATGGTCGCCAGTGCATCACCCTCCGCGCATACAACACCGACCACACCTCCTCCAAATCCATAGTCTTTACCACCATCCCATTCTTTACCACCATCCCATTCTTTACCACTATCCTACTCTTTATCACCATCCCACTCTTTACCACCATTCCACTCTTTACCACCTTTAACACCTGACGATGTTTTACTTATGGTTATATATCTATTAGTATATATATATCTTTTTTTATATTTTTTTTTATCGACCTTGTCGGATAAAAGTGATTTTCTTCAAGATAAAGGCATATAACGACAAAGAAAAGTTACCGAACAAAAGGAAAAGAACAGTTTCAGTTCCCAGTGTGTCCCGTGCGGACATCGTGCGGGTATCGTGAATTGTGTAATTAAAAAGAGTTGCAATTGCATCGATAAAAAAAGAAGTTAGAAGATGTTTGAGCTCCGTTATAATCGAAACAATAATAAATACGAGGAACAATAATTTGTGATAACTAAAAGAAAAAAAATAAAGAAACGAAATGACAAAAGGTTTAGGAATGAACATTGTGTTCTACAGGGAAAAAAGACTAATGAAATTGCGTATTCTAAATTTAGTGCTAAAATGTGCTAAACGACTTTAATTTTGTATACACGGATAAATATTCAAGGTGAGAAAAAGGTATTAAATTTCATTGTTGGAATGAACAAAATTCTACAGAGATACAAAGAAGAGAGCACGTGTTCACAATATATATATATATGCATATGTACACATATGTACGCATATGTATGTATACATTGCTGCTCTATATAATGTCTCTATGTTTTATTAGATCTTCATTGCTTGAAGTAACTCAATTACATAGATGACAGAGATGAATTACCTGTTAGAAGTTTCTATTGTTTTGTATTATTACTTGTATGCTAAAAATATTCTCAAACTATTATTATACAAGGAGCTAAAAAATGTATCCCTCTGTATGTATGTATGCGTGGGTGCGCATGTCCTTGTTTTACAGAAGTGGTTTACGAGAACGTTGTTTTTGATGTGAAATAGATACGGGCGATCGATTGTCGTTAAAATTTTTTTGGAGCTGCACATATAGAAACATGTTTTAATGGATTTATTTTTGATAAACGAATTAATTAAACTTTAAATTTTGAAATCGAAAATGAATTCGATATTTTGAAGTATTTTGTACTTTGTTCGGGATTAATAATGTCTCTTTTTAATTCTATCTTGCGACAATACCATTACATTGTTTTCAGTTTATCTTATATTAAATTGCAATCTGAATATGTACAACCAATATAACATATAATAATGACAATGATTAATGAATAGAATGATAGAATGAGTCCAACAAGATATGGATATGTACTGAAACAGAAACACAATGAGTGATAATATTAAATATTGATTGACGACATGTGCTTTCACTGGTATGGTATCAGATGTGAGTAAAAACGGTTCCCTAATCTGACTGGAAGAAGGGTGTGTGTGTTTGTACAGACGTGGATAATCATGCTGAAAACATGTAATCTGCGTCTTACACAAGCAAAAGTATGCGTGTGTAATATCAGAATCCTGATTAAGCCATTTACACGAATAACTTTGTAAAGAAATCGATTAGCAAAACAAAACTCAATTTCAACGTGTAAAATATTTGCTCAAACGCAGATTATGTTAGACTAAACAATTAGCAATTCAGATAGAAAAGTCTTTTCAATTTTTATCGAAGTCATTTATCGCGTTATTAATAGAACTTTAAAAAATAATAAATTGTTATACAAGATACGAACGTGAGAAAAAGAAGTTGAAAGTTATTCGTGGGATGGGCTAAATTATTCTTTAGTATACGCAGAGACTAGCCACTCAAGAAGTTCAAGTTTATTTTTTGCTTTCTAATACGAAAAGTTTTTGCAAACGGTTTTTATAGTTACTGTCTGTGGAAAAGAATCTTGATAGAGTGTAAAGTCAAGAGCAGAAGGAACAGTTTTTTAAATACGATAGTAATATACTTTCTAATAATGTAATGTATATCTAGCTACAACAGTGAAGAAAAAAAAGAATGTTAACACATAAGTACCTGGCACACTGGTCTATGCTCTCTTTTATCCAGCTCACTAGGAAGTTCATGCCTTAGAATGCGTGGTAAGGTGTGCTACATAGACAGGAAGGTTAATCAGAGAGTCAGGATACACGCAAAAAGATGCACTGGCTAATTAAAGTGTATACAATACAAAGATACTGTAGTATTTACTAGTTTAAGAGAACTTCGTTTTTATTTATTTTGCTACAGATCTAACAACACCTCGTACCACCACTTTGTCGTATAATCTGAGTGTAAAGCAGCTTTTGAAGAAAAAAAGCGTATACAACTATTTCAATCTGTTTGTGCTTTGCACTTCGAATGGAGAATAATTCCAACGTAACACGACAATGTATAACGTTAATGAATAAAATGAAAGAACAGGTTTTCGTACTTTTAATAATGAGCAGTAGATGAAAAAGAAGTGATTTCAACGCTAGCCTCGTTATTTTCACCGCACTTTGTCAAAAGGCTCCACTCTTTAACCTTCGTGTACTTGCATAATGTGTTATCATTGTTGTTATCTTTTGTTATCAATTCCGTAAACAGAGTAACGCGTAAAGACTGCTAAAACTGAGAATATTACCTGTTATTCGGATATATCTAAAAAAAAAAAAAAAAGAATCTAAAGTTAAATAAATTAGACTCAAATCATACCGATTACTTATGAACGAATATACTCGTTCGGGTAATTTATTAATCTCTTTACGTCACTATTGTTCGGTACATTCTCTCTACATATCTAAATCTGAGCAGGCTTCAGAAACAGCAAAATGATTATGTCAATTAAGAATTCATTTAACCCTAGGACAGTCTAAATGTATTGTTGCAGTTCTTGCACAAAAAAAAGAAAATTATTGTTGATCGTATATTGTAATTTGTAAGATGCTCAGAATTATACAAACTTTTCACTACATAAAACATGTATGTTGTATAAAATATCTTAAACAAATTTTATATACCTGCTAAAATTAAATGCAACTTTTATTCACTGTTTTATAATAAATACATAAAACATTGTTTATTGTTTTTTTTATTCTGAGGGCTACTGTGTCGACCTATTTTCTAGAATTCAGTACTGCTTATGTATGTAAATATAAGATGTCTTATAAAGTATTTCGATGTACCGAGCAAAATGTATTTGTGCTGTCAGAATGGTGCACATATTTTTACTAAAATCAAACTTTAATATTTTTTTATTTAACTGAAAATAACGAAGTTTATGTAAATAGTACTTTATTTAATTTTTCAACATATATGTCATGGTTTATGGATGTAAAGTAATATTATTCACAAAACAGTGTTATTAACAATTAATATTTACAAAATTGAAAATTCTATGTAGTTTGCTTATACGTGATCTGTACGGGTTTGCCAACTTGGCCTTATAAATATGGATATATTTGAATTTTTAGAATAATGAACATTGTTTATCTTATAATTAGTTGTAACACTCAATATTCTAGAAGAGTATCTTACAATGTTACTTATATTATTTTTTATTTTATCTCTGTAGATAAAATATCTTTGTAGATTGAAATTTGTTTAGTTTTTAGCTGGTCCTAGGGCTAAATCAAAATTAGTCAGAAAAGCGAAATAGAGCATGTAAATAATAAGTTAACGCTTCTTGTACTAACCATTTCTGATGATAGAACATAGCGATGCATATTTTCACAAAATTAAATGAAAGTTTATTGATGAAGCAACAACAGCGCGTTGGTCAATGTATATATACATATATATATTAATGTGTACATATACAAAAATAATTTCGTGCTCATATTTTCGCAATAATTATTCATCACTTAGTAACTTGTTTTTTTCGCTTACAAGATGTTCCGAGATTGATATATTTAAAATGCAGAAATAGAATGCTAAATGATGATTTTACTTCATATTTTCATAAAAAAGGAAATTCAATTTTCCATTTTCAACAAGAAACTACGATGTATATTATTCTGGAACAACTTGTATATTCTTATATTCATTATCATGATTTATCGGCTTATTGTTAGTAGTCTTGCAGATAAATTTCAATATTACGACACTATTTTATTCGATTCATTATAATATACAATTACTTTATTAAATATCTTTTTTCGCAGTTTTAATGATATTTAAATATATTCTCGATTACAAATATATATTCAGAAATTGTATAAAAATATATAAAACCCAGTTAGTATTGAGAATATTAGATAAAATTTCGTGCTTTTCAATACCTATATTGAATTACCTTGCTACACAATTGATTTGAACATAAAATTTGTCTAATTCTGTCATCCTTTCTTGATTTGAGAAAATAACATGGATAGTTTGCTATAACGATGTTTACGATGAATATGTTTATTACGATACTGCGATTGTGATGTGTAATGTAATTTGAGCTCATGATATTTCGTTCGATCATTGAGATAAACATCGATTGTTGTATGATGGCTTCACAAAATGATATAATTATTACTGCTCTTACTATATTATTACTAATTCGTCGATCATAGGAAAAAAAAGAGAAACGTTAATAATAATAAGTATATTTGTAACTTGGAGCGTACCATGCCATTAAGGAAGAAAGAACTTCTCTCAATATGGAAAGGTGAGCACAGCCAAAGTGTTGCCTAGTACAAATATATTGTAAAAAAATGAATTGTTATTTGAATGAGCCGAAAGTGCTACTTGCGTTTTGCGCAGATTTATTTCAAGATACACTTATCGATACACATCCTTGATCTCATGAGTCCCTTTATTATCTTACCTCTCCATAGTGAGAATATCTTATGTTAGTTATTCATGATTTTATGATATGCGCGATTAGTTGTACTCTGATTTACCGGCATAATATTATATGTACTTATTCCGATAACAATGTGCACCTTTATTTTTGTCATAAAGGATAAATGGAAAAATGTACCTTTTTATATTACTATTAAAAGACGCCTTACGTAAATAAACTTTTTAGAAAACGAGATAGATATCTTGTAATTTTGATACGCATTACACTTTATTATCGTAGGTAACAATTCATTTTATATGTTTTATAATCATACGAATAAGTTCATATTATTTATTAGTTGTTTCCTTTATTCTTATATAAAAAAAAGATTATGATATATATCTGAATAAATTCATATTTCATTTAGCTAACTGGCATAACTTTGTATTTTTTAATCGGTTTAAAAATGTTTTATATACATATATCCAAATTTATTTGAGCAAACATAATTTATATTTTATTACTATTATTATTTTACAACATTTAATTCAATTATATATTGGGTTTCATAGATCAATAACTTATTTAACTATTAATATTACATTGGATTTAATAAAAATAGTAATTTCTTATTTTTAAACTTTCTTCTGTAATCAAATTGAGAGGAATTCAGACCGGGATAATAATTTCTTTTGGTAGTAAAACATTAAAAAATATTAAATTTTACTTGCATAGAAAAGACCAGCTTTTAATCATTTTCCTACTACATATTAATCTCATACACATGCTGGCATATAGTTTTTTATATATAGTCACATGTTCATAGATATATTCTTATTTACATAAATACATGCAACAATGTTTATTTGCTTAATTACCAACAGTGTATATTGTATATAACAAGATACTTGTCTGACGCAATTAAATTAAAATTTTTTTTCATTATATACAAATTGTCTATAAAAATTGTCATGATTATAAACCCATATATTGAGGGGAGGAAGAAAAAGTATTTCTTGCAGAATTATTTTTCCTTGATTCCTCAGGATTAGGACTATCACTGAAAATAAAAAACTAATGATGATATTTTGACAAAAAATATACTGAAAAAAAAGTCTTTGTCTTTTGAAGATAGAATTTTTTGATCAGTATCCGATAATCTGTTTTTGCATTATATGCCAAAAGTGACAAATTCTGATATATATCATTCTTCAAACATGAAAGTTATGTACTTATTTAACGCTAAATATAAATAGTTAGCGCTAAATTCGAGTGGATGCATAGTTATATAAATAAAAAATTTCTTAAATTAGCAGTGTTGTCCAACAGTTATTATTCACGCCACTATTGGACAGCGCTGAAAATGATTCTTGTAGACTAAGTAAGTTACCCAAAGAAAGGCATCAGAGACACGAGCGTCTGTCTGCTCGGCCTACACGCAAATACAGGTGAACACTGCGCTACGCGCCCGACGACTCGTCGTAACCATTGCTGCAGCTTTTGTCGACGTTCTTCCACAAATTTCGCATCCTAATCATTAATAATCACTTATTACATCGAAATATTTTTGTTACTATAAATTTATGCTGCAATAATATCCATAGCTTACCTTATTTCCTATCGTTTTCTTCGGTGGAAATTCGAAGGTTGTAACAATAGCATCATGTTTTTTTAGCTCTCTATAAAGCGCATAAAATTGAGCATACCGGCGATAAATGTTCCACTCTGTGTCTCTTATGCGTACGTAAATCTATGTTTAACACAATGAGAGTATGCAAATTAAACAGGAATAATTCTGATAAAAAGATTTTAATACGAACATAAAAGATAATCGTACTTGATAAACATGATGGATGTCAGATGATTGCCCCGTAAGAAACGCTGATGGAATCCATATGTGAATAAGACACGGTGGCTCCGCAGGTAAGTCATCCTCGTTCAACGGCCCTCGGAGGCACTCCAATTCTGTTTGCAGCATCTTTACTAATCTATCTCTGTATGAAATTTAAACAGTATAGTGAAACGTTATTACGAGGCTACTTGCACCTTTGTGTCAATACACACCTGTTTGTTAGCTGCATTATTAATCTAGCATTAAATTCCATTAACTCAGCATGCATGTCTGCAACTTGTATTAATTTCTCTTCATATTGTCTTGCCTCGTTGTGATAATCTAACGATCGATCTTCCTCAGATACTGTCGTGGAATTGGAACCTCGTCGTAACATCTGAACAGCAGTGACATACTTACGCAATTGCTGTCGTAAGAGTTCATTCTCTCTGCGTAATTAGAAACGAATCAAATACAAACTATACTATTTGAGTATCCAATTACTATTGTATTAATAAGACAAATTATATTCGATGTATTGGTTCTATCAACAAATATATAGAATAAATCACGATTTAATTTTAATTGTACACACACATTTTATAAATATACACATTTCATCATCTTTGTGTATATCTGTAAAATAATTGCTTTTAAATTAATTATATTAATATAAATAATCTTGATTACCTGTTCAATGTTTGCAACTGTAATTCATGTTTTTCCACATAATGTTGATGTTGCCTTTGAAAACGAGCTAATTGTAATCTGCTCGTTATAGCATCTTCCCTGGCTTGTTCCAACACTTCCGTCATAGCTAAAAGTCTTACGCGTAATGTATCTATATCTAAATTCTCTGGATCTATATGAAAATCTAAACCAACTAATGGTTCTGTTGCTTCTAGTGCAGGTTCTGTTATTTCTGATGAATCCTAAATGGAAATAAAATTTAAAAGAAGTTATGTTGCACATTTTGTTTTGACCTTATTACTCTTAATATAAACTTTGTAAATTACAAATATTTACAATGTATTGACAAATCCACCTTAAACTTTCAAACGTTTGTAATAATAAGAAAATATATGTATATATTAAATTCTTTTGTTAAAATTAATTAGAATTAAAAACTTACGTCTAAGTAATTTGGCAGAGTGACTAACATATCATCCAATGTTTGATCAAGAGCTGAAATAGGTACGAGGCCACCTAAATTTCCAGTATCCATTACAGGGGTTAATATTTTCTCTTCTTCAAAAGATTCACTGTAGATATTAAAAAAGATTTTATGAAAAAATCATCTTTTTTGTTTTTTATTATTTATTATTATGTATTTTTTATTTATCTTTAGTTATTATTAGGTACTTATTACCTAGTTATAAAAGATAGCTACCATTGTTCCCACTCCGGAAGTTTTGTATTGATTACTGTACTGTCATTGGAATTTTGAGGTTGACAATCTGATAAACATGAGGAAGTAGAATCTTTAGTTGGCGTTACTACAGGAGAATTGGGGCATGTTGGTGGAGCGCTAATAGAGGTTGCAGTTTCCTTGTGTTCTTCTTCCTCATTGTCATCAAAAGAAATTATACGAGTTTGTACTTTCTTTTTCCGCTTTTCTTGTTCAGATGGAACAGATTCTGTTTAATAACAATTAATATAATAATTAATAACTTGATAACTAATAATTTCAATAACCTTAAAATTTTTTCCATTATGCTGTAAGAAGCTAAGTTTTTCACTCAAGTTCTGTTTTAGATAAAAAAAATTTAAGTGTCTTAAACAAAAATTTTAAGATCAAAAAATTTCTATCTAAATAGAAAGTAGTGAGAGAGAAGTGAGTACTGACTATCTTAATTAAATAATTAATAAAATGATCTTAATTAAAAGTAATTAATAAAAATTATTTCAAAAAATTGTATATAATTTTATTTTGTAACTTTTAACATGAGAAATATTCTACTTCAATTTAATATAGTATAATATCTATATTTAGTACAGTAATACATACACCGTAATGCATACCTGGTATTACTGCAGAAATAATTGGTTCTGATTGCGTGTATTTATTTTTGTTTATTTCTTTTCCATTCAGATCATCAAGTTCCTCATTATCTATTCTTATCGCAAATAAAATTGTACCAAGACCTAAGGGATGCATGCGGATAACATTAATCAAATATATTTTGAATATTTTTGGAAATCTAATAAAACATTTATTTAAAAATAAATACCTGCAGCTACATTAGGCAACACAGAACTTTTTTCTTGATCAAGTAAAAAGGCCCATTCTTCATAAAAAGGAGATAATGTGTTAGGATTTATAATAGCATGTAAGTGTCGTTCGAGTGATCTTTCATTCAGGACAGCTCTCAGCCATGCTCTCCCTCGACCATAATCCGTATGAACCTTTCTTAACATACTAAAACGTTCCTGTTCATGCCAAGTGAGTTGATCCTTTATGCATGGCCAAAATGCATGCACATCCACTACGTTGCCAGATCTTGTATTACCACCAGAAACCAAATCAGATACATGTCTATGAAATAAATATATAAGCAAAATTTTTTAATAACGTACACTTATTGTAATTTAAAGCAGTACAATCAATTTGTGTATGTCTAAATAATTTATGCTGGAAATTTATCAGTAGAAAAATATCATCCATGTATTTATCATCTTGTTGAGTCACACAGATAAAACATGTGATCTGTTTTATGACCTTGTATGCTTATATAGGAAACAGCAGAAAAAAGATAAACTACATATAAACTGCATTACGATATTATAAACATTACCTGAATGCTGAATTAATTTTTTCTATATAATTTGTTTTTAACCCATGACTAAAAATCAATTCGAATATATGGCAGAGCTTTGCTACACATGCTTCTGATTCTGTGGCTAATTCTGCACGTCCACCAAACCTGATGTGGCATTCTTTCGCAGATACTAATAGATCCTCCAATAATTTCTCTTTTTCAGCTGCATGATCTATTACGTTATGTGTATTCGGCACTATCGCTGACATAATACGTAAAGCCTAGGATAATAAATAATAATATCTTAAGAAACACACATAAAAATTAATGAAAAGAATCTTAATATTTCTTAAGTTGTATTTTTTATTATTAATATAGAAGAAATTTATATAATAATATAGAAAGTTGTATCATTATTATAATTCATATAAAATCTGCACTAGAATTATTTTAAATAATTATTGGACTATTATCAACTATATAATTAATAAAATGTATATAATTTCTAAACATATGTATTTTTTTAGATATTAATATTTTAAAATTCAGATAAATATCAGTTATTTATAAAACAATTTTAATTATTTAATTTTAATATTTTTTAATTTTATTAAATTTCTCCCTAAAATTTATTTTAAATGTATCATATCAATAACTTTAATGTGACTAATATGATATTATCAACAACAAAAAATTTCATATTTCTTATTTAAGTAATAAATATCATATTTGCATTTAAATATGCAATGCAATTGCATTTTTTGACCATTTAAACATCACAGAAGTAATTAAATTGTAATAAAAATTATATAATTATTAATATTTAAAAATTTACTAAATAAAAAAAATTCACTTCTCTTATAATTTTACTCAAAAAATTTTCACAATTTAAAAATTCTACTCTAAAAAAAAATCTCATAGATACACAAAGACCTAGTTATACAAATGAAGAAAAGTATATAATTTAAAGAAATTAATTTATGAAAATAGAATTGTAGTAATATTATGTACACGTATCTCTAGACGCTATATTAAACATAATTATCAAATTGATTTATAAAGTCATAACAGCAATGTATAAATAAAAAAAAATCTAAACAATCTTGACATAAATATATATGAGTGTTATTGTAATCCTTATAAGTCATTACGTTTTCCAGAGAATCCATATATATTCCTAGCGACTTGACAATCGGATCTGCTTGCAACGTACCCATATAAAACACGGAAAACCTGCCATTAGAAATTTGTAATGCTCAGTAATGAATCACCGTGGGATATTAGAGCGAATTTCTCCAGATTTCTCCTGGAGATACTCCGACACTACGCGACGCGTATCCATGTCGCTGTGATAATCAGCGATTACACAAGCGCATATCGGCCGTGATCGGCTGGTATCCGATATCAATGACACATGACGTCTTGGAGGGAAACAAAGGGGGATTGGTGAGCCAGCTTACCATTTAAGCGATTCAGTGAGGGATCTCACTGCCTCGATTTACTTTCACGAGCGGGGTCCGCCAGCGTTCATCGGAGATTCTTGCGTTTCGTTTCAGCGGCGGCGTATCGTGTGCACGGAAAAAAACCCGTGACGAAATAGGACAGCCGTCACTCTGGAGACACGATGTCGGAGCGTCGTCGCCGTCGCGTCATGACACTTGACACGTAAATGTCCGCTCACGGTTACACAAGACGATCGCGAGAACTCGCGACGCCAGGGGCGGAACTGACCCGCGCATTCATCGCTGCCAATTGCAGCAACATTCCGTCGCTACGCTCAGCGGGAGCATTGATGTGTCAGGGTAGATAGATGCGCCGCGACCGGCGGGAAAAAAGCGGCGCGCGCACGAGCGACGGACGCGTTTCGGCGATGCTGATTGGCCGAGCCGGCCGGGAGAGTAGCTCGATGGGTAAATCCTATTCTACAATGGCAGTAAGCAGTACAAAGTAAAGCCTGCGGCACACGGTACGATTTTTCGTACTGGTTTGCTTACGAGAGCCAATAAGAATGCAGAATTTTAGATTAAGTAATTTAAAGCTTAATTTTAATTGGCTCTCATAAGCAATCTAGTACGAAAAATCGTATCGTGTGCCACAGGCTGAAGGAGTAAGAAGTAAAATTTGACGAATTAAAAACCGGAGTAATGAAAATAGGCAAATCCCATTTTGTACTCCTTACTTCTTACTCCTTACTTTGTACTGCTTACTGCCATTGTAGAATAGGCTTAACTCGATGCAGAAACGCGACATGTCACCCGAAAAATTAGTTTGTGCTGCAATAATTGACAATCATGAAGATATTGATTTTTGACAATTCTAAAAATGATTCTAAGGCCGGGTTCACGATGAACTTAACGTGACGTTACTTCGTGACGCGACGTAAAAGTAAAACACATTACCTACTATGGGGCCGTTCACGATTTCCTTAAACGGGACGTGACGGGACGTGACAAACGTTTCACAATGTTGAACTTTCCCGTTCCGTCGCGTTAAGTTACAAGTAGTGGGGCTCATTTTCAACCAATGAACTCGCTCAAACCAAAACGCGAGTATTACAACACAAAAAACAAAATGGAAATGAAAATACGCAAGTGTAGAAGCGACCAATGAGAGCTCCGCTCCTAACGTCACGTTAAGTCACAATGAATCATCCGCGTAAGCCGTCGTCTACAATGAGATTTTAAGCCTCAAGCTGTAAGAAATTGACCAATCACAGTTCAATTTGAGAAGAATAAGCGAATATGATTGGTTAATTTCTTATGGCTTAAGGCTTAAAATTTCATTGTAGACGCCGGCTTAGGGCCGTGGCACATAAAAGAACTTAAGCAGTAAACTTAAGACTTAAGCGAATCAACCAATCACGGTCAAGCAGTAAGGCAGCCATTTTGAAACGTAAGTAACATCGAAAATTCCGTATGGATGAAATTCTTACGTCTTAAGTCTTACTGCCAGGCAACAGGCAATTAACATAAGTTTTCTCTCTTTTTCTTTCCTACATTATTCTCTATTCCTATTACCTGGCCTGGCATTGTGCAAGGACCTTTACTGTTTAAGTTCTTTTATGTGCCACGGCCCTAACCATCACGCGTTTCGTAGCGTCAAGTTAAGCCGACGGCACACGGTACGATTTTTCGTAGTAGATCGCATACGAGTTAGCCACTACGCATGAGAGCGAGAGAAAGCGAGCGTCTTTCGCTCTCTCTCACTCTCGTGCTTAGTGGCTAACTCGTATGCGATCTACTACGAAAACTCGTACCGTGTGCCGTCGGCTTTAAATAGCGTCACGTTAAGTTCATCGTAAACTCGGCCTAAGGCCATAATTCATGGTCCGTTCTTATATTTAAGATCTTTTTAAGTATAATCTTAAGATATTATAAATCACACACACACACACACACACACATAGCCGTATTAGCATTTAAAGCCGACGGCACACGGTACGAGTTTTCGTAGTAGATCGCATACGAGTTAGCCACTAAGCACGAGAGTGAGAGAGAGCGAAAGACGCTCGCTTTCTCTCGCTCTCATGCGTAGTGGCTAACTCGTATGCGATCTACTACGAAAAATCGTACCGTGTGCCGTCGGCTTAAGACATTATTTTAAGATGCTTAAAACAAATAGATCTAGGCCGGTATTTATAGTCCGTTCTTATTTCAAAACCTTAAACCATACAGATATGGACTGCGCATATCTCCACTTTTCTGCATTTTCAGTGAAGCCGTATTAACAGAAAGAGAAAGAGATTGTTTGACCGTGCGTGTGACAAAGAAGAAAGAGCTAGTACTTGTCTGCGTTGCCAAATGCTGTGTTGCATATAACTCTGTTCGAAGTAGCTCTATATAACCTTTCCATAGACAGTGTAACAGAAGTTAGTACTAACGGGATATATTTCGGGATGTATTTTCGATATATTTCACTCACATGCTGTCCTTGTCTCTCAATATGGCTTCACCCCCCACTACCTAATACGCAGTTCATATCTATATGGTCTAAGTTCAAAACCGTCTTAAGATAATGTACATTATCTTATTAGATTATAATTTTAGATTATCTTATAAGATAATGTGCATTATCTTATAAGAATGGACTATGAACACCGGCCTAGATTTGTTTGTTTTACTAGCATTTCCCAATGTTTCGTACTTTTGAAACAAAACTTCGTATGTTTGGGAAAGATGAAGTGCTAGATAGAAAGAGCGTGATAATCCGAGTGCATAAGGTGCAAGTAGGACAGTATTAACAGATCTATTGACTCCGCGACGTCGCGACGCGTTCAGTTAGTAAGTACAATCATATTGATCCCGTATTTGATTGTTTGACAGTCGCACCAATTCGAAGTTCGCGATAACGAATGATAACTTGTCTAAACGTCCCTTTCGTGCAATTTGTTTAGTCGAAATCTGTCGCGCGAAAAATTGACAAAGCGACAATCACATTTTCCGATATCTCGTCCCGCGGACACTTCATCCTTAATTCGTATATTATACAATGAAATTAATTTAAATGCATACATATATTATTCATTATTCATTTTAAGTACCGGAAAGCGAGCAAAAATGTGTGACTAGGAGCAACAAGTGCAGTAGCCCGCTGACGCGTGAAGTTGGCCGCGTAGTTTCGAACTCTTTCCGCCGTTCGATATTCGTTTATGCATTGACGTAACATCGCGAATGTCGAGCGGGATCGCAGGTAATTTTCGCGCGGTCGTGACTTCCCGTTCATTATTCTTTTGTGTGCGATCAGTTGCGCGAATCGGGAGTGTCGTGCAAAGTGTCGCGCGTTCGTAATTAACAATTCATGAGTAAATACTGTGCCACAAATTATGGTCACGAACAAGCAAGAGAGAAGACGAAGTAAGGTCCAGAGGCTTCGTGACAGTGGAGCAATCACGAGGTAATTACGAGATTTATTTTGTTACTAATTGTTACTTAGAGACAGTTAGCACTTTAATATTTCTAAGTGCAGCTCGATTTGATTTCTTTTGTAATACCGAGACCACCCAGTTGAAAAAACCAATCATCGATCGATATTAAATCGATTCGACATCTTTTTATCATTTCTCATTCGGACAGTACCTCTATGACAGTATCTCTATGACATATCTACTATATATATGTCTATTTCTTTTGGAAAACCATTGGACACAATATATTGCGAATATGCGAAAGTGTAACGACAATTTTATCAAACGAGTTTCACGCAACCGTAGCGATAAATGCGACCAATGCGACAGCTCCGTCAGATGAATTCCGTGCGATCGTAAAATCATTTGTATAAATTCTTCACAGGTCGTTTAATGAGTTATTGAATTTGAAGAGTTAATAATAATTAACAACGTGATTGTTTTCTGCATTAAAGTTTTTTAATCAACTGTCATCATCTAGTTAATTAATTAAATTAACTTTTGTAACTGTTTAAAAGACGATTGAAAAATTTAATATCGCGGGATTAAATATTTTGTTAATATTAATTTTCTTGAACGCTACTTTAGTCTGAATTATATATGTATATATATATATATATATATATATTTTATATATATTTATGTGTTACAGAGAGATCAACATACTGCTACAATTCTGCTGCTGCGCTACACCGGTAAGAGATTATTATAAGCATAAAAGATTATTTATCAGCAGACCCCCATCATTATAAATTATTGCCACGACATTCTGTGGTAGATCAAGGAAAGTATAAAAATTTGAAGGGGAAAAATAGGAGAAACGATTCGCACGATTTATAAAATCTCTTTGTTTTTTTTATTGATGCTTTGACAACATGGGCTGAGACACACACATTTGCTCATAGTTCATATGAATTTAATCACTGCGTGTTCAAACGTATACGTACACAATCCATTAAATAATCGTGCCGCGTCGACCGATGTGCGCCATCGTGTCAACTCAATTTCGGGCTTATGTAAATCACACACGTATAAAATGTCGATGCGAATCGGTCGCTCATAAATGGCACGCGGTTTTCCGCAATTTTCCGTCGAATCGCAGAGAGGGTGGTATGCACTAATCGAACACCCTCGAAATAAATCACACGGAGTCGTATCACGCCATATATGGGCCGTGTCGAGAAATGTCGACGTTCACGCGCGATAACGCACTTCGGCACACGCAGATTTATAAAGTATCGATTCGGTAGTGTAATCGTTACCCTTTGATATATCGTACGAGCAATAACAATCGCTCTATATAGAAAGATTGTTCCATTAATCCTGGACATAGGTCAAACTCACACAAATCTCATGTGTGATTATTATTAATCACTTCTTTTGTCATTTTTAGTACATAACAGTCTTATTGCAGAGTGCGAAGAGTGCAGAAAATTGATGTAAAAGCACTTGCGATTATGTCTCAATAATTTTTATAAAGATACGGAGTAGTCATTTTCAAAAGTAGCGTTTTTTTGAAAATTCAACTCTATATCTATGCGATTAGAATATATCAATCAACACATTTCTGAAATTCCGACATAGCCATTCAATTATTTTCATCTTTCTATTAGAAAAACGATCCTTCCGTATTATTAATTTTATCGTTATTTAATCATCTTTTCAGAAAATTTGCAAAATATATTGCGATAAATTCTCTTACTGCAGTGTGAGCTTGCCCACAAAACTAATTTGATGAAAAAGAATTTTAACATTATTGAAGATGCTGTTATTCTACTTTTTTGCGAATAATTAAGTAATTAATTTAATCCTAACTTTAGTTACTTAGCGATTGTTTGCGTAAATAAAATAACAGCATTTTCCATAATTTATTACATCATCTGTCCAAGATTAATCCACAATGTTTCAATTCGTGCGCGAGCGTCGACGCGCCCACGACAATGCCAGAGAGGATTGAAGCGAGAAATCGCAAACGATCGCGAACGTAGCGTCCTTATCTTTATTGCCACGAGCGTCTCACGAACATTTAACGATGAAGATCTGACACATTGATCGTCTGAAACGAGGACGGGAGACTCACGAGAGCCGGCAGCTTTGGTGAGTCTCGTACGTGCACGTGGCACGCGTATCGTTAAACGCGCACAAAATTTGCATCGACGTAGATCTCCGAGAGCATCTTTCGAGAAGAAGATTCGTCTTCGTCTTACGATAATTGCGCACTTGCCGATACATGCACACGCACACGTATATGTACATAGATATCCGAGGAGATCACGACATGGGTCGTAAGAATAGGTCGACAGGATAGACTCTTCTAATAGACTTTGCAGACGGACATAATAGAAATATTTAATATATATATAGCATCATATATTAATATAATATTCAGTAATAATATAATATCTATTATATATTAATATGTATTGATATTTTTTTCCTTTTCAATATAGTGCTTCTTCCCGCTTTACTCTTCTCTTTCTTTTTTTGTGTGGTACTTGTGTGGTACTTGAGGTGTGATATCCAGCGATTTGCTTTAGGTTTTAAGTGGATATGATGTAAAAAGTACATGTACGCGTCAGCCTTATTACATGTGCTTAATCGTCGAATATCATTCCGAGCCGCTATAAAATCTCTTTCCTTAACGTTTGTGATCACGCCTCAACCCTTTCGCTAAGCCTTAGCAAGTAAGCGATCATATGCGTGTTTGAATTAGTGGGTATCGGTATATAAAATGAAAATGCAGTGAGATTTGTTTAAGATTTGTCGTTAATTAAAGTGCTTTGCACAGTCATATAAGCAACAGATAAAAATTGCATTAATCATGACTTATAGATAATTTGCGAAAATTCGCATTGATTTTTATCTTCATCTTTCTGGAAGATTTTAAAAATCGTCTTAAAAATTATCCTTTTATTTTAATCTCTCGTTTTATGTTCTAAATACAAGTAAATTGTGCAAATTGTAATTTTGTGCAAACTGTATAAATTTGCAGAGCATGAAAATTCATTCATTCCTGAATGTCTTCGATAAACGAAAGCGAAAGGGTTGAAATTCGTAGAATTTCAGGTAAACTATTTTCGCGCAAAATTACATCGAGGGACGCAGGACAAGTTATTTTTATGCGAACATGGAGAATCCTTATTTCTTTATCAATTAGAGTTTTAAATATATTCTTTTTCATGAATTTTTTTTTCAGAGTTTCTTAGTTTTCTATTTTGTCCACGATATTTCTGTTTGGTCTCCATATTCTTGTTTAAATAATTCATCCTATATATACTCAAAATAAGAAGAAACAACTTCGATGTTTAGGTGCTTGTACGATGCTCGAACTCAAATGTGAACGTCTGATTGCATTTATTTTTTCTTTTATAATCAAATCGACATAAATAATATTTTTTGTCAGCTACGACGTTCTACAAGTGAATTCGAGATTAACTTTTACATGTTTGTCTCTTGCTTCTGTGATAGGTACATCGACTCGAATTAAATCTGAAAATTGCACACAGAAAAACGGCGTCTCTTACATGCGTAGATTCAACGTAAACTTTTTGTACAACCGAGAACTCGTTTAATTTAAGGATTATCATCATAACCCGATGTTTTTTGACTATCTCAGATTCTTTTTTTATATTCTTTTCATTACGTAGCACATATATAGTTTGTACCAAGTGTTATGTCTTAAAGATGTCTTAAGGGTTCAGTTTTACAAACGTCGGTTAACTGCTAACTGGAGATTAATGGATTCTGTCTTTTCTTAAATAATATAGAAAAAGATAAAGAGATTAACCGATATTTGTGAAACTAGCTTTAAGATTTGCGTGTTATTTAATATAAAATAATAAAGTTACAATTAGTAAATAAACAGAAAACTGTATTTAAAATAAATTAATATAATGCAACTTTATTTTACTTTTGTCAGAAATTTTACTTGTTTTTTAAACAATTTTTTAATTTTAATTTGTTTTTATCTTATTTTATTTTCATTTGCTTATATTAATTTATTTTAATTATTACTTTTCCAAAATTTTAGCAGAATTTATAGAAAGAATAGAAATTTGATGAAATAATAGTAATAAGAGGAAGATTTTCTCTTTAACAAAATTTCATTCAGATGCATTTCAATTACTTTTGATCAGATTAGATCAGATTATCTGATAGTCAAGTAAAAATTGCATTATGCTTAATTATCATCAGATAATTTTATCGATAAAAGTGACGCCGTTTTTCCAATCTAACAAGTTTTTCCAGTCAACTTTGATTCAGTTTCTTTCAATGAAAAAATGCCATATTTTAGCGATTTTTTAAGGAATTTTTTAAGAACATTTTAAACTGATGTGACGCATTTTAAGATTAGTTGATTGAACGCAACTGTATATACTTTATTAAATAAAGAAATAATATATAATTTCTTAGGCAGCAGTAATCATAAGCAAGTAGTCCATATTATCAAGAATAATATGTACTATTTGTTTATTATATTTAAATAGACATTTGTTACGTCATATATTCAACACATTGCTTTTGCGTATATTTAAAATTGTAAATATTTCTTAAAAATTTCCTAAAAGATTTAAAAAACTCTTAATTTGATTTTATTGTAAATAAGTCCAGATCAAGTTTTGCAGGAAGGAAACAATTAAAAATATTTGATTTATCGATCGATTCCGTTTTTATAGAAGTTGTTTCGATTCGAAACTGTTGCAATTTATAAAGTGACAGTTTTTGTCCTAATTTGATACAGCACATTTGAACATTAAAACAAAAAATCTCGATTGTTTTTCCATTCGTTTTCTCTAAAGAGTCTCATTCATGCTTTATCGAAGAGTCGCTCGTTCTTATATATATATGTATATATATATGGATATGAAACTTTTCTTTTTTTGATCTTCGAATGAAAAACGTACAATTGAAATGACAAGTGTGAAGGCAAGCGCTAATTAATTAATTAAAGCTTCGGTCTACTATCGTACGTTGGTGTTAGAATCAGATTTGTCATTACATACTCGAATGCTCGAAAGGCAACTGTATAATTGTTATTTTATGCTTTATGCGATGGAATGTGTGAGTTCCAAATATTTATAATTAAAATAATTAAGTATTAAGTGTCTTTTAGAGAACGCCTAATCTCAATCTGAGAAAACTAGATCGAATAGTTAATCACAAATTATAATTGCAATTTTGATTTAATTCTAATTTGTATATAATAGCTTTAAACATTTATATACTAGATAACTGATTGTTATTATAAGAGTTTGCTGGGGAATAATATAATTATTATTGACCCGAATATTCGCAATTCAAGCATGCAGATATTCGGGTAATCCCATTTTGGAATAATTACCACAGCTAGAATATTATTAGTGAATATTCGAATTATATGTGTTGCACACTTCGAGCAATTCCGACAGTACTGAGTGGAATGCGTCCAGGAACCATATTTCAGAGTTGAATGCGTCGCAATTACAAAATCAGTAGACATACTTGGACTTCCCGAGAAATTTCTCCGCATTCGTGAATTCCTGCGTATTTACTTGCTAGCTCGAAGAAACAGAATACAAAACGATTTATTATAATACACGAACACAAAAGCCTCAAGTCACTCAATGCATACTTATGCGAAATATTGTACATTGAATTATGCTAGAAAAAGTGCCGTTAATCCTCCCACGCGTTATCCCATGTGTGAAAAAAATTTATTTTAAATAATTGGGATTGGACATATGTTATACATACAATCGGAATATGATTAGATCAATTTCTATTTAAAAAAACTGAAATATATTAATATTAACTGAAAGATATTAAATTTCTTATTTTATTTAGATAATAATGATAATTGCATAATGATAATAATAATGATAATAATAATAATGATAAATTACTAGGAAAAATTGAATTATTTCCCACTGAAATCGGTAAATCTCTTTATCCGAAGGACTCTTTTTTTGTTAATTAAAAATGCTTTGATTTTTTTCTTCATGTTCAAACGTGAGAGGATTAATAAGAACGATAATTACTCTTCTAATTCTCGTACGTACAATCAATTAAATCGTATATTATTACATTTTCTACTATCGACTACCACCCATCTTTGATATATTATTATATTTAGTCCCGAAAATAACATTCGTACAAAATTGACTACAGCCGATTGCTTTTATGATGTGTGTGTTTGAGTAGGTCATTTTAAAATCATTTTCGTGCGATGACAAAGTGAAGTTCATCGATTACTCTATGCCTTATGTTATTTTATCTTATTTCATTTCATTCATATTTCTGTCTTGCTTTGTTCTTTTCTTGCCTCTTTCCTCAGGAATGAGATAGAATGTGTATACGTATTGACCTGGGATTTTCCGACCGGTAGTGCTAAATTGTGTTCATAGGATTAAGTGAAACGCTCTATGAAGATAAAAAAATATGCGACGATCTGCATAATAAAGATATCATTTGTTTTTTTTATACGTATATGTAAAAGTGTCATTGTTATCCTCTCGTTTTCTCGCTTTCCTTCGTTGAACAAAATATTGAATATCACTTAACTTCAAATTAATTACCACTAAACAGAAAATTATATTAGCTACATAAATCACTGTGAATAATATTCCTGTAAATGATAATTTGTTACTTTTATCACACAAAGTCATGAAATATTTCGTGTACATAGCGTGTGTTATAATATTAATTAAATATTATTTGTAGGAAATTTATACTTTTGCTGTTTAAATAATCTCAGAAGCTCAATTTAAATACGTATTTCTCTCAAAATGCAAATATATCAACATTAATTTTAATTATTTATTTAATAAAAATTTCGTTATTATCAACATAAAGGGGTAATTTTTTCTTGCATAAAGGTATTGTAATCATAGTTTTAAAATATCTTTAAGATATGGCGTTTATACGGACGAAATGGTTCGTTTAAGGTTCATAAGGATTCATATATTGTATAAATCATTTACAAAGTTTACCCAACACCGGATGATTATGAAGGACGTGAATCCCGCATTGTCATCAGTATATGCACTTTGCATTTTGAAGTTGCATTTTACGTATTATATATTCTCGTTGGAATAGACAGTGATACAAGTGTTGGTGTTTGGTCCATGGCTCTCTCTTATTTTTATTAGTAGTTACTCGTATCAATCACAATATTAACTTCGATATCGTCATGGAACTAAAACTCGTGCTCGTAGCGTTGCGCTTGTGACTTAGCTGCTAGAAAAGGAATTCTAGGAATTCTCTTAGGAAAATTCCTAAGATCATTAGAAAAGTTGCGGTACGCAATAATTCATAGGAGCAGCGAGCGTACACTGTCTAGACCGGTGCTAGATATTTTTTTCTTACGTTATAATATTGATACTATATCGTTTTTAAGCAGAATTTTGTTAGTGTATCATCATAGAATTCTATTAACCAATCGCGTTTTTTTTTTTAAATAAATTTCACATATGAAGGATACAATTTTTCAGAAAAAATCGGATAAAATATAATATTTTATATATCATTTTACATAAAAAATGTGAATCAAAATTATTATGATGTCATTAAAAATTAAAAAAAATATATTTAAAAGAGTAATATAAAAGCACAAACACTACTTAAAAAGAATTAAAACAGCATACAGTAACAATGAATAACAAGTGTATAACATTCCGTGATTATTAACATAATTAACTCTGCAAGATAATATTTTCATTTTTCAAGAAATATTCATTTCTCTTTTTCTAAAGAGAGAAGTGTTTTTCTTCCTAATTCTCCACTTAAATTCTTCTTTAATTGAAATTTTATCGAGCGCCGATCCAGACGTGCTTCGATTTTCTCGATAATTGAATGCTTTGAACTCGTAAAGATTGAAGGTAATGACACCTCGTGTCGAAGATAACATCCGGTCGGAGGGAATAATCAAAATTGACGCGGAGGGGTTGCTTTTTCTACATACTTTTATCTTATTAGGCCGAAAGCCGTCTTCGAGACGTGCTCCGTCAAATTTTATATCCGGCCGGGCATTATCCTGGTGCAACGACTTCCATTTCCTTTCGGATGCTACGCACATTCTCGCACGAATCCCAATCCTCTCATATTACGCTTAACGTAACTTAAGCGTTGTTGTAGGATTCATTCTTGGATGATGTTCTATTTTATAGTGTTAAACTAATGCATTCTCGTCGCTTCACTGACTCCACTATCGTCATGATAGACATTGTTATTACTATAAATTTTATTACAAGCAGTAACCTAATTCGAATTTAATTATAAAACAATTTCCGAGAGAGGCGATTATTAATGAGCAAAGTTGAAATTATTAATAATACGATAGTTTAATCATGAGCGTCAGATAAGAAAGTTTTAGTTCGATTTTACTTTTTCTAGTTCGAGTGAAAATAAAACATAATTACTGTCAAATTTAATTTAATTCATTCCATTTTAAATTATCCTCGACTCATATTAAGAACAGACATGAGTAAAAGGCTATAATTTAACGCGGCACGAGCGTCAATTTTACAGAAAAACGATTGCAAAAATTGCAGCGAGTTTTCATTTAATTTGAATAATCTTCGCTTAATTTGCCTTAAAGTACAATTATCATCAATTTTACTCTAATTCTGTAAAAATGGGAAATGCTGTGAATTTAAGATAAAAATAGAAGTTTTGTCGCGACTTTTGCACGAAATAAAATAACATTGCACAACAATAATTGATTAATTCCATTTAATTAGTAAATTATATTAAAAATCATATATAACGTAGTTTTTTATTTTTTCGTGCAATTTATGTCGCTGGCACTCTTCCGTTTAAATTTTAAAATCTTCAGTACTTAAATCTTAATTAGACAAATAAGTTAAAAAGTACCAGCGACTATAGAGCTAGAAGAATTCTTATCTTTTTAACTCAATAAAGAATAACTTAGTAATAATTACTTACGAAGAGTAGAAAAGCTGTCTTATTTGTTTAGTTGTACATCAAAGTATTATTTTGCTGTGCACGTTTACACTAACTTTCAACCCTTATTAGCAGCGACATTTTTATGAAAAATGGATATGTACTTCGATATTTCCATGTTTCTCAGTTAATTTAATTAGTTATTACTTAATTAGTCATTATTTCTTAATTATCATTTTTTTTGTATCGGGAAGAATTTTACAAATTATACAAACGGTTGTGTGTGTTTTTAAATTTAAAATAAATTTCTTTTTTTAAAAATGATTTCAATTCTCGAGAAGCACGATCAAGTGGAGTAATTGTAACTTTCGGGTAAATAAGACAATGAAATGAGCTTCGAATAATGAACGATTGCAATCGCTTAACGATATTATGAAACGATCATTATTTTTCGCAATAAATCATAATAATTTTGCTGTCGGAAAATCATTATCGTTGTCTAGTTTACACAACGCTTTTGATCGAACCTTATTCTAAGGCCAGTCGAGCTTAAGGCTCGACAGGAAGTCGCAGCGCCTAGGATCAATGCCGCGAGGCAAGTGATAGATATCTCCGCGGTATTTCAGATCGCCCTAATATTTACAGTAAAGCCGCCTACCAGTCAATGGTCGCGCACGACTATATATATAGTCGATTGCCGACCCACTCGATCTCCATCTTCTCCAGAGTTCCACCTGTGGAAGGATGAGTCTGTACAAAAATGATGAGTCGCGCATAGGATTACACGCGGCCACGCCACATGGATGCACGAGAGACACAGATGCACTTTCGCGGAGCACTATTTGCCGCGACTATTTCACCGCTGTGTGATACGTTATTCTTAAATTTTCATATCCTAGCTTCGGGATGGACCCGACACCACCTGACCTCGGACGGCACGGCTATCTCTCTTTCAGGGGATGCACGAGTGTGTGTTGGTTGCTTGTGCGGGCGAGGACAAAGCGACGGAGAAGTCCGAGTCCAGCACGAGATCGCTGATGCAACCTACGATGCCCTTTGTGTATCTGCCTCCCGTTGTCCTCACGATATCCGGTGCACCGCCTTTGAAATAAATTAAATTTTCATAAAAGGTCTGTTTTTTTTTATTTTTTTTTATTACACAAAAGTGTATATAAATTCGGGAAAACGCGTGTAACTTTTTATTCTATTCATGAAAATATAATAATTAAAGCACTTTGTGTAAGGATTCGTAAAACAATTAAGGATTTTAAAAACCATTAGATACATCAATTAACTTCGACATCTTCTTTATTTTTTACAAGGGTATAATAGAATAAATTTTGAACATCCTTTAGAAATACCATATTGCCAACGGCATATTTTTAAAATTATGATTTAGAAAAGTTAATTCTATGATAAGATAGTAGCAATATAAAATTTGATTATTTACCAACGTAAAGACCGGTATCGGTGTTCAGTTGTCTCAGTTGCCCCGGAGAAGATGCTGAGACACCAGTACCACTATCTACTACGAGAGATGCCCATTGCTCGTTTCTAGAAAAAGTCAATGTTATTCATTGCTCTATGACCCATTTCGAACATAAACATTTTTCTTTTCTCCGGTTTTAATAAAAAGCGATTTGCTTTGGAAAAAGGTAGACACAGATATTTTTTAATCGCTTTTGGCAAAATATACGGTGCAGATTAATACAATGTTTATAAAATGAATGTTTATAAAAATACTTTCTTCATGAAATTTTTTTTCATAGAAATATAGTACTATACTGTTTTAAATGGTAGCCTCAAGCCACGCGACTATATGGAAATTGAAAATAGAACAACATTTGCACACAATATTCTACTTGCATATATAGAAACTATATATTTTCTGACTAACAATTTTTTAACGAATTTAGATCCATTTTTATTTAATTAAAATTGAGTCGTTCTGGAATGATACAGTTTCTTAATTTAATTTTTAACATTAATCTTTTAACAATTAAATTAAGTCCCTCTAAATATGCGCATATTTTATTTCGCATTTTGTTAATAAAACGTTAAGTTATCGTGTAAAAATAATAATAATTTTCTCTATATTTAAAAAGATTGTAATATGTATACTAATCTTCTCTCTTTATATACTCATTAATATACGAAGGAATATTAAATAAATAAATATGAAAGGCGTCCTTGCGGAAGGGAGGGTTGAGTAATGAAGCGCATAAAGTGTTTGTTCTCACCTAACAGCCCTGATACGATGCCACAGATCGTCATCCAATCGCGTTAGATTATACCTTAGCACGGCTTCCCCGGAACCCAAATTATACGCGAGAGTGAGATAACCATGATCCAGGCCGAGGGCGAGGAAGTCGTCATTTTCGTCCCTTTGTTCCTGAGGATCCGACTGACGACCGCTCCACAGCAGTAGGCCGCTGCTGCTGCTGGCGCGGAATCTCATATTGATGTCTACTCTATAGCTGATTATCCTGCAAACATCGATACGGGCGTTTTAATAACAAAACAAACAAGGAATGACAAGCACAACGACGCATGTATGTGAAAAAAGATCAACCCACAAGAGAAATAATTCAACTTATATCAATATCTTAACTATTGTATTAATCATTCTCTATTCTAATTTATTCTATATGATCAGCGAATATATTGCAAATATAATAGTCTTTACAAGGGAAAAAAATGTTATTGAAAATTATATTATATAATCGTTTCATAAGGATAATTAGACGACTATTATATGTGAATTAAAGAGACAAATGTCTAGCCAAATAAAAATTATTTTTCTTCAGATAACTTGTCACTTGTGCGTGGCGTGAACGCTCGATAAACTAACGCAGCACTATTAAATCAGGTCAAGGAGCGATTGTGTAGTGCAACGTGTAACGCTGTTTACCGCCCCACTCGTCTTTCAAACGCGGACATGTCGCTTTGACATTTATCGAACTTTTGCGTGCTGCCGATTTTTTCACGCTTGCGTGAAATAAAATGTTAATAGACGAATCAACATGGATGTTTAAATTACAAAAATGGGTGTCCAAAACATTATGAAATTATTCAGTTGGGAAATGTGGATACGTGTAAAAAGTATTGTAAATACTTTTATGATACAAAAATTTTATGATATTATTATTCATGATATACATGATATACATATATCATAATTTTACATGATGGCAAGTATCTCGCAAAAATAGAGAGCAATTTTCCAACTATCCGGAAAAGAAGGAACTATCTATTTCGGTGTTCAAAAAATAAAAAAATGATTGTAATATAATTCCAAAAAAGTTTTGATCTCATAATTAAAATTAATTCAATTGGTTTTAACACACACACGTATTCGAACGTTCAGGGTATCAGAACTTCTTGCTACTGATGTTTGCCTCTCATTAGTTTTGTATAAAGCACCTTTTCATCGTGTCGGCGTCATTATAATGTAGGTAGCTCTCGCTGCCGGTAAAGCTGGGTACAGCTCTCTCGTATCTAACGGACGTAACTGCATTGTCATTGGCTCTCGCCGGTGGCGAAATCAACGGTGTATAATCGTCCGGTGCAGGACAAGGGTGCGGTACTCCTGGACGACACCTGCAGGTAAATCGCTCGCGAAGAGGCCGGCATTCCGCATCGCCACACGGTCTGGCCTCGCACGCGTGCCCACAATTTCCTACGTTCACTCCGCCTAATGCCTCGGCTAGGATACCCACCTATGACAAGAATTACAATAGTTATAAACAGTAGGAATAATATAAACGGTAATAATAATATTCGGTCAAAATAACACGAGAAAGAAAGAGATTTTGCTCGTAATAACTAAAATATTTCTACTAAAAAAGATCCATTCTCTACGCGATTAAAAAATGTGTGACTTATAACTTTTAATTACTCTTCTTTTATTGATTTCTCAACGGACTATTAAAGAGGTAAAAAAAAAATTCAAAACTATGTTTGACCAATTTTCAATCATTTTTTTCGTATTAAAGATGTAATGACAATATTTTTGAAAAATAAAATTGGAAAATTTTTTTAGCGTCGGAAAACTTAATTTAATTTCTAGTAACTTTATTTCTATTATTTATTTTAATTTGTCTTATGTTTTAAATTATTACTATTATTTTTAATTTACTTTCTGTTACTAGTGATTTCATAAGTTTGTGATTATACGTTACGCTTATTTCTCATCTCTTTCCTCTCGACCTATTTTTATAAGTCGTCAGAAACGACGATTTAAATCCAAGTGATTCGAGTGGGAATTTCAACATCTTATCTACCAAACCAGGCTCAAACTCTGAGGCATTCCGACGGTAGCATTATCTACCGCGCAACTTCGGAGCTGCCTGTATAATCTCGGTGTTCTTACCTCGCGATTATTCAGCACGATCGTCTGAATGCAGCCGACGAAGCTGGCCGTAGTTTTCATCTTCGGCGAGTACATGTCGGAGGACGGCGCACCGCCCAAATAGAGGTTCAGCGGTAAGGATAATTGCGTGAACGCTCCGGGCGCCAGGATTTCCTGGGCCGGGTCGTCCTCAACTTCTAGGGATGCCAAACGACCTGTCCTGGAGACCCGAACTTCGACCCATTCGCCAAGATGAACCGGAATTTCGCTTCTGAAACAATAATATAGATAATGCAACATTATTAACTTTTGAAGAGCTGGATATTTTGGTATTTGAAAATTTTATTAAATAGAAAGAAGAAAGTTTCCCAATAGTGCACGTGTGAATTATACATTATGTTTCAAGTCAAGTACGACCTCCTACTCTGATAATTTGTTTTTTTAGGTAACTTTAATCTAGAAATTAATTGAGATAATTGAAATTAATTAAAATTCATTGAAATAATCATATAGTTGTGATAAAGTGGCTATACAAAGCATAAAAAATTAGTTTTTATTTAATTGGAAATTATACACTCGTATAAAAATTTTTTAAAAATACTTTATATTTTATATTCATATTATAAATTTTTTTCTAACGTTTTCCAGAAAGCCATGTGCTTTTAATACTCTTTTGATAAAACTATGTGTTTCAAAACGAAATAACTCGGTTATTTTTTTAAATTGAAATTGTAACTGTATCTTTATTTATTTATATTGTATATATTTCTCATAAATTAATTTCTTTATTATTATTTCTAGTAAAATACGTATTTTATTCTAATCTTCCTTTATTTTCTTCGTTATAAAAACTCTGAACAGGAAAATGAAGTACAGTATGAAAGACGATACGATTCTTCTAACTTGGGGCGAAGTATGACATAAGGTTCTTGAAGAACTTCCGAAGTTGGAAAAGAGAGACGCTGTTACTTTTTTACGGATTTCTCGAACAATTTAATTTTTTTTTAATGAAGCTTCATACGAGAATAAATTTATATTTTATATCTTCTATATTTTTATACTCTTTAAAAAAATCACTCTCCACGATTTTACGTCAACTTTATGGGATATATATATATTATACATATTTTTTACATTTGCGCCTCTTCCTCTGAAAATCTAACATTGAAAAACATTTCGCCCGGAGCAATTGTACAAAATGAAGCTCTTGGAAAAACATGTTAGTGGCAAAAAAGTAGAACGGGGACTTCCACATTGAAAAATTGAAACGGCACCTTTCGCGGTGTCCGTGCGAAGCAATTAACACAGGCTGCTTTCCTCGCCACGTCTACAATTATAATCGACGTTAACTCGATATTGACGGACGCTCCATCGATTTGATTTCGCAACGATGCCCGGGAGGCCGCTCCAGCCAGTCAGCCAGGCGGCCTGGAGTTTTCCTCCAAGCGGACACAGAAACGAAAATTCGCGCACGTATCACAGAAACTTTACGCACACGACCACGAAGTCGGATCATTCAATTTGAATTTCGCGAGGAAAGTCGGCGCGTAGTTCCGAAGACAATGGGTTCTCTCTTGTATGCGAGAATCGGCACTCCTTTCCCGAGAAGATTTGACAGAAGAAATTCTTGCATAATTAATGTCGAATAGGAAGGAAAGGACAGGGGCAGGTAAAGGATAGCGAAAGGGAGGAAGTTCGTGGGATCGTAAGCGGGAAGTAAATTGCTAATTAATAAAGAAACGAGATGGAGTCGGAAATTTTCATATTGGACTTTTCGCTTAGCGCTATTCTGATAAAAGATACGGCGCGCTTAGAACTTCGAGGCTCGTTTGTTAACTGCTTTTTTTCAGACACGGGGGTTAAATATCTTTGTTTAATGACGCACCTAATAATGTACGTTTATTACGCTGGAGTTTTGTAGTGGTCGCTTTTTATTTAGCGGGAAGGAGATGTATTTTCACGTTAGATTTATTATCTAGCGGATTGAATTATAAATACCATATAAATGTTTCTGCTCTAGAAGGAATTGTTACGAGAATAATTACATTATGAAGATCATTTACGCGTACGCATATCATGAATTTATTCATAACACACAGCAAAAATGACGAATTATATTACGTTAATATAATTATATTATTGTGTTAATATAATTATATTATTATAATACAAAGAATATTTCTATGTTGTCGCACTAATATTTAACAACATATTCTTTAGAATTTGACTCAAAATTAATATTTTTTTAAATTAAAATATCAAGGTATCTATAATTTTTAAGTGAGCTTTTAAATGATCTTTTTTCATTATTTAAGTCTTATTTCTTATTTAATTTTAAGAACATTATATTTTCGATAAACTTACAATTTACAAAACTAAAAGTTTTTTTTTTAAATTGTAAGTTATTAAGATTTGGATGTTTTACTAAATGTGCTTAGTTACTAAATGTAATCTTGAAAATTGAAAACTCAAGAGAAAATTGATTAAAAGTTGATAATATAAATTGTGTGTATATGATATATTACAAAATTTATTTAATAGCATAAATATATGTAATAACAAATTTAATATTTGTATCTTTTTTTAGACTTATCGATTTATTGAAAATTTTATTCGATTGTGAAGCTAGATGGATATTTCAATATTCAAATTTTATTCAATTGGTGGAATCGAAAGCAGTCTACTAGTTCAGCTATCAAAATGTGAATGCAAAGTATTTCGCAAACTTATTTTCAGGACATATTTTTCAATAATTTTATATTATTAATAATACAAACGATCATGTGTTATATTCGTTGAAATAATTGTATTTTTTATTTTCAATTTATTTGATGTAAAAGTTCTTAAATAATGAAAGAAGATAAGAATGAAAGAGATTTTATAAAATACTGGTTTTCTAAATAATATTTCTTTATACGAAAAAAATATTAACGAGACATTTGATTTAGATATGTTTACATTTTCATTTGAATTAAATAATATTTATAATTATTCTATTTTTAACTATTAGCCTTAGAAAATAATCTTTTTCAGAGAAATTTTAAAAATTTTAGAAGTAAGACATGTCTTTTCCATGTATCATCTTTAATTTTGGTCAATACTAAAGAATGTAATAATTATGTAAATAATTTGATTTAGATTAGAAACATTTGTATGATAATTACCTACGAGAATATATATAACTATTTGTTTTGATTCTACTTAATAATTTTATTCGTTGTTTATTATTACGACGAATTAAATAAAACAATCCGATTAGAATTAGATTATTGATGTACCGCTTGTAAAATATCTCAAAAATAATAATCGATATTAAAAAATGTCCGAATACAATCGTTTATTAAATATTTCTGATGTTTATCCAAGAAAAAACACATGGAATAATTTTACTTAACAATAATCTCATTTATTATTAATCAATGCAACGAATTAAATCAATTGGAATAATCAACATTAAAGTACATTAAAATCTTTCTCTTCACAAACAGTAGCGCAGAAAAAGTGTTTTGCGTACGATATCGTGCATGTCGGTTTAATTACCTGACGATGCATACGCAAACGATGCAATTAGCGCTTCATTGTCGATACTGCGCTGCGCGGTGTTAGTAACAACCTATCATTTATCGCGAAACGAACAGCTTCGAGGGTGGATCGTCACTTCGAGCTAGCTGTTCGTTGCGCTCGGCGGAGGCGTTTGCAGAAACTTCGTCGAGGGCCATCGGCTTACCTCAAAGTGGCAGGTCCTGTTCCGAGGTCGAAGGTGAACTGCACGTGGCCCGAGGAGAGGTAGAGAGCAATAAAGTCACCGGTCGCGTCGCTGTGATGGCCGTTGTAGAGTATCACGCCGTCTGGCGCGGTCGGTTTTAACGTGACGGACAATTCCAGCCACGACAGCGACGTGTCCGCCAATCCCGGATAACGTAGGTAAGAGGATCCGTTGAAGGATGGAACCTGCGGGAATAAAACACCGTTGCGGTCTGAGATTGCATGGAAATGTCGTTACCGGGCAAATGCATTTCCGTTTTTGTCTTCCACCCTTAATCGCCTGCCATTGGACTGGCGAATATGTCGTATTTGTTACGTTTCATGCCTTTTAAACGGCAATAGACTGGCATAAAAAAATACAGGATGTTCTCTATGTCTGACAAACTATCTATTGTATTTTCAATCAATCTGCACTTGATTTTTTTGTCATTGATAAGTCGAAAGAGAGATGATCAATTATCACGCAAGTTTCCAGCATTTAACATGAATATTTGCGTTACTAAAATTGCGTTATTAAAATTAATTAATTTAGAAAATCCAAGCTAAAGAAAAATTCCAAAGTCTCTTTTTAGAATTAAATTAAATTTATATTTGTAAAAAGTATAAGATTTCTAAAAAATTCTTTGTATGATTTGCAATTAAAAAATAATTTGTTGCAATCGTTGCTATTGTTAAACAAATCAAATTAATCAAGGATTTCAAAAAATGGATCAGTATGTCCGAAATACCTTACATATATTAACATGGAATTTATGGTATCAGACTGAAGAATTTCATTTCTCACATATGGAAGTGTGATTGATTTTTGCCAGGAAATTAAATTTGAAATTAAATTTTCAAAATTTAAATTTTTAAAAGCAGCAGGAGAAAGAATAGAAAGGAATATTATACATAATATGAATAAGAGGATAAGAATATAATCTTTTCATTTTCTTAATTAATAATAATTAATAATAATAATTTTTGGAAATATGTTAATAGAGATTTCTTGTAATAATGTTTCGGATACAAAACGTTAATATCATACCAACTCGTGTGTACTTACTGTAAATGATAATATATGTTTAAGGAGGAAATTTTGCCATAATAATTCATAACTGAGAACGTATCTTCCCTAGGAACTTTAACATTTATTGTATTCCTAAATGTAATATTCCAAAAGTATACTATTATAATAGCAAAACTCTACCTATGAATTAAATATGTATTAAATATGTATTATAGAAAGCAAGAAGAAACATTTTAAAAACTAATTTAGAAAGAACATTTTAGCAAATTCAAATAATTTTATTTTAATTTATTTTAAATATATATTATACTTTATTTTAATAGCAATATATATTTACGTGAACGAATTAATAAGCATTTCTATTCAAACAAATATCAATAATATGAATAAATATCATATTATAGATACAATTAATTATTGTTGTGTCAATTAATTTTCTGCTGTTTTAATATGTAATGTTCAATTAATTTGACGTTACGCTTTCTTTCAAGAAATTAAATTATTCCTCTTATCCTATATTTTTTAAACATATTATTAACTAAAAATATATTTAATACGTAAAAAAAAATTGTATTATCTCGAAAGTGCTTCTTTTCTTTTATTTGCTTATATCTGACATTGTTTTTCCTGTTTATTGCAGATATTTGTTCCTTTATTCATAACAATTTTAAAATCGTAACAGATTTAAGTAATATATTTCTTGTTGTTACAGACGCACATGTTCTCTTTCACACGTACACACACACATATGTTTCTTTTGCGACAACTGTAATAACTCTTCTCATTGTCAAGAATAAAGTAGAGAAATTCCTGGAACAGCTGTTATTTAATTTATGGTCAGCGCGAGATTTTGCTTTTCGTAAATCGGAATGTAAATATGTTGTGTATGTCACTGTCTCGGATAATCCTTAATATATCTGCATCAAGTGCCTTAAGAGCCGTGAGAAGCAGACTGTTTCTGCTTAATGAGTCTGGTTGATAATTGTTTGTACAATTACAAGATAAAAACTGATTGTTATATCTTAGTTTATCTTCTTTATCTTTATCTTAGATATATCGTTAAATTTTTTATTTTAAACAAGATGAATGAAGAGAGAAGAATTACCTACGATGAATTATGATACCTTGAACGTTTCGTGAAACTCAGATGGAAAATGTAAATACTAGAGTAAATTCGTCAAAGGTTTCTATACACTATAATTTATACTTACGTACACTTTACATTTTATCTCGAGAGGTAATTAACGTATCAATAAGTGCTATGAATTTTATGTTATAATTTTATCTTTTCTTTGTGGGACTTCGGACGCCCTGTGACCTGTTTCCCCTTCGGGCTTGTGTTTGCTTGAGGGTGAAAATAAAGGCATCTAAGTTATGGCAGGTCCTTCACTTGGCCGAAGATCGTGGACATGACATAGCTCAGAGAATATGTTCTTAGAGGTGTACTTTATAGTATAGTTACTCCGGAGTTTGTGCTCGCGAGAAAGTACGCGTGCTCGTAATCGCTGATCGCCACCTCGCGAAACCTTGTAGGTTGTTGATTTTTTGTGATGGTTATGGTGATTATGGTGTGTATGTAGATGCACTGTCCACTGACCGTCATATCTTATTTTATCTTCTTTATCTTTAGATATATCATTAAATTTTTTATTTTAAACATTTTTAAAAAATATTTTTGTATCAAGATTCGTTTATGCGCGTACATTTGGCACTTTTTTAAACCCTTTTTTAAAAAGATAATTTTGTAATGCTGTATCATTAAACGTAAAATCGTGACATATTTCTTCTTATGGAAATTGTGTATAATGTTTTTTCTAGTTTTATTTTTATATTCCTCATGTTTTTTGTCTGGTCGATATAATTTGATCAAAATAAATATATTAAAATATAAATATAATATATTTAAAATGTATTAATATTTAGCTATGTTTGAAGAAGAAAGAAAATTGGGAAATATAGATAATTTTTTTCCATCTTAAATATATGGAAAAATGATGGAAATGATAAATTCTTAATGAAATGTAGAAGAAAAAAAGTTGATAGTTTCCTTTTCGACAGTTATTTAATTATAAATATATTCGTAAGTATACGATTTGTGCAAAAGATTCTTATTACGTTGTAGAACAGTGCTCGGAATTAGTTGCTATTTTCGAGCCGATTCCCGAGGCAACGCCTCCTATTCCCCCACTACCGCTCGACGCTCGAGCAGACGCTGCGGCCGAGCCGCCGACAGCGTGTCTCTCAGGAGCGTCTCTAAAGAAAAAGAAAGCTAGGACCTTTTATATTATTAGTAATATTTTCCTAAAGAAATAATTTCTGCTTTCGTAATAAATAATTAATCGAAATGTTATGAATATATTATGTAATGCTTCACATCTTATCGCGAAAAATTCTACATCATTTTGTAAAAGAATATTTATAAAGGAATGCCTCATCGTATGAGATGAGAACGAGTACTTCAATAATTTTTATGGATATCATCCTTCGTAGAATTATGCAAACGACCGAGAAGACCAGAATAAAATTTTTACATCTTATGTCATAAAATGGAAATAAAATAGAAAAAAATCGAAACATTCAATAAGTAAAAATTTTATTCTGGTCTTCTCGGTCGTTTGCATAATTCTACGAAGGATGATATCCATAAAAATTATTGAAGTACTCGTTCTCATCTCATACGATGAGGCATTCCTTTATAAATATTCTTTTACAAAATGATGTAGAATTTTTCGCGATAAGATGTGAAGCATTACATAATATATTCATAACATTTCGATTAATTATTTATTATGAAAGCAGAAATTATTTCTTTAGGAAAATATTACTAATAATATAAAAGCCTAGCTTTCTTTTATCCTAGCTTTCTTTTTCTTTAGAGACGCTCCTGAGAGACACGCTGTCGGCGACTCGGCCGCAGCGTCTGCTCGAGCGTCGAGCGGTAGTGGGGGAATAGGAGGCGTTGCCTCGGGAATCGGCTCGAAAATAGCAACTAATTCCGAGCACTGTTGTAGAATAAATAAGTATTAGAATAGAGTATTAGAGTATTAGAATAGAAATATAAGCACTTTTTGCTTATTATTTGCGATTAAGGAAATATATTTATTTATTCTTAAAATAAGAATTTTTATTGATTTTTAAAAGAGGATTTTGAAAGAGGAAAAAATTCTTTACAAGAATATTCTTTTCTTATTTTAATAAGTTTATTATCTTATTTTAAAATGTGTTTAAATTAGTTATAAAAGAAAGTTTAATCATCTTTGGCTTTCAAAAATTCTCTTTCTCTTACTTACTTATAAACTATTTACTCTCTGTATTTATATAAAGTAAACATTAAAGCCTTCTGAGTTATCATATAATCAAATTATTTATTATATGTATATATTATAATATATACATATATAAATCACATTACGAATATAATTTTCTGTCTACTTTTTCATTTTGCTGGACAGTTATTCGATTTCTTTGCTCGGACTCTCAAAGATCCTTTAATGTACTTTTCGTCGAGTCGTTTAGGGGGATGGTGAAAAATTCGAAAAATCAAAGGAACGAAAGCGCGAATGGTCTTTTCAAAGTACAGTGCAAGAACGGTGTAAATTAATTACAACAAAATGAAAGGAATCCTGACAGCGCCGTTAAGTCGAGCGGGATATGCTCCTTTAAGAAATTTCCAGTCATCCTGTACGGCGCCTATGTGCTCGTTGGCCTCCTTTTCCTTTTCCCGCTACGTAAAAGCTACGTCCCGGTGATAAGGAGCTCCCGCGGGAGAGCCAGAAGAGAAGTAACCTTGTATTATGCGAAAGACCAGCAACTCGTAAGATCCCTCGGGGAACACCCTTTCTCACCGCTTACGACATCGTCCTTCTGTTCGGCTTATGTCCTTCCGATGTTCACGGTAGTCTGTAGCGCGCAAAGACTGTTGGTAGGTTTACGAATTTTTTACTAGACAGTTTTTGAACTTTGAAATGCCCTATTGCATTATCAAGTACATGTGATCACACGTCGGCTATTACAAACGTCATTGAAACTAAATATTGTTTTGTCATCGAACGACCGTTTGATCTTTGACAACAACGCTCCGCTGATTTTATTGATTTTACTGTGTTATGGAAAATGCTTTTGCGTTTATGATCAGTACATTAGAATCTTAATGATGTATTTTTTTATTTATTGTTAATATATGTATATTTTATGATAATATATTTTAAGTGCAAATAAATAATATAGCGCATCTCTATATTTTATGTGATCTAAATATATTATTTGATAAAATACTTTTAATTTATGTAGTCACAATTTAAAGGATTGTGTGTGTGTGTGTATATATATATATATATATTTTTTTTAAATAATACTATTAAAAATATTAAGAGATAACAATTTGTCGCGATATATTATTTTTTGTTTATTATGATTAAATTTATTTCTTAGTAATAAAATAAAATGATATATCATTAAGGCACAAAATTCGATGTAGAAGTGTCATAAAAAAGAGTAATAAATAAAGATGTAAAGAATAATTATAGCTGCGAAATTTCAAAAAATCGACAATAGTATTTTATGATATTTTTATAGCACTTTTTAATATAGAGTTTTTAATAAGAGTCATTCATACTTCTTTTTCCGACTATCATAATTTTATGCTTACGAAATGTAATGTATCCTTCTCTTGAGCATGTAATTTCCGGAAAAGCTTTTCACGTTCCTTCGCTTTAGTGCAGAAACCACTTTGTTCAAATAGCACATGAGTTGGAAGGTTATAATTTTCAAAAAGTTACAACTACAAAATTGTACTTTTTAAGCAATTCTAACAAGAGATACATGTTAAGGAACTTTTGTATTATTTTTACCCATCAAGTATAAAAGTTTAAGTAAATTAAAATTGCATAATGAAATATATATATTATTAGAATACATTTATATATTTTAAAATATAATTTAATATTACATATCTAAGATTTAATAGATAAATTTAAAAAAATTTTATATTTATGCAACTATTTATCTACAAAAAATAATAGCGCATAATACATGCTTAATTTTATTTTTTACAAGAAAATTCATCAGCTGTTAACTTGACTGAAAGAAACGTTATCTTCCATAAATGATCCGATGAAACGTGTCATGCGTATTCCTTACGAAAGTACGCCGTTCGAGCTGTTTAGCTTCACTTAGACATTAGCATTTTATTTCGTTTTTATTTCGATATCTGACGACATCTTTCAGTGGATTGTAAAAATGGCCGTAAATTACGACGATATTCCGACGACATTTGGTTATTGCGGCTATATCTCTTCCGCTTGTACGTTAATGGAATTAAACTCGGGAACGGTCGGGCGAGACCAAAGTTCGAGAACGAGTTTCGAGTTTGAAGTGATACTCGTTAACTCGAGCCCTTTATGGTCGTTTCTCCAGCTAGTTTATGTTCTGATTTCGAGATCGGAAACGCAGTAATCCTGCGAAGGAGATATATTCCTCTACTGACTCTTACACTTCCTATACGCAAAACACAGTTTGCAATAAAGAATAAGAGTGCATCAGCTTTTAATATGTCGCTTCTGATTTAGTATCGTCATCATGAACAAAACATTAACTAACTTAATAATTTAAAATTCTTATAATTTCAATTTAAGTGCAAAAATTAACTGTCATTGATTTATCAAATTATGTAATACAAAACTAAGTAATATGTCTAATTTTGAAAGTATCAAATAGTATTCTTTACAGTGTTGAAGTAATTTTTAAAGTGTTTTCTCGTAAAGTGTTCTTTACATTTGCTGAGGACAATTTGATTGGCTCCCAGAAAATTAACTTTAGCACAACTGATATCGAAGACGAAGTACTGAGCATGTCACTGATGCATGTGAATGAATCTTTATAGCTCAGCACTTGGTGTCATTCCGTTTCGTGCCGGAAGTAATATCGGTCGAATGCCGATACCAATTTCATCATATCGAAGCACGATACCCCTCTGCTTTCCATCATTGCCATAATCGATATCGTATATATAACCGCATAATCCGCGAGAAACCATGCACACGCGGGCGAACCGCATACGGTGACTTCCGGCGAATGCGGCTGCGTTCGCTCCATTAAGCCAATTGATATAAATCGCCAGGATTTCAATATACATCGTTCAATTTAAAGTATTTTTGATATTTTTATACACATATATATGTATATTTATAATATATGTACATGTATATCGATGCGCGAAATATGCCTTTCTATTCGTTTAAGCTGCCTCGTTAGCGGCGCGGATGTTAATTACTCGTAGCCAACCATTTATTGCATGGATAAACGCGTCATTTGCGAAGCGGGTGGATGCAATCGATTCTCATATGCCGTGTCGCATTTTGCGACAATGCATTAACGCAGCGGAATAATGCATATACGAGGGATGCTACTTTTTAATACTAAAAACAGAATATAGTGTTTTATTAGAAGTGAGATGAGATAGTTTTAATAAACTAAATAATATAAACTATATTTTAATATTGTGTATCGTAGTATTGCTGTAAATTTTTTATAGAAATTTCCTGTGAATTCAAATCTTGTAACTTTTCCCAAACAGTTTAAAATTATATATGTATCTATACTTTTTCGAGCAAAAAAAAGTAGTTAAGGTCACGAGATCAAAAAGAACTACCATAACATTGTGAACAATTTTAAATTTTTCTTCATTTACGAATTTAATTTAGAAAGAGACAGACTGACGCTTAATTCAGGCTTATTCAATTTATGCTGTCGATGCAATCGGGTCTTTGTTAGATTAAAGTAAGCTGCGTATAATCCATCAAATCTCGTAGCACGACGGCATAACAATGTCATGTCTGATATGATGTAAACTGTTCACTGTTTCCTGTATCCTTGCAAGAGTATAGATGCAATACCATTCTCCCGAAAGCAATCTATAAATTGCATGTATACAATTCTTGTGTACAAACAATTGAAAAACAGATATTTTAAAAATAAAGTTATATTAAAATACTCTTAATTAATCGTGCGGGTATAAACAATTTGAAAAAATAATATTAATTTTTAGATTTAAAGGTATTTTGGCATTTTGAAAAATAAATTTCTATCTGCAAATTTAATTATTACACCACATATAAATTCTTAAGTAAATCTGTGTGTCAGCGAGTTTTCATAAATGTGTTATATATATATATATATGTTACGGTCAGAGTAATAAATGCGATTAGTATTAATAATTACCGGTAAATATTAATAATAACTGCAACAATAGGTCAATGTAATGAGAGAATATTATCATTTTTACCGGTTATTATTAATAATTTCTTAACGTGTTTGGTTAAAGTAATAAAACATCGTAATTTGTATCGAGAGGCCTTCAGTTGCGCACGGTACTATTGGACACGTTGCTATTGCACATCATGCTATTAGACACATAAAGCTGCGCACAGTTCAATTGGACATGATTTTCATCTGCATACAATTAACATGTCATGTAAATAATAAATAATGTATGGATTATCGAACATATTTTTGTCAGAAATGTCGGAAATTTATGTTTTGTTTATAATTCTATTTTCAATTACTATTATTTGATTTGACACAATTTTTAAAACTCCAGGAAAAATTAACATTTGATTGATTTTAAAGATCTTTTGTTTTATACCTAAAGAAAAAAATACACTTTGTGCATATTGTATGTATATTGCAATTGTGAACTGAGAAAATTGCTACGTATCCAATCGAAGTGTGCGCAGCTTTATGTGTTAATAGCATGATTGCTCTTGAGCGTTTAACAGTGCAATATAAATAATAATGTTTTTATATTAGCATCATATATCTTTCAGGTTATTGTAGTTAAATAGATTATAATTGAAATGCATCTAATCTTCAGCTATTTTTATATTTTTGTAGGACTGTTTGCAAAAATACAGTTTAAAAAATCAATTAATTAATCAATTACTTATTCAACTTATAATAATTTATATTGATTATATTGTTTACATGAAAAGTTTGTGTAAATATAGTGTAAAAACGTAAACAATGTAGAATTTCTATAATGTGGCATTTCTGTAATCTTGGAATTTGTGGTATGGTAACTCTGGCTAGCCATCTTTTCAAGTGATTTCAAGAATTTTCTAGAAATATCTATAATAAATGCTGTTTTGGAACTTCATTTTTCGAAAGATTATTTTTCAATCTTATTGTAAATCTTCTATTACTTTCTTTCTTTTTTTATTTTTTAACTCATTTTATTATGTTGTAAAGGTCACTTTAAAAAGAATTAGCATTGTCGTAAAGGAAATATACGTGTTAAGTCGCCGAAAACATGAAATGTGTTAAACGAAAATAACTTTAGTCAACTGGAAATACATAGTAGTGAATGTTATTAGCATGCAAACGGCGTCTTCCAATATTCATTTAGGATATCTGAAAGTTGCTAAAATTGAACTTAAGATCACAAACGTCTATACATTTACGACAGTAACAAGTTTAACAGACCAACCATAGTAATTTATCATGCAATTGCTTTCCATTTGCAAAGTGATGAGAAGGAATCTACTTTATGTCTTTTCTATTTTCTTCTTTGTCTTGTCCTAATAGTCACGTTTTTAAATTGACATTTTTATCTATTTTTGAACAATCTTTAACGTAAATAAACCTTAATATGTTAAATACGTTAATAAAATAAATGTTAAACTACTTTGTAAGAAAAATTTAAATAATATTCGTGCAATTTAAATTTTGGAACATTGTCATTAATATAAATGTTAGAATGTTATAACTGCTTCGTAAGAAAAATGTTATATAAATAAAAATTTGTGCAATTTAAATTTTGCAAAGAAACGCGAAAAAATAGTGAATATAAAGTGCGTTTAGCGTGTATTTATCTACAGAAATATAAAAATTGTCAAAATAAATTAGAAAGAAATAATACACTTTATCAATTATTTATAATGAACTGTTTTGATGCTCCTGGCAAGTGATTTCATTGACTATGCTAAATTGCAGCACAATGCGAAAAGACATTGGAGCTTTGTGTTATCAGCAGGTTTTGTCATTTTCATTTATAAACTTGGTGGTTGTTCGTGCTTATAATTCCTTCGAAATTGACTCGGTTACCTGCAGATCCACTCGGGTTTCACAGAGATCGCCCGTATAGCCGAGCGGGCAGAGACAGACAGCCGTGTCGCCTCCGGTTGTCAAGCATTTTCCACCGTGGGAACACGGCACCTTACTGCACCTGTCGGCCGTGCACTCCTCTGGAACGACAATAAATCAGGCGATTTAATAAAAGTTTCGGCGGAGTGCAAAATCAAGAGTTACACAAGTGAGAATCGGATCGAGGCCGACTCGACTCGACTCGACATGAGAGATTCGCTGTGCGCGAGATAAAACCAATAAAATCACTCGCGCCTCGACAGGCCGTCGCGTCCGATTTATCGGAGTGGAGAAGTATCAATCTCTTCCGCCTCATCGTATTTTCGACGATATCATTTAGCGTGCGCGAGCATTGACGGGAAATTTTTTGCGACGATCACGATATAACACTCGATGTTGAGCTTTATGACGTGGAACAACCAACCGGAAATATGCGATTCTCCACTCCCATCGCGAGATATATATTTAATGTTATATATATTTGTTATGTTACTGGTTTTGATTGATATTTCCGTGAAACCGCATGACATCATCTTGCAAAACAGATTATTTGTAATCGGACTCCCTTAAGTATCACATATTACATAATACATAACAAAATTAGATAACCAAATTTAGAGCCAATTCTTTTAGTTAACGGATTTAATAATAATTAGAAAAAAAATGTTGATTATCTATTATTTATCATTTTAATAGTGACAAAAAGACAAATTTTTTAAGTTTTTATACACCAGTTTTAGATATCTTTTTTATTTTGTTTTTTTGTTCGAATTATTTATTTACACTTTTTGTATATAGTGTAAAAATATATATGTATTTTCAACTGTATAAAATAAAAGTCTCCAGCCTGCGTAAATTCAATTTCTTTCTCTTTAACCGTGTTTTTTTAGTTTTATTAAAAAAAAAATTATAGCTATATTTATAGTTATTATTACCATAAATCATCCTTTTTATTCGTTATTAGTTCTCTATGCAGAAAAAGAAGTTCGATACTGGAAGAAAGATTACGAACGGACTAAATTCATTCTTATAAATATCTGAAACGAAACAGTTGAGAAAAGATTGAACCGGTGTCGATCTCATGATAATGAATGACTCAGACGATTTTTACTTTCTGCCAGTTATTCGTTTAAGTGCTCAAACTCTGCAGGCCGAAGTTTTCCAATCTAAATGGTGTTATCTTTTCATAGGTCTCCCCATACGTAGACTCAATCGGAAAGTAACGCGGAACTTTCGACCGGAACTTTAACCTGTCTCATTTATCTCATGCGAGGTATATTGTAACAAATCGATAGTTACACGTCGAAAATAACAAAACAAAGTAATAATAAAATAATATTGATTTCATTAATTGATGTTAAAGAGATTGTACGTTTACAGTACGCATGTTTTAAAAACGTTAATATTTTTCATATTCCAATTTTACAGAAATGATTCCTATTGGAATAATTTTTCAATTTTCGCACAGTTTTGTGCAATACAGTGTCCAGTATCTGTTACATTGTCTGTTACTTTTTTTATTATGCTTTAAAATGTAATAATTGTAATAAAGATGATAATATAAATGATAATAAATTATGTACTTTAAATAAATGCATGTAAGCCGTACACGGTTTGAATCAAATATCTAAATTAATTATGTACAATATTTACACGCATTAACATATGAATTGTAAATAAAAACAGGTTTCAATTCAGCAATTGGTACTTCGCAAATTTACATAATAATGCCTCGATTGATATCGATTAATCTTTGATAATTAATGCTACACGCTGATAAAGACCGTACTCCATGCGTGCAATATATTTGATTAACTGTACATAACCGATTATGTTCGCGGATGCATTTCATCCGATTTTAATGTACTACATCCGTATAGTATTGTGTACATTATGTACAGGCGAAAACATTAAATTCTGCTTCAAGAAAGGAAATCTATAATACTCGTATCAGTATATAGCTTTTACAGGCAAGATATAAAATATAAATGCTTCGCATGTACATTATAAGATTAACTAAGATTATTCATGCAAAACATAAAATGCGTTTTTACCTTCCTCTTTTACTTTAACTTTTGCTTGTTTTTTGCTGTATTTTCTGCTTACAAAATGTTCGCTTCGCTCTTATTTATATTCTGTTATCGTAAATGTTTACCGATATTAATATTGTATCTGTCACACGTTTGGACTAGTCCGGATATGTCCGACTATATACATATATCTACATTATGTTCCATATATACATTACGAACAATGGTACGTTCGATATTACAAAATAGAGATAACATTTGGTTGGCTGTGTCGTGATATAAATACCATGTGGATGTTCATTACTCAGAGGTAATTAATGCGACATATAAAGCAGCTGTTGCATAGTCAGACCTGTACGACTTCCCTCCCAAATGTTGACAATTAATTACTGACACTCTGGTAATGATAACGATAATTACTCGCGATAATCATCATCTTGGTTGACGCAGCGATTTCTCTTTCATTGCGATGAAAGAGATCGTCTCACGATCGTATCATTTCCGATATAATTAAATAAGATAAGCTTAATAACTTAAACATTGTAGTTTTGGATTTTTTTTAACAAGAAAAATTCGATAATCTGTAAAAAATGGAAACTACGAATGTAGAAATAGTTCAGTTCTACCGAGAATTATTTTTCACTGCGGATAAAATGGTATAATAACCATTCAAATATAGAACAATTGTTTGAATCTATTTTGTCTTCGAGTTGTTAAAAACATTGAAAAGAATTAAATGAATAATAATATGTAGGCTATTGCAATAGCTACATAATGTTAATTTACACACACACACACACACACACACACACACAACACACATACACACACACATATATATCGCCAAATATAGAAAAGATAAAAGCTATTATTGTTTTATCTACAAAAGTGAAAATTAATATTTTTCGAAAACTATTACATATAGGTATACTAAAAATATCAAAGAAACATAACATTATATAGTACATTATATCTTAAGATATTTGTAATCTTTAAAATCTCTCCATTATTGAATTAGAAATAAGAATACATTGAACTCTTCATATTTGTGAAAATATTAAATTTTATATTACAATTTACAGGTTTGTAACATATTGTTGTTACATATCAATTTTGTTTCTCTTTTAGTTAGCTTTTCTTTACTGCCTTTTTTTAAACATATTTATTACTACAATTTATATTACCTTTGTAAATTTTTATTATTATATAAGAAATTTGAGTCTTTGAATTGTTTAGATCTGAACAGGTATTCACACGTTACTGGTTTTGTTTTGATGAAAAAATATGATCTACCAATGAAATTCCAACACTGACATAACGAATACGCTATTTAAACCGTCATGTGTATTCAATCTATTTTAATTGAATATGTATCACCCTTGCAGAGTGGAAAAGCTTGTTCATGCATTCCTCGTAAACAATTGACATAAGCAAAACTCGTAATTCGTGTAACAGTACAACGCGAATTTTCTCCTAATAAATCACTAGTTGTAAAAAAGAGAAAGCACGTTTAATTACGAGACTGGTACATCATTTATTATCGTGCAAACAACGAAATAATAAAGATGGCTCGTGCGCGCCCGCGCACGTCCAGAGATTTATTATTATTATTTATTCTCCGTTGCGCGACAGTTGTAAAGTTGACGTAAAACCAGAGCTAAAATATTTGAAACAATTAATAACTATGAATTCTAATTAGCTGCCTTGCATCTACGACATGATCGGTCGGAATGCGTCAGAGTGCTACCGAGTGACCGAATTAACAGCTATATCGGCAAACGGACAACAGGTGTCACATGAATTTAGTTGGCAAATCCTCCGACGCCCGCCCGATTTAACTCCGAATATATTCTTCGTTTTTTTTATTTTCGTTGCTGGAAACGGCTTCCCCAAGTAGCTCAAATCTCCGTAAGCGTATATCGATACTTTACTGGTTGAGAACATAATTGTAGCTGACAACTATCGCATTGCACAACGTTGAGTTGCTAGTTGCAATATTAAATTAAAAAACTACCAATAGTATTCTATTAATAATAAATTTTTCTAAGAGTCACGACCGATTTTTGATAATAATCAATAACGAATACTGCCAGTATTCCGTCCGGCTGGATCTCTTGTGCTCAATATTATCTATGTGAATTTATGTACATTTCTCTACTTCTCTTTAGCGAGCTACCCGGTAGTTATTAATTTACACGCGTAGTTATTAACAGACTTTTTAAAACGCAACGCTCAAACGAAAGTGGAAATGCACGATCACATATTAAATTGTGTATCAATTTAATAACAATGGTAATACGTATATTACATTCCCTCTCCATTTTCCAACGCGGTATAACTAGGAACATGTTTGCGAAAAAATATTCTATTAATATACATTTTATTATGCTGTTGTTTTCATACTTCGAACTTTTATGTACTCCGTGAAAATTATTATAACCACATTATATGTAATTGGCAGAATATTTAAAAGTGTTTTAGTATTATGATATTATAAGAATTTAGTATTATGATATTATAAATATAGTCAACATAGAATTGTCACCAAAACTACTTCAATCCCTGTTTGAAACCGATCACTAGAGAGTTTGACGATTAGGAAACTTCGACGAAATGTCGAAACCGGATACTACGTCGCGATGCTGTACTCACCGATGTCGAATCCATTCGCGGCGTCGCCCTGCGGGGCCAATGGGAAGCGATAATGGTGCTCATTCGCCTCCAAATGGCGGATGCAGCCCTTAAACCCAGTCCTCACCGGAAGTCGCTCCAAACCGGTCGTGTTTCCGGGTCCGCCGACGAAGAGCGGCTCGCGGAACGTAATTCTCGAGAACAAGCCCTACAATTGAAGTCGGAATTCTCTAGTTATACACATGTAGTTGTAGGTAACACCGGCGCGGCGCAATGGCCGCCTGATTAATGCATGAAATTAACCCATTCGACGTTTATGCAAACCCAGCTATTTCCTACTTCTTTGCATATTTCTTATGAGAACAGTATAAAAATCATCTATAGATCATCTTTTTATCTATGAAAATTATCTGACTATGAATAAATCATTTCTTATAGAAATTTTATGTTTAAACAAATTTTGTTAATATTGCATTATGCATATTTGATATAATAATAGAAAGTTAAAATATCAAGTTATTTGGGACTTTAGCTTTTGCAAAGAAGTCTTTAATCAAATAATTACCGTGAATCTCTTTCTCTCTCCTCTCTAAAAGTATTAATTATAAAACGAATAAATTAAAAATTAGAGGCAATTACAGTGGAGCAATAATAGCAAAAAGAGCAATAAATATCACAAACGACGGAAATAGGAAATTTTGTTTACCTCGTATCGGACGACAAACTATGCTCATTGTTACATACATGACGTCGTTGTATCGTGTTTTATTTTGTATTTGAACGCACGTGTCTCGCATGATCGTAGACTATTGCTTCTCGAATTCCATTCTTAAAGGAAATTCCTCAAATCGGATGAGAAGATCACACGCGGGATCGCAAGGGCTTTGGTAACCAGTTTCGCTTTAGTTTCTCGTTTTTTTTTTCTTAGAGAGAAGAGAATATGGCGAGGAGAAAGAAGAGGGAGAGAAGGAGGAAGGGAAAAAGAGAGCCGAGAACAGAAGAAGACAGCGGAGAGGTCAGGGATGGCTTCTCTAATTACGACGCTGTCGTTAGGACACCGAGTGTTTAATGGCACTCTAGGATAAAGTGGGCTTGAAACGCGAAGCCATTTGCCGGCGATGCTGCCCGATTTTAAAGGTAATTAAACCTAGCCTCGGAAAAACAGATGGGTCGAGAACCAACCGATAATTCCTCGTTATCATACCGCTATTCTGACGCCTGAGAGAATTTCTTGTTGAAGAAAGAGGATTGGTAGAAAAAGTAGATGAGACATTTATCGACCACCTGCTCTCTTAATATTCAGTGTTTAGTCATTGGTGACTATCGAACTCGATTAACTCGAATATGTTTATTATACTTAGATATCTACATTTATACTATAATTTTCTATACTATATTTTCTTATACTATAATTTTCTTATACTATAATTTTCTAGCTACAGGAATCTTAATCTCTTTCATAAAGTGTGTGTTATTATATGCAATGGTAATAATATAATAATGTGCGAACAACATCATGTACAACAATATAAGAATCTATCATTTAAGAATGTTCAAATTAACAAGAACTTTGTAAATTTAATCTTAATTAATTCGTGATCGCCAGTGTAAAAACATTTTGTGAGTCTCAGTTACACTCCTGATCCTTCGTTCTCGGCGCTGCATCTCATTTGCAAAATAACAAGGGCGTCGCAGAAGAAGCGATGCAAACCAAATTAAGAAAAAAAGAGCAAGAAGTGCGTAACAAGCGCCGAATACAATTAAAGCAAGGAACGGCTTAGTTAACAATAAGATTCGTGTATTCGTTTGCAAAACGACTATAGAAGTCCCATGCGTCAAAGAACATTATACGGCGTTTGCATCAGAAAGGAGTCGCATTATTCTGTGGCATGCTGATGCATCGTAAATTAAATCACTGACTCTTAATTAAGCACCACTTTAAAGATGCGCAAGTTTCAAAGTAACCAAAGTGAAACCAATCTGGTTCTATTTTGATTGTGTGAACTAATTAAATTACAATATATTTATACATAGCATACGATTTGAGAGATTAAGTATATTAATCAATAATGATTAATTAATTCTGATTGCAAGCAAAAATGTATTGATATATTATGCATATGTGCTGTGAAAATATGGCTTTGACACACAGGTTTTTAACAGCAATGGAAAAAAGATCTGCATCGTATTTAAATATAATTGAATATTGAAATCTTGCAGTCTATAAATTGAATACGATAATATGAAATAATTGAATCAATAGTAATTGTTATAACGATTATTATTTCTCTTTCTCCCCATAATTATTAAATAATTATTCCTGTTTAATGGCCGTTGATATCATTTATATATTAATGCTGTCAATATATAAATTGCAATATCTAACTATATAATGCATAAATTACAATTAAAACATATAATTAAAAAAATACAATACAAGCCTTTTTACTTTTGTATATATTTATTTAAATTATATATTATTATTGTTAATAGTACTAATAAATATTTCTTTCATATTTATGAATTATAATATACTGATTTTATAGTTCTCTTAATAAAATAAGTAAAATATAAAAATTTATAATAAATAAAATTAAAATGTCGTTTGATCGATTTTTAACATATTTCGATACAAAAGTATTTTGAAACATGTCAACCTTCTTTTTCGGTCTTTAATCGTCTATTAGTCAATATAAAAATTAGCACGATGGCTACGTAATATAATACATAATATGTTTTTGCAATAGCTATTTAAATGCATTCCGATGAACGTCCTTTCACGCGGCTTCCGGCTTATGCTATTTTAATGAACTTCTAACGAGCATGAGCTTAAACGGTTGAAACGGATTAATATCGGAAAGAGCAAAATCGATAGACGATTACTTAGCCAGAAGTATCTTATTCAGACATGTTTTATGGGCAGTGGCACTTTTTTCTAATTAGATTAATCGAGAAGGTGCGGCCTCGTTCTAGGGTGTGGTCGCTTCGCTTTTATAACGTCGACTATCTATCTTGATGTATCCAACTATTTGTACTTTTTAACTTCTTACGTCAATTTTTGTATTTTTTCAAAATTTTACTTATACTATTGTCTCATAACTATTTTTATCCCGCTGTTATATTTAGTTGAGTTCTTCAATTTTTTCAATCAATTTCTTTTTTTAAACAACATTATCGAGAAAGATCACAATTCATTGTGACTTTTCAATTTTTAACATTACATATTTGTAACTTATATACATTGTGTACATTGTATACATTGTATACATTGTACACATTGTATACATGTATACATTGAACTTAATATTAAAAGTTTTTAAATTAAATTTTATTTGAAATTAATTAGACAATATTGTGTCTTCTCTCTCTCTCTCTCTCTCTCTCTCTGTTTTTTGCAAGATAACATAAAATTTATGTTGTTTTTGTTGCATGAGAATTACGATCTTTTCAAAGTCTGCTATTCATATCTTATTTCTTGTGACAGCAAAAATACAGGGGGAACTCCTCATGTGAAGTTCTTGCGGCTTCTGACAAAATGAGAATTTTCAAGAAAGCCGAAGTTTTGTTGCAGCAACATTGTATAATGTGTTTTAGCACATATCGATATAACTCGCAACGAAGTTTCAACTTTGCGCGCAAAATAAAAAAAGAAAGTCAAAAATTTTACGCAGCCCACATGGAATACCCTAGAAAGAAGTTGTGAAATGTAAGAACGTTTCTCCAATTTCCGGACTGCATTCTCTTATTAAAGTTTCCAGGAAGTTTCCGTGAGATACAACAGCGTTTAATGTTGGTTCCATCTTAGTGCCATTAAACTTTTCGCGAGTGGATTTCGCCGAATGGAAATAATTTTATCTTACTACAGCTGACCATTGATGTTCCGATGTTTCGAGTGAAACAAATAATGAATACTGGCATATAATGACATTTGCATTTGTATATTTTTCATATGTATATTTTTTAATGAATTATAAATTCACTTTCTATTATCGTTAATTTGTGTATCTTTTATCATTTTAACTAGATATTTTTTAAAACAACGAAAAAGAGAAAAATATTTTACAATTAATATTTTAAATTAATATTTACTTAACGAAATGAAATGCTTGTTTACTGCTACGCGCGACAATGAATTACTATTATCACAATCAATTGAGTTTCGTTTTCTCATTCTGTTTTTACGTAAAATAGAACGAATGGAAAATCCCCAGGCAGGCGATCGAACGAGCGTGTGGACGTCGCATGAGAATCTCGAGAATTCGAATAAACTCACTGGTAATCCCGATAATATGTCCCAACTCGCTGTGGAATATTGATTCCCTCTTTGAATCCGCGGTATACGCGAGTAAATAATATCCGGCGTCTGGCCTTGATGGAAATAAAATGAAGTGCTCTTACCTTCGATCGTCCCTCCACCCTCTTCTCCTGATTCAGCTGGATCCAAGCGTCCCATCGATGTCTGTAGACACTCAGGGTGTTCCACTCATTCAGCTTCACCGTTTCCGTACTCCTCACGGTGCCCACACCGCTGCCGCAATCGAACCTTATCGTAAAAAAGTACGAGGGTAATATTAATCGATTGGGAATGTTAGACACGTCGCGGAATATCGCACTCGGACGTTGTTGGTGCGGAATTTATAATAATGTTTTTTTGATGTATAAAGTCAGAACTAAACTTAGCATAAACGAGCACAAATAAACTCCAACGTACGGCACCACCAGCTCTCGATACTGTTTATTGAAGTAAATCAGTTATTTGTATATCGATCGCTCGTTTGCTTGTTTCCGGCTGGAGCAAAGAATTTATTTTATTTTATAATGAAACATATGTATACATATCGCACTCGGACGTTGTTGGTGCGGAATTTATAATAATGTTTTTTTGATGTATAAAGTCAGAACTAAACTTAGCATAAACGAGCACAAATAAACTCCAACGTACGGCACCACCAGCTCTCGATACTGTTTAAACATATGTATACATATGTAATACGAAACATATGTATAATATAATAAACATATATATACAATAAGTTTATATATAAAAATAGTTTCATGAAAATTTAGTAAATTTAAAAAACTTTATTCTTTAATCTTAGATCAGTAATTTATTCCAAAATAAATTTTGCTTTATACAGAGTTATGTTTTTCTCTTTTTTTTTGTTCTAAACATGTATATACAAAAACGCTAAATAATAAATGTAAAAAAAATTAGTTATCAAATGTATTTTGCCTATTTTAGCAATTTGCTAAACGTAATGATAAATAGTCTCTTCATTACAATGGATGATGAGCTTTCATAGAGAGATTAGAGTTAACGAGAGAGAAAGAATGTGATTAGCATTCAATAATATTTGTGATTGTTTCGGAATATTGTTTGTATTGTTTGCCACAATCAGTATAGACATTATCATCAGTAGCGGTAATCTATTCATTGTGAAAGTAATCCACTAATATATAAACACGTATAATAATACTCTTTACTTAGTTAGCAAAACAATAAATCTATACGACTAAGCATTTAGCGATTGATGAATTGTGGAAACGAATCCGAGAGACAATAGACAGTCAATGAATAAATTATATGGTACGTTTGATGAATGTGTCTATGAATTCCGTATCTGATCTATGATTTCAATCCCTTTATGCGATTCGAGTGTAATCCCAGTGCAAATCCGGAATAGATGTTACCATAGAAATCTATTCTCGAGAATGTATGAATTTCCTTTTTTGAAATGATTCGCTACTTACGAAACCTGTGTTCACGTTCTTATTTATATTTTTGTTTTATACTTACACTATTTATTGTATTTATGTAATATATTACATATTACATTATACAATATATATTATTTATATTAGCAAGATCAATATTAAATAAAAACTTTTTAAATTTAATAATTTAATAATTTTTTCTTAATAATCTTTAAAAATTTTATTAAAAAATAAAATTGATTTCTTTACTATAAGAATAAATAATTTGTAATTATTAGGGTTTTTTTTATTAAATAAAATAATTACATCTGATTAAATAAATTAGTTGAAATATTTTCTATTCGTTTGTTCTTTTTCGTTATGTGTGAAATACATTTTTGCGAAACACATTAAAAAAAACTAAATATTGTTCTTATATAGCTTTTGTATTATAATCCTTATATTTAGCTCTGTATTAATTTTTGAAAAAGGGAAAAATAAAGAAATACAACTAAATTATCAATTTTTCTCTACTTCTATAGATGATTTATTTTTATTTTATAATGTATATAGAACGAACATAAACACCTTGTTTCAGTTTCGATTAATTTATGAAATGCAGATGCTAGCAATTTAAGTATTATAAAAATTTTATATATCAAAAATTCTAATTTTTTTCTTTCTTTTTAATTTTATTTGATACACAATATACGGAAATTGAATACATTATAATTTGCTTGACAGTGAACAATTTTTAACAAAATAAAATTATTAATGTACTATATTTTTACAGTGTTCTAAATCATGATTCTCCTGAAAATTTTACTTATATTTGTACAATTTGTACATAAAATGACAATTGACATTTAACAAATTGATAATTATATGTACTACTCTCTTCCATATATTTTATCCTAGAACACATTTATTTTAAGGTAATAAATCTCTATGAGATATTTATTCATCCATTATTTGCTCCATCGCCTTATATTTCCCACACATCCTCTTCTTCTTCTCATTGTCAGATTCATTTATTGCACTCACTTACAACACTCGCGAAAGTACGATTAATTACGACTATTCTAATTACTAGAATAAGATTATTTCGCAGCATTTATACGACACTTCCGACGTTAATCTCACACGACGCGTATTTTACTATTGCACATAGTAACTGAGGAAGAACACGAAAAAAGCACGAAGCTTTATAATCCTCTTGAATTAAATTTCGCAAATAAACACAATGAATAAACCTCAAACAGTGGAGATTTCATTATCAACTTATAAACGATAAATACCGAATATATATCAGAGGTGAATGTTAAAATATATGTATATCATAGGTGAGTGTGTCATAAGTGAATATTCAAATATAGATATTTCAATATAGATATGTCATAGATGAATATATTGTAGATAAATATTAAAATATGGATTTGATTACACTCATTAGCTAAATATCATTGAACATCGTCCAATTTAAAATCTATCCGCTGTGTGTTCACGCGACGCATCGTTTATCACTGTGAAATTTAAAAAATGGTAGTGATATTTCATTAATGAATAATTAACAAAGTCAAAGTTAGTAACTAATTGAGATGCAATCATGCGAAAATGTAATATCAAAATTTAGTTAATTGTACAAGATATTTAACCGTGCAAATTGTTTGTTTCAAAAAAATGATCATGTTTCAATATTGTATATGTATAGATAATGGGACATGGAGCAATCCACTACCTGCCTACCGACTCGAGTTTCATTGCATGAATACGATACGATGTGCGGCCGATGTAGGCTGTAGTGAGATGTAAAAACAAACGGAAGACAAATACCAAGAGTATTTGCGCGTTGCAAGTCTCGAGTCAGTCTTCGAAATATTTAACGTATTATAAAATTTAATATTTAACGTGTATAAATTTTAAATATTGTTTTTTCTTAATTTTAAATTGGGGCTTGAAAACACCTTCACTATTGTACAGTGTGCCATGCCTGAGCGCGCGAATTTCAGACGACTTGATTAGTCAACTATAAACCCTTCTCATTTAACCCTTTCAGTCATTCATTTTTCTTTTCACTGTATTCGCTTGAAACTCGTTACTCGGGGGTTTTCGGGGTCGCTGAATACGAATCTGGTGTCAGTTTTCCAAAATTCAAAATGGCGGATCCAAGATGGCGGACATGGAAATTGAAAATTGAATTATTGTACTTGGTTATCTCGCTCTCAGCGCTACCCAAAACCAACGACGAGGACGTGGCGAGATTGTGGTTCCACTTTTTTTTTTTTTTTTTTGTTTTTTTTTTTTTTTTTTTTTTTTTATTATTTTATTTTTTTTTTTTTTTTTTTAATAAAAATTAATTTTTAATCACAGTAGAACAGAAAAGAAGCCTATGTTCACATACTAGGCATGATATTCCAGGAAGCAATTTCTCTCCGCCGACAAACATAAGGCTACATTGCATTCTTTGCATTTGGAAAACAGACACGAGATTCGTATTTAGCGACCCCGAAAACCCCCAAGTAACGAGTTTCAACTGAGTTCAGTGAAAATGAATGAAGAAAATTAATTTTTTCTGGAAAAGGAACATTATTTTTTGTTATCCGTTTGTTTATAATGATTTTATTATTAACAATTTGTGGATCAGCAATTTTTTTAGACTTGTTACAGTATGAGGAACATACCAAAACTAAAAAAACCTTTCATTTATTGATAAATATAAATTATAAATTTATAAAACTGTTAACTAAAAGGTGGCTCGCTGAGCGGCACACTGTGACGCAAAGGGTTAAAAACTATAGCACCCTCGATATTTTGGTATTAGGATTTTCGTCTCGAAATGATCTCAGGAATCTCCCATTTACCTATGGTGCGTCAAGTCTGGGACACCCTGTATATATATATATATATATATATATATTCATACATATATATATATATATATATTCGATATATTATTCGATATATTATGGCTTTTCGTTATTTGAATAACTTGATTCGACGATTCGTATATTATTTTTACATTATCAATATCGAAATATTAAGCAAATTATATTTAAATCAAAAGTGCGATGTATACTCGAATCTAAGTGTCGCCGAGAAGATAAGTTTTTCCGGTCCCTTCAAATGTATATGTATGTATTGTATTTGTATTTAATTAATAAGTACAGTAATAAAGCTCATATTTCAATACACATTTCAATACACATACGTAGTATTATATATAAATTCAGTATTTATATATTGTTTGTGATTTATGAAAACTTTTCGCTGTTGGAGAATTCGTTCGTTTTGCGGGATTTGCTTGAAGTCAATAAATTGTGTTTCGATAAGTAATTGTCATTATTTTGATTTTTTGGTGCGAGTTAATTGTTTATTTGTAATAACTATGAGATACGATAACGTAGTATCTTTTAGTATTTGTCTCAATTTTTTCGATAAGTAATAAACAGGATGTTTGTCATTATTTCCTACCGACTCGACTTTATTACGCGAATAACAGCATTTTGAATGATAGCCTTATGTTCATTAAATACTGTCAAGACAGATGTCAAACCTAATAAGAAGACATTGCATATTTTATAAGATAAATGTGCGAATATTCTATTTTTTACATTTCAAATTAATCTTGAACTATACTTGTTGCATATTTTGTGCTTTGTTTTATGGATTCATTGTATTGCCTAAGATAACAATTGTTTTCGTGATCATTTGAAAAGTAGATTATTAATTTCTTTACTTTGAAAACTTCTTGAACTTATTATTTGAGGAATATATTATAATTTAGCGACTTGGCAGAGTTTTTCAATAAAAACATAAATACGGATAATGTATTTTGACATTTGAGTACTATTACGTACATACATCGCACAAATATCCAGGAAAGTGTATCATGTAATATTATAGGTGTCATGTGATGATATAATACTTTGCGATGTACTTGTATACTGTAGGCGAAACTTTACGTAGTGCGTTGTAAAATAAATCCTACGGCATCGTTTTCACGGTGAAAAAGTTTTCCGTCGATGCTCGACGGGGTGGCGCAAAACGCCGTAAAAGAGGTGGTACAGGATCAGACTATATTGCAAAAGGTAAACTTTTAGTTTTTGCAGGGCGCTCATAAATCGTACGTGGACTCCATTAAGTCACGGCTTATTAAGCTATAAACGAAAAATTAGTCCCGGCACGGAATGTTTAATTAATGACCACGTCAAACTCAGGGTAAAGTCTCCGAAATTATGGCGCTGAAGTGTCCTATAAAGTGTCTCGTATAACTTTATATTCAATACAGCTTGCTTCTTCTTGCGAGATAAAAAAAAATCGATGAACTCTCGTTCTTGATACTGTTTAAGAAGTTTACGTTCTCGTAGAATCTTTATCACGCTTTGATGACATTTGACGACGATCTCTTAATTTTTAAATTAATATTCTGATATTACTTGTTCTCTATGAATTTAATCCTATTAGAAAGTTTGCTTTTCATGTTTCTTTTATGATATTATTTGTTAATATCATAATAAATCATCTTATAAATTTTATACTGAATTGATATTGAATGCTTTATACTGAATATTTTTTATCCACTTAATTAAGCTTAGTTTTATGCGAACAACTTTCAATTCCGTGCGAATGTAGTATTATAATAAAAAAATCAAATCATTTAATATATCACACACACACACACACACATACACACACACACATAATCATTTAATTAGTAGTAAATCAAAGGGTAAAATTTACCTGAATTCGATAAAGCCGTGATGCAGAATCAAGGCCATAAAATCGCCTTGCAGATCGTCCCGTTCTCCTGCCAGAAGAAGCACTCCGTCCCATGCTTCTGGTCGAAATTCTAGTTCTAATTGGACGTGTTTATAAGCGGCTCTTAAGGCGGGAAAAGCCAGCCAGCCTGACCCAGTGAAACGTGGCGATCTCACTTCAGCTTCTGGAACACGATACACATATTACATAAAATCTTTTTACTGATTCAACGGAATTTTGTTTTGTTAGATATATAGATAATAGATTTCGTTGACAGTCGTTTTTACTTGTTTTTGAATTATGTTACCAGTTACGTCTATCTTATAATATTGGATGATTTGCAAAGATTGAGGAGCCTTATAATATTGCGAGTAAAAGAATCGGTATCTGCATTTAATACAATATAGATATATGCTATTTCGATTTTAGTAGTTCCTCAAAAACAAACAAAAAGATTTTTTAAAATAGAATTTTATCATATTTTAAACTTATAAAACAATTTCATATATTTTTATGAAATAAAAACATGATTTTATAATATTATTTATATTATTATTTGTAACATTATTATTAAAAATATTTATGATATTTAATATCATAAGATAATAGTTCAATACACCAACATCAGCATGATCAAAAATATTATGATTAATTTTATGATAGAATTTTTTATGGCATCTATTATTAAATTATTATTAAAAAAGCAATATCTCAATAAATATATCTTTTTGAAATATCACGAAATAATTTCGAAGGATAGGTACGTATCTGTTGCAATTTGCAACCGAGATACGTGCAAATGGTTAACATGCTGGTATTGTCGCCCACTTTCGAAAGATACGTCGACTGGAAGGGAAAAGAGCGGAAAATCGGGAATTCCGGCCGCATGCGAGGCTTATAGAACGTCCCTTTACCCCCACGATCTACAACCTCGTATCAATCACGTGAGTGTACCACAGGGTGTACCGTAGAAAGATCCCGGGCACGTGAGCGTAAAGGTGACGATAAATCAGGCCGGTCCAGAAGAATAGAAAAAGTTGCGCCCGTGGGGCCTGGAAATGGAATTCCAGTTCTTGATAGCGCCGGGAATCCTCGACACTATCGTGTAACAAAGCGTCGTTCGGCTGGCACAATCGTACGCGCAATTACAACGGGTGATATCGAGAAGACGAGAAGAATTTATCGTATACTGACACGTTGTGTTAGCATGAGAAAATATTTTCGATCGATTTTTCTTTATTGCGCTGTAAGTTCAAATGCCGATCCTAGGCGCATGACTTGCTGCAGCGACGTTTGTTTTATCACACAAGAAATTACTATGTTACAATTTATATCTCCTTTCAAATAATGATACATATATTTAAAGTTTTATTAATTTTTGCAAGTGGTTTCAAATCACATTGAATTAATTTTATAATTAACTTTGTATTATATATAAGTTTGATAATTATCAATAAAATAATGAGGCATTTTAATGTAGAGTATCAGAGTAATGTAAAATTTTTTTATTAAACTTAATAACATATAGTCCATGTCGCTCATTTGCTGTAACAACAATATAATAGTAAAAATATCATAATAATAATATAATACAATATATGTATAATATAATAATAACAGTAAAAAAGTTTCCGAGAAAATGAGTATAAATGTTTTGAATCATCAAGATTTTGTAATATCATTTTTAAACGTGATTTTGGTATAATAAGTGATTGTAGAGGAATAAATGTATTTAATTGTATATTAATTTTTTATTGAGTGTATTGAATTCTCACCATTCTTTTGCAAACAATTAAAAAATGACAATTTTTAAGTTATTGTTGTAGCAATATGTATAAAATTTAGAAAAATGTCAGTGCAATCAAAATATTAATTTTATCTATTTAATCTATCTATCTAGAGAGTTGAATAACTAAGTTGTACTCAGACCATATATTCTCTCTTTGCAGTGGAACAAGTACATCGCAAGCAGACCATAGATTCAACTCTCACAGTAGAATAAGTAAATTATAGTTAGACCATATATTTCTTACTCTAAAAACCAGTAGAACAAGTACATTATATTCGAACCAATGCAATTCTCTTTTCGATTATACATCCATTTTCAATATGCTTAGAATTAACTGCATTGCAGCTGTAGGATTGCGTATAAATGCATTTTCTCGTTATTCCATTTTTAATCAAATACGTAAATAATGATTTATACTACAAAATAAAAATGTAACATAGAATAAAAATGTAATACTTTTCTAAAGCTTATTTTAAAAAGATGGTACAATTAATGTCAGATTTTAAAATTAAAGTTTAATTGTAATTTTACATGCCTTATATATGTATATATAGTATATGTGTATGTATGTTATATATATGTATTGTGTGTGTGCGTGTGCGCGCGCTCATTGCCGAAAATGCAAGAAAAATGCAAGAAACAAAAAGGAAATATCATTGATTAAGATCGAACATTTCAAAGTTATCATCTGATGTTTTCATTGCGCTTGACTTAACATGAGAAACAAACTTTCGGAACAAGAGAAATAACGAGAGAAATAGAAACATTTCCATCGCTTGCGGTCTAGTGAGGCGTGTAAACTATCGGATTAATCGAAGCGGGAGAACCGTTCGAAAAGAACGACGATAGTATCTCGTTCCCCGCGGCAACTTGATTGATCGTTTCGTCATTCGAGGCGTGTCTTTATGCAAATTAAGCGGATCAAAAGACTCCCGCAGTTTCCACCCGAGCTGTGCAAGCTGGACATAACTACCGTCGCTCTTCTCGACGCGCTGTCTTACACAACGCGAATGTTAATGAAGATCATTTCTTTGCCGTTAAAAATTCCCACCGCCAACTAGTAAGTATCACTGTTAAGTATTACACCCCTTAATATAAATTTATAGCATATAATTTTTACTCAAATAATATTAAAATATTACAAATATTATATAAAATTTAGCATTATATAAAATCTTTATTACAGGAAGAGAGGAATAACATAAAAGAAATAGAACACATAGAAATAATAGAAAACTATAATGAAGATTATAGTCATCAAAATAATAATATATTTTTGATACGTCGTATGCAGTAATCTTTAGTTTATGTAATGATTCAAAAATGTGCATAGTATGCATATTTTTGAGCCATTACATAAACCAAAGATTATCCTTTTTTAAATATTATATCTTTTCATTTTTATTTCATTTACTTCTTCTCTCTGAAATTTTAAAATTCTACTTGCCAGTTAATAAAGCAGAATCCCATTTGGCCATTAGCCAAATAACTGACGAATAATTTACATTTAAAAAATGTAAAATCTTAACCTTTTATGTTTTTATTTTATCGCCGGTATAAAGAACTTTCGTGTTTTTAGCATATTTTGCTATAAATGAAAGTGCATAGAAAAATGTATCTAGATTATAAAGTACTATGCCACATAAGTATAGAAAATATGAATATTGTTTAATTGTAATAATAATTTGTATTAATTTAGATAAAACAGAGAAATAGCTACGTAAAATTATAAAATATACTATAAGGGGGAGTGGAGGGGGACTTATTAAGTACTGCGTTTTAAAGTCCGACATATTAAGTCGGTGCGCAGCTTATTTACTGTGTTTAGAGTCCGACAAACTAAGTCGGCACGCAACTCATTGAGTGGCCATTAGGATCCAGGTCTGACCGTTTGGAGATTTTAGATATATTTCTTACTATTATGTAATTTATGGTCAAAAAGAATATAATATTTGTGTTTATAAAATACGTCAGTATTTATAATCGCACGTTTTGGTAAAAAATTTACTTGAAATCGATCTTGAAACAGTTAAATAAATCTTGAAAGTTTATTTAATATTCGTTACATATTTAGCTACGATTTAATTGAAGAATTCAGATAAAACGGATCTGAAAAAACAATCTGAGTTTTGTTTCTCACAATTTGTTGATATATTGTTATAAGAGAAGTTATATGTGTATAGATTAAAAATAAATAATATATAATTAAATGAAAATAAGTAAATTTTTGAACTTTGTAATATTTTTCGAAAATAGTTTGAAAAAAAATAATTATTTATACAAAGAACTTGATTTCAAAGTTCAATATGTTTTTGAAGCATTAAGTAACAAAATATTTATGTAACAAAATACTCTCTTTTATATTCCAATATTTTGTAGTCTAAAGAATAATGCTGATTGATAATTTTCTTATATATTAATTTAATGAGATAGTAATATGCACGATATTGAATTTCATCTTTCTATTCTAATTTGATTGAATGTGTTAGCGATACTAAATTTAATGTTTATTTAAAAAGTAAAATTTATTTTATTTTGATCGGAAAAATATTTATCGTAAAAGTATTTATAGAAATTACTTGCTTGTTATTTTTTCTTTCATTTTTTATTATAAACGCAGTAAAATTGTATAATCTTTAATAAACTAAGAGAAAATAAAAAATTATATTTTTGCAGTGATTTTATCTCATTTTTTCGATTTATTCAATTTTACTTTCTTGGATAAAAATCTTGGAAAATAATAAATTAATTTATGTAAATAATTTGTTGAAAATAAAATCAATTTTACTTTTTAAATAATAATTTAGTTTAATTATATTATAATAATAATAATTTAGTTTAATTATATTATAATTTTCTTGGAATAGAACACTTAACCAATTATTCAAGTTGTCATTTAAAAAAATGAATTAAATAATTTACGCGTAACAAAGAGTTAAAATTTGATGTTAATAATATATGTATGTACATTTATGTACATGTGTACATATCAATCAGATTGAAACGAATCTTGTTGATTAATATTTATTGTAGTATTTTTATCGAAACTCTGTTGAACAGAAAATCTTAAATGTAGTGAATCCACAAAACAAAACACAATATTTTTTTCAAAATTCTCTTTATTGAATTTGACCATTTAAAAAACTACTAAGTGTGTAACTTGTTAAAAAAAATTAAGCTGATCTTCAGCTCTTTTTACACCTTCACTTAACCCTTTGCGTCACAGTGTGCCGCTCAGCGAGCCACCTTTTAGTTAACAGTTTTATAAATTTATAATTTATATTTATCAATAAATGAAAGGTTTTTTTAGTTTTGGTATGTTCCTCATACTGTAACAAGTCTAAAAAAATTGCTGATCCACAAATTGTTAATAATAAAATCATTATAAACAAACGGATAACAAAAAATAATGTTCCTTTTCCAGAAAAAATTAATTTTCTTCATTCATTTTCACTGAACTCAGTTGAAACTCGTTACTTGGGGGTTTTCGGGGTCGCTAAATACGAATCTCGTGTCTGTTTTCCAAATGCAAAGAATGCAATGTAGCCTTATGTTTGTCGGCGGAGAGAAATTGCTTCCTGGAATATCATGCCTAGTATGTGAACATAGGCTTCCTTTCTGTTCTACTGTGATTAAAAATTAATTTTTATTTAAAAAAAAAACAAAAAATAAAATAAAATAATAAAAAAAACAAAAATAAAAAAATAAAAAAACAAAAAAAAAAAAAAAAAAAAGTGGAACCACAATCTCGCCACGTCCTCGTCGTTGGTTTTGGGTAGCGCTGAGAGCGAGATAACCAAGTACAATAATTCAATTTTCAATTTCCATGTCCGCCATCTTGGATCCGCCATTTTGAATTTTGGAAAACTGACACCAGATTCGTATTCAGCGACCCCGAAAACCCCCGAGTAACGAGTTTCAAGCGAATACAGTGAAAAGAAAAATGAGTGACTGAAAGGGTTAAGAAAGTAAAGAATTGCTCCCGTATTATATCTCTCTTCAAACCATGTACAATAATTTTTGTACATAACGGTTTTTTTCTTATTACTTAAAATAACACAGTATATTTGACGTAGTTGATGGGATACCTTGTAGATTTACAACATGTTAAATATTTCATAACGGCGAGACTGGCTGTGTACGGCCTCAGTGTTTGTTTTGATGATGTACATCGTACTTGGATACTGCGTATCCAAGGCCACCGCGCGCCATGTTATCATTTCTGCGGCATAACTCGAGCAAGCAGGTAACGGAGCGAATTATTCCGTGTGTCGTCGTATTAATCAATGAAATGCGCGATCGTGGCATGATTAGAAAATATTAAACGGTACAGTCATAGTTATTACAGTAAACAGTTAGTTTAGAAACAGATATATACAGGGTGACCCATTTTAACTTCCCCACCGGATTATCTTGAAAGGAATGCACTTTCTGAAAAAAAGTTTCAGATATAAGTTTTAGTATTTTTCCCTGGCTATTGAATGGCGATATTGAATTTGACCTCGATTGTGAATGTGAAGGTCATTTAAAGGTCAAGTTAATTTTTTTAAATGGGAACCACTATTTTTTATTACATATTCTTGTAGCTGACTTCAAGAGCTTTCCAAAACACTATAATAAAGTATTTTTTTATTAAGTATTTTCCGAGTTATAAAGCTTGAAATAATTTCATAATTTTACATAAACTGTAAAATATCTCGTAAAATATTTACTTTTCGATGACCTTACCTCAATACTTTTATGCACAGAATAATGAGAGGAACCAATTGGTGTCAAGAAAACACATAGTTGTTTTTAAGAAAAAATATGCAATTTGTAACTAACAATTACATATTTTTTCTTAAAAACAACTATGTGTTTTCTTTACACCAATTGATTCCTCTCATTATTCTGTGCATAAAAGTATTGAGATAAGGTCATCGAAAAGTAAATATTTTACGAGATATTTTACAGTTTATGTAAAATTAAGAAATTATTTCAAGCTTTATAACTCGGAAAATACTTAATAAAAAAATACTTTATTATAGTGTTTTGGAAAGCTCTTGAAGTCAGCTACAAGAATATGTAATAAAAAATAGTGGTTCCCATTTAAAAAAATTAACTTGACCTTTAAATGACCTTCACATTCACAATCGAGGTCAAATTCAATATCGCCATTCAATAGCCAGGGAAAAATACTAAAACTTATATCTGAAACTTTTTTTCAGAAAGTGCATTCCTTTCAAGATAATCCGGTGGAGAAGTTAAAATGGGTCACCCTGTATATTTCGCGGTATATTTATTATTTATTAATTTGAAGTTGCGAATTGCACAAATAAGCGAACGAATTCTCAAGTTTTCACACATTAATATTGTATATTTATATAAATTTTGAATCTATAATATATTACATAAGGGATGGTGTTAAAATATAAATTTTACGACAGTATTTATTAATTGAATATTTATTTAATAAGGTCATTAAAGTAAGAATCGAGGAATAATAGAAAATGAGGATTCTAAGTTATTATTTTGTGATATGTACGGATAATTCCTTGGATCGAGTATACATATACTCTGTATCACACTGTGGAGTATTGATTTAAATAATGTATCTATCAAATTATTCACTAAATCGAGTTCTTCACGTAACAAAAACCATGTATCGATAATCACGTATTGATAATTAACTAAAGACGAAAGAAACAGAATACTTAAAGTTTATTTCTTAATATGTTAGATATTTCAAGGATGAGGGGTTGTTCAGTATATGTGTGGCTCATCATCATATATTTTTGTCTTGTATACATTTCATTATGGACGCATGCAGGACTGTCCGTTAATTATCATTGTCATGTTATCACTCGCACAACAAGACTCGAGGACGATGGGTATCGAAGCGTTTTGATGGACATCGCTCTATAGGTCGTACTGTTCATCGAAGTACAATTAATTTTAACGAACAATTAATGATCTGCGCCGTTAATAAATTTTTACGATTAACTAAATTTCCATATTTTGGTATAATTGCGTCTCACTTAGTCGCTAGCACGATTTTATTAATTGCACGGTATATTGAAATATCAATATCATTTTCGAATTTTCTGGCCGTAAATGAAACGTACGAAATGCGTTTGAAATGAATCGACTTCAAGTTGAGAAGAGTATTTTAACGTATTTTATTAATAAGTATCATATTTGCGTTTGTATTTTAATATTCATCACCTGTATATAAAGCATAAATCTAAATTTAATTGTATCGCTCGTAATTTGTTAAAACTTTCTGCCATTTGAGAATTTATTCTTTGCGTGTTTATTTGCGAGATTTGCGGATGTCAAGAAGAGTCCTTTTTATTTTTTTTTTCATGTTCTTATTCCACCGTGGTAAACACAATAGTGTGCGTCGCGTGCAATCTCGGGGGTGCTGTTCAAAATGCTACACGTTTATTCTGACAATTAGTACACACGATCATAATTAGTCGTGTTTGCGCAAATGTTGTACTGTGAATGCACGAAACAAACTTGAAAGGCGATGGAAAAAAACAGAGGTCTCGGATGATGGCAAAGCAACCATGGAGTATATTACTTTTTATTTTATTAATGAATCTACATAAAATATATGTCAAATATACGTTATATGTATACATAAATGCATGTACATACACATATATCAAGCTAAGAGTATAAGAATCAGCGCAAATGTGATATCTCATGTAGATTTATTACCTTAAAATGAACTGATTAGGTACGAATATTTAATTTTGATATAACAATGTATTGAAGAAATTCCCAAGTATGATTTCAAATTTCATTTCTCACAATCAACTGAATACGCTTTCAACTCAACTTGATTTCTAATCAAAGTATGAACCGAATTTCTATCTCAAAATATAATTGAATATCTTATCTAATATGCCTTTGTGTAATACGAGACTTATGTAACGACTGTAAATACTTGTAATATGCACAAATTTATTGATTATATGACGTCAGTCCGTGTAATGAGCTACATCACCTATACTAATTATTACATGTCGATGACGTAAGGTCCGAACATTTCGTATCCGTGAATGTTTCAAAATTAGTTCTGTGTGGTTCTGACAATTAGCAGACTCGATGGCGGTGACATCCCGTAATAATCATGACAGATCAATGGTACGTTACAAACATGTGCCAGCCATGCCAGCCATTTTCTCCGGGACATTACCGATCAAAATCCAGATTGTATCATCGTTAATGTCCGCGTCCCATACCCATACTCACATTGTTATCAATATGAGACAAAGAGAAATGTCGTGTATCGAAGCTTTCATCATTATATACGAAAATTATGACGCACTATAATTATTACACGCGCTACATACACGATGCTAATATTGTAATAGATGATGATAATCGCCATGTAGATAGTCGTAAATAAAACCATTTGCAATAATTGTTTCAATAATAGATTTTAATTGTTGTTTAATATTTTCAACGAAATAATATTATTTTGGTACGTTATATTTTGCGCGCGCGTGAGTGTGTGTGTATGTGTGTATCATAGCAAATTCACACATTTTGTACATTAATATTTGTTTTAAAGATAAATAATAACATTAAAAAGCTTACACATAGAAAAAAATTTGTTTAGTAAACCATTTAAGTAGTGTGAATCTACAATTTTCTCGACATTTAGGTCCTGAAATCCGAGCGGTCAAAGTAATATTATTTAAAAGTCAAATTTATGATCATGAATTCGGTATAATACAAGACAAAAAATTACTTAAAAGTTACTCGAAATATTCATAATTAAATATTCGACATAAAAGAGACTGTAAGCGCCAGAAGCCAGCAAAAGAGTTGTTTATCTCTAGAAATGTTGTTTATCTCTGCTATTTTCCTTAATATTTTAATTGATATTTATGAAGAAATGCATTTAAAAAAATTTCATTCATGCTGAGCATTTTAAAATTCATAAATAATAATTCGTTCGTTATTTTAATAAAATCCTAGTTTACCCTCAATGTAAAAATGATTTTTAAAATCTCAGCAGTTATGTCGCATTATTCTTTTCTTCAAATATGTATTTCTTTTTCCCAAGTTTGTGAAAATTTTCTAAGCAGCTAAAATAACGGTGTCTGATTTCAATAATTTGTCAACACTAACGGTAAAAAAGAAAAAACAAGATTCAACAGTTCATCATGATTTTCCATTATGCCCTTCCCATCTTCGTTGTTCACGTCTGTTTCATCAATTTTCGCTTCATCCTCTATTTACACAAGCATACACTTCAATTTTGTGGACACTGGCGAACAAATATCATCTCGGCGGAACTACGTCGAGGGTTGGATCCGCGGAGAGTACAATTTAATTGGAAAAAAGTTAACTCGCGCGATGTCAGTATCAAAGAGCAATCAAAAGGACGTATGTTGGCGCGTGCCGAACAGTGTGTCATAAGTCAACGAAGAACAGTATGCAGAGCACGACTCGTACATGTTGCCGCGCGTTATCGATTTTATAATCAAGGCAGAGGCAGTGAACCGTGTGCTCTCGTTTCACCACTCGCGATGCCGTCCCTGACACCACGCGAACTTATATCCCGGCCGTCACGATCCTGAAATACTTTGCGGTGTACACAAAAATGTCTAATAGTTCGAGAAATATTTCACGCCGACGATCTTGCAATAATGTTTCTTCACGAGTCAACAATAAACCAGTTAAATATCTTATTAACTGGTTTATTAATAAACCGGTTTAACTGATTTATTAATCAAATAATACGCTTGTTACAGAGTATTCTCTGTACAATATAAAGACAAAATTTTTAAATAAATATCAAATGATCAATGTCAACACAAAACGGATATTTAATACTTGAAGTGAACTTATTAAGGTGGATTTACCTACTTAGCTCTCATGAAGGAGTCACTTTGATAGGATGCAGGGATAGGCGATAGAAATAAATGATAATATCAGGGTAGGTCATAATTTCAGGGTAGGTCATCGACCTAAATAAAGAGTAATCAATTAATGAAAATCATTTAGCACGGGATTATCCTTGGTAGAAATTCATGCAGTTTGACTGAGCATTGGGCCCGTTACTATCTAGTACTACTGAATTTCAAGAGAGGTTAGAAGTGACAATTGTCAAAGATTACAAACGATGACAAATGACCAAGAAACATACACAAATGAAAGATTTTATGTGTGTTTATGTTGTAAGTAATATTATATATTATAAATAAAATATATAATTATAATATTATAATATGCTATACAACACTAATATTATAATATGTTATATAACACTATGTTATGAAAATAAGATAAAAATAAATATATCTAACTAAAATTTTTTGTCATATACATATATATGTATCAAATTTTTGAATATATAATATATTAAATTTAAATATGAATTTATTACTCGTTATATAGGTATATCATTTAAATTATACAGTTTTTTTCTATTTATTGTTCTTTTGCTGTGACATAACTCAGATCTTGTACACTTTTTCTATGCAATAACTGCGCGAAAAGTGTTACATCTTGATTGGTATGTTGAACAAATTTGCTGTTCAATTACTAGAAAAAAGCTAGCTTAACTGTCTAATAACTAATCGAAAACTTTATTTCTACCAGTATAGAGGTCATGTTCATAACGGTAGTCATTAGTGAATATTATTGGTTATAAACGACAGATATCATCTTTTTCTTATGACGCCGTTTCCTTTCGAAGTTGGCGATAGCTCGTCAATTTGACAAACTATTTCTGGCAAGATAAAATCGCCTATACTCTCGGTGGTTTGCCGTTACCTTCCGAGAGGTGACGATCAAATAAAAAACCGACGATGTTTGGTCGGATTTGAACTCGGGTTTTTGGCTCGTTAAGTATACATTTTTCTGAACTACAATCGCCACGATCATCGGAAAAGAGTTATGATATAGAATTCGATCTGCTGAACATTATTTCGTCGAGAAAATTGCATGTTATCGATCTTACAAAAAAGATATTTAATTGCAAATAGTAAATGTGACTGTATTACATAACACAAGATGCAATTTGACGTTGTACTCCTCTACGATTTACATTATCCTACCAGGTTTAAAATCTATATATCTCTTTGGATAAATAAAAAATAAATAAATGAATAAAAAAATACTTAATAAAAAAATATTTTTTGTAGCGTTTTTTGTTATAATCGGATATTGGGTCTTTTATTATTTAACTAACATGAATGCAATAATTTTACGACTTTTCTCTTTCTATGATTAAAAACTGAGAACCCTGGCGGGTCCCCGCTAAGTACAACCCGCCGCGGTGAATCCACCTTACTCTTAATAATAAGAGAAGCTAAAAAGTCTAAATCCGAAGCAAATAGGAACGGATGAGATATTATACACTAAAAAAAAAGTTATTGATATGACTAAATATACGTTTAGTCGGCAATATTCCTTTAGTTTAAATAAACATGTTTTTTTAAATATATTTTTTTAAATAAGTTAAACACGTGTTAATTTACCGAAACACATATTTTTTTAACTAACAAATATTTGCTTGACACAGCCGGTGATACTTGAATCAGGAAATATTTTTTTATTCAACACTTTTTTCTTAGTGTACGTATCTAATGTGTCATAAAATTTTTGACATCCATTACAATTAATTGTTACAAATATTAATTCTTACAATCGTAGATTGTGTAACTGGAGCGTGCAAAGTCGGCGGGTTATTCCGCATGGTCCGTAACAATATTTCCATGCGTTTACCCAAACTGCGATCAGAGATGAGCTTGCCGTGTTCACTATAACGAATAACGTTGCGTGAACGCGCAAATAAATTCTAAAATTAATTGTATCGTTGTACACGTGCGACAGCACGATCTGCATAATTGGAGCGGCTACTCGTCGCATTCGTGTGGAATTATGGGAATCCCTACACGCGTAATCCGGCAGTCGTCGTGCATGTTGCTCGCACATGCACCTGTTGTGGCGTATCTCGTGTCTAATCGATTGACTATCCGCTGTGACGCGACAAATTGCGTTTGTCCCTCCTGCATTATGGCCAATACAATGGCCGTCCATGTGCCCCGTACCCTTTTTGCTTTCATCGCCGTAACCCTTTCGCCGGCAATCGAGTGAAGGTTGCCGTGTGACCCGGTCGCCTTTTTTTCTCACGAGCATTGGTGAACGCATCGATGAACGTGAATGAAGTTTTTACTCTTTCGCGAAAAACGTGGCTCGTGCCCCCCTCTCGAACGATATTTTGCACGGTCTCGCTAACATAACCAGAATAACAAACTTCGCTGGTAAACATGTCGGATGCAGCGCAAACTTGATTGATTTTGCAAAATTGCTCGACTGGAAAATTTGTATCATAATTAGCAAATGCAAGTTTGATAAATAGCTTTCTAAAGTTGCATATCTTATCTAAAAATGAATCTTTATATTTCACTTTTTTTCACTGGATTCTTTTTTCACTAAAAATTTAACACGTAATGTTTAATGCTAATACGATGTAAGAAGGAAATCGTTTGTACTGAATCATAAGAACGCAAAGAATTGTATTTGTATCAAAATACATATTTTGCGAGATAACGACAGTAAAAGACAATCGATTAGTGGGGAAAACGAGTTAAGTCGTCCTTTGAGAACGCTGGTAACGGGCACGTTGAGTTAACTTACCGTCAAAGCCAAATAATTAAATTTCTTTGAAAACTGTTAAGACATCGTGTAGCTTAATATAAACAAAAAAAATGATTGCCTTCTCAAAGAAATCTACATTAAAATTTATTAACAATAAAAATCGGATCTTTTATATCCATATGTATTGTAGTATTTTTACAAAACGCGCCTTTGTGCCTGAAGAAAATATCTTGTTCCATAAATTAAAATGAATTTTTTAAACGAATAAATAGCTTTGAAATAATTTTTCGTTGCAAATTTGAATTACATAAATCATTATCAAAGCAACTTCCTAACGTAAATTTGCCGAGAGAGTTATTTTGAGCTGTGCTTTATGAGAGGAAGAGAGGAAGAGCGGAAGGGGGAAAAATAGATAGATAGATAAATATACAGAGAGAGAGAGAGAGAAAACAAACTTACGATAAACAATTCTAAATATTCTTTTGTGTTTCACGTACAATCAATCTGATTGGAATTACGTAACGGCGCAGAGCTTCGGAAAATCTGGAATTTTTGAAAGTTTACGCAAAAGATATTCAGATATCCCTACATAATCTAAAATTGTGACTAGAAAATCACGATAAAAATATTGTAGATAGCAATATAATAATATATAAATTTCTAATATATTTCTAATATTCAATATAAATTTCTAAATCAAGACAATTACATAGATAAATTTTAAGAAGCGCAAAATTATTAACACTCTTTTGGAAATATTAAAAATGATATGTGGAATTGTTCCGAGTTCTTTCTTAGGGGCTGTGCGTTGTGTTAGGAGATGAAGAGTGACAAAGCGCCCGAAATTTTTCGCTCCTGATATGAGTAAGCGAGAACTCCCCGAATTCGCGTGACTAGAATAGTCTTTTCAGTAGTCGGTAGTATCGACAAAACGATTACCGTCGTTCATGTATGCTCATGTATATGCGTTTCTGTATGTATGTGTGCGTTTCTTACGTGAGCTGTAGACTCTAGGCAGCTGTTAGCAATAATTGTTAGGTGGATCGTCGCGCTTTACTACTCCCTGTAGGAAGACTTTCGCGAAGCTGATAAACATAGCGATATGTTGGGTCGTCCAAGCAAAATTACTTCGTTTTCGTGCCCCAGATACGGTAATTCCGTTCCGTTTTCATAATTATTTTATTTTATTATCTTTACATCCGCGCTGTTGTTGAATACCGCGTACGTCACATGTTACACGTACTGCTGAGTCACTACTACGTCTCGAATGGTTTGCATTTCGTTGCGGTGTTTGAATAGTATTAAATTAATGCAAGACGATTGTCGTATATATCGAGAACACTGCCTTTCAGAATTTGTAATTTATTGATTGTTAGTTTTATGTATTTTTTTTTATCCAGAAAGAAATTTTTCAAACTTCTTTTTAGAAAAAACTCTTCTTTTTAAATTTAGAACAGAATAATTAAAAAGACAGTAAGTTTTTTGCAGTCTACTATCTTTTCATTTAGATATCTTATTATTTAATTTAGATATCTTTAAACTTTTTATCAATCTTTCAATCAACATACTTTCGATCAACATTGATAGTTACATTTGATTGATTTATATGATTTTTCTTAAAGTTAATATTTTTTAAATTCTTCTTAATTAACTTTGTATATATGTATAAACGTAAAGAAGAAACAAATTCGAGATATTGATAATTGATGTTCTCAAAAATAGGCGTTCTATAATAATATCCTAATATATTGTGAGTATTATCAATATAGTGTTGTGAGTATTATCAATATAGCGAAAGCAAAGTGTGCCACGAGTAGCGAGGATCGATAACTCCGGCTCTAACTTCGGTATAAGTGCAGCGAGCTGCAGCTTTTGTCCTTTCATAAATATTGACTGAACGCAGCTCGTTGCGCAGTATCGTAAGCGTGGTATTAAAAACAAAGGAGTGATCGATCGTTCCTCACACACACACACACACATATAGATTTCTATTTTTTATTATATCTCTGAACGAACAAATCATCGTACCGTGATACATTCCTGAATATAGATCAACGTATTATAAGATAACTGAAAAGATCACGACCTTCAGAGAAAATACTTAACGTAAAATTGATTAATATGTTCGCTGTTAAACATATGCTTCCCCACACGCACACATATATTTTAAAATTGTTATTTTTAGAAAGACATATTTTAAAATTATTTTTTAGAAAAAGAAACTTGATATAATATTTGAATTTTATTCTTTTTATACCATGCAAGTAAAATAATCCATTGAAATAATTCAGTTATGTATCACGTACGAGATAATTCGTAGTCGAGGATCGTATTACATTTTGAGATAACATGTAATCAGTAACGAACGTGTTAAAAATATGAAATAGCACTGGATTTTTCAAGAAGAGCAGAACATTAATGATTTTGTCGCCAAATTGACTGCATTTTTTAACAAGTCACTGTAATTTTGGAAAGTGGAATTTTCTTCGAGTGACATATTACCTTACGTCAGCGGTCTCCAAAACGTACTTCACGAAGTTCCGACGCTCGCGAGATAATAGACATATTATCAGCTATGTTTTTAAAATACCTTGTTGGAAGATTCAAATTTTAAAACTAATTTTAATTGGACGTTAGTATTTTATCTAACATTTGCAAAATTTATGCTACTTTTTATTCTCAAATTAAATTTGCACTAAAAGGTAATAGTGTACAAAAAGAAATAGATTCGTTTTTGATATTTTCAAATTTTATAAAAATTATAATTTTTATTATATGTGTGTGTATATATATAATACACATAATAAGATTATATTTAAAAAATTATAAATATAAATTAGCGTTCCATCATAGCAATTATTTAAATGGAGGTGAAATATTTACTTTGTACATTTTCTCTTTCGTTAAAGTTGTTATAATGGAACGCTTCCATGTTTCGATAACGTGACATCACGGACTTTTTGACATTATTATAATAAAATTCTGTTTTATGGGCATTTAAGATTTTAAGCAGAAAATTGTCGCTGGTTTAAGGTAGCACCGGCGTTTGGTGCCGTATCATGCGGACGCCTCCTAGAGGTGCCCATTTGTTTCGTTTGAATGTAGCTATTAATTACAAATAAATACGCTTTCCTAGTTTCCCATGCTATACTAATGATCAATAAAACGAAAAATCTAATTAAATCAACAATCTAATTTTTTTCCCATTAAGTTGCTTTCATTGCTCGTATCGAAGCAAATTAGTATAGCCACTTCTTGAATGCAACGTTACTATATCTCACAGCATGCGCAATAGCCACTGTTGAGCGAGATTACTGTATTCTACATATTTCCAACTTCTTTTTCTTTAATATTTCGTCGATAACATATTTTCTTGAAGCTCTTATAATTTTCATGAAATAATCTACAATCATCTATTTTTGAGTAGAAATCTATTTTTTTTATAACGAAGAAAGAGTGATTTACGTTTGCCATCCTATGAGAAACCATGTAAAAATGAAGGATCGAGTTTTTCTTAGAATTTGAGTCGATAAGCTGCTTTGAGTCGAAATTTTGCCCACTAATTTTTAATAAAATTTCATTCCGTTCAATTTTTAGAAGATTCTATTTTTTAATGGAAAGTGGCCGATGCTACCTTAAATATAAACGAAGGAATCTTAGAAAAATTTTGAATGCTAAAGAAGTTCGAGACATTAAAGAAAAATCTTAAATGTAACTTATGTAGTTGTTACATTTAAGATTTGTTGATTCTAAAATCACTCTCTTTGCATTTATACTGAAATCCATAAAACAAAAGTATTAAATAATATAATAACAACTAGTATTACTAAATAGAAACTAGTATTACTGAGTAAAATTCCTCTTCCTAAAATGTTGCATAAAAATCATTTAACAGCTTAGTTCGAAGTTCTATAATAATATTAGGTAGTAAGAGGAACTACATTTCGGAAAAGTTGAAGAAGACAACTTTATAATAGCTTTAATGCGACATGATATATCTTGCTAATAGCTTTGTGCAAAGTAATTTTGATAATCCTCCTTCTTGAAAATACTCTACTTATATTTAAGTATCGTGAATTATTTAATATTTAAAAAACTGTGTGTTGAGTTTATTGATAAACATTGTTGGAACTTTAAAATGATTTTCTGAAAATAATTACTCTTTCCATTTATCGCGAAAGAGCGAAGAATATTTACAAGTTGCCGGCAGTTCATTATTTTCCTCGGAAAGGATAGGCAGACATAGAATGAGCTTGCTATTCTTATTGAATGAGCTTAACGAAGTACACAGAGTATATCTTCGAGTCGTGGAAGGAGCGAGAGTAACTTTTAACGAAGCACGCACTTCATTACGCGCGGGTTGTAATGCAGCTCGCTCATCTAAACGCGCGCGTTCGCTTTCTTTCCAAACAATATTTGTCTCGTTCTAAAACTACTGAGCTATTCATTCGCGTCCGATATGCTTTACAGCTACGTCAAGAAGACTGAACAGCACGGCTGCACTCGTATAGCAATACGACGAGATACTTTTTTCCTGAACAATGCTCGAGCTATACTACTCGAAATTATAATATATGTCTTGTGAGAGTATACAGGTCGATTTTAAAGCAGGTTAACTTCGCAAATATATTCCGTGGATAGGAAGTTGACATTTTTAATAAAAATTTGCTTGTATTTTTTTCACAGTTAATTGTCGATATAAAATATTTTGAAAATCTTAATTAACATATACCCTACACATACATCTTAAATTTTATTAAAATACAAATCACATTTGGTAACAAAGTTAAGAATAAAATTTTGTTATTTGCTTCTGTCTTTAAGAATTAAAACATTTATAAATGAATAATTTATATTATTAATAAGTAATATGTTTATAACATTAATATTTACTAACATTTAATATAAATATAATATAAATATTTACAATACTTATATTTATAAGTTTATTAATAAATTATTTGTAATAAATACATTATAAATTTCTGAATTTTGATTATATATAATATAGTTATATATAATAGTTTATAATACCAAAATCTAGGTCACAATATTATATTATGTTATTATCAAAATAAGAGAGCGTCATTGAGATTTGCAAGTAATTATTCACCGATATTATTGTTTAACAAATCAAGAGGGTACACCAAATATGTGAAGAACGAGCTAACAATTAGATGACGTTCAAATTATAAAAATAAATATAACGACTTTATTATAAATAAAACAAGCGGATATTATAAATATTATAAATAAAACTTTATTATAAATATAACGAGCGGATTATATTTTCTAATGTTATTATTTAATCTATGGAGAAAAATCTATAAGTAAGTAATCGTCGAACGGAATAATTTAACGAAATCGTTCAGTCATTGTTTTAACAATATTTGTCGCGCGTCGAAGTGATGATTTCGATCATTCGGACGAGAAAGAATATGGCGGAAAAACGTTACAGTGCAATTACATTGTCGGGCCATGCATGCTCACCAAGTTATCCGCTAAATTATCCCTACAGTAACATCCGAAACGAGCGGCACGAAAGTTCAACGCTCGTTAAGCACGTGCGCGGGGCCTTGCCGCGAAGTTACGTCGTTACATAAGGGCGAGGGAGGGGGAAACGTCTCCGGGAAGCTGGGAACACCGGCTGGCTGGTTGGCTGGGTACTCGCGAACGCGGATGTTACCCCCAAATACCTTTAATAGGGCGCAACACACGTGTTTTAACGTTTCAAGATTACGCCAAGCTCACTAGCATGACAAGCGGGCTTAAACATGTTAAACGAGAATGTCATTCTACGCTTTTCCGCATCAATTTTTAAGACCTTGTTGATTCTTGGAATTCATATAATATGTGAACAAAAGTTGGACGAAATATTATCGTGATTTGAAAAAGTTTCTGTGTGGAAACTGAATTTGAAGAAAAGGAGAAGGAATCACAGAACTGACGATTGGCATTATACAAGTACCTTTCTTTTGAGTTTTAAACTGTGTTGACATAGTTTTTAGATGAGTTTTAGATGCATCCAGAGTAAAAAACTTCGATTAAAACAGTTTTTACGTAGTATCCAGATTAAATCAATGCCATTCTCAGGATTCTAGTAATAACGTGAGCAATGTTGATATTAATATTAACAACATATATAATAATAACGGATATTAACAACACGTTCAATAATTCAGAGATATAATGATATAATAACACATTACTGCATAAACAATAAATACATTAACAATAACATTCATTTGTGATGTAAGGGAGAATGTAAGCGTGAGTTTTTTTTTGCGATTGTCTGCAGAAAAGTCCGAAATCCTGATAAGACTTCAGCGAACAGCTTGCGTGCTCTATCGCAAAGTTTGATATAAATGATAATAAGCTAGCGAGTCAGACATTCCTGGCGAACACGCGAGCTAGCGAAGGATTCCCTTCAGTCACGGCATCCGTGGCCCTTCGATCGAAACGTCGCGACGCGCCGCGTCGCTACACGCCGGTCGCCTTTTGCGCCTTCGTAATTCTATGCACGTAATTCCATCCAGCTTTGGAATGACGCCTTTGTACAATGTACGAAGTTCCCGAGCCCCGTACACCGAAAATTTACGGAGTCGTTAAGATCGAAAGCTTTCTCGTGAGTGAGAAACGAAAAAGATCGGGACCGAGAGACGAAAACTAAGAATCACGCTCAACGTTATACGACCAACAGAAAAGCACGATTCTTTCGCTTTGGGCTTCCTTCTCCGCGTGTTTCGCATGCTAAATTCGACATTTGTGATTGATAAATTCAGGATTGGTGGTATTTGAATTGGTTAAAAGCCAAAAGCGGAAAAGCCATTACCGTGGCTCACTAAAGAAAGGATTTTGCAAAGACTAAAAGGAAACTAAAGGAACAAATTCTCGTTGCGATAAAAATTTATAGAAATAACTCATGAATCTCAGATCTTTTCCTCTCTTAACAAATAGAGATACGGGTCTAAAGGGACGTGACAAGTATTAATCCGAAATAATGTCTCGGTAAAAGCATGAAGCGTACAGCAGAAAACATTCCCTGTACTTTGTGTCTTTTATATCGCCACATAAAGTCAAAGATTGTTGCTTCGAGAATCTTTTGCGGATCTAATAGCAATCCATAGAATTTTGATAAAATTCGCGATAGTCGCCGAATTTTTAATGACAGGATTACGTAGTAAGAAGCTCGTATATCAGGGTCAGCTTTTCAGTCTGTTCCGTGTGCTAGAAGACAAAGCGAAAGATCAAGTGTTCCACGCAATGAAGAACGCGATGGGGACCTAACAATGGCCGAAGCCCTACTCTAGAGAAAACAATACGGCTTGCTGCAACGGTCAGAAGAACATTGAAACCCACTCCTATCGCAAGTACAGTGTACCTATGCAGGGCCGCTTTGAGTTTAATTTACCGATCGAACTAAGATATATTCTAGTACTTTTATTATACAACTTCTTATTATACAGTTTTATATTAAACATATAACCACAAATGTCTTTTTCATTGTTATATAAAAAATTTACCGAAGAGACACATACATACAGATACAAGACGGCAGAGAATAAAGAAGTTCACAACTGCACTGGGTTTATAATTAGAAACTACATATGCTGAGAATAAAAAGATTCCTTAACACTTGAATTAAAAAACAATAGATAAATCAATAAATTATTAATTTCTTTAGAGAATACGTACTGTATGCAAGATAAAAGAAAAATGGTTGTTACAAAAATATGATCATAGAAATTATAGAAATTAAATTGTTATAACAATTACATTGTTCAATTCGTGCGAAATAAAAGATACTTTTATCATTAAATTATTAAATCAAATCATATTTTCATCATTAAATACATTTTACCAAAACTTAGATAGATAGATTAATAAATTAAATTAAATTAAATTAGTATCTGTAACGATGTCTTTTCCTCTCGTATATAAATTTAATTATATTCTTCGCACGCGGTATCGCGTTATACACGCGCGCACGGCTTCGTGATGTGAATTTACGCTCTCTTGCACACGTAAAGCCAAGCTTAAATATTGGCGTGCGAATTAATGCACGACGATTCTCTCCGTGAACAATAGTACACGGTCCAGATGTACAATTATTTTATCAAAGACAACCAAATTGATTTATTGCAACCGCGTAAATATTTGCTTGCGGCATACTGAGCTGCGGCCCTGCATGCATGTGCATGTGTATGTGCTCTCTCTCTCTCTCTCTCTCTCTCTCTCTCTCCATAAAGCGCATGTACAATATATACACGATGGTGCATGCATACCGCGGCCGCACGTGTATCTCTGTACGTGGTTGTACAGTATATGCGGCTCGCATCACTGCGGAAGACGCAGAGAACTTCGCGCGTCTATCGCTATCACTTGGAGGCTCCATACGAAACGATATTCGTGGAATGTTTACTCTCTCAACAAACGACGTGCTATTTCTCGATGCAACCGGATGTAAAAATCGCGAGCGTTTGTTGTTATCAAGATTGGTAAGGTAAAAGCAATCTGGTGAAGAATCATATCGCTGGATTAAATCTGTAGTTATTATCTTGATGTATAAACTTTACTAACATTGTTTTGAGCTAATTGTGAATGAGCAGAGTGAATTTGCAAATGATATTATAATGCTGCACATTATAAATATAAATCATTTAACGACAAGAAAATGTCTGAAGCAATATTCGAATAAATTATAAGAGTCACAAAAACAGTTTCACAAAAACAGATTTTTTAAAATTGAATATTGCAATTTAAACGAGGAAAAATTCTAATGTTTAAAAATATTAAAACTTTATGTAATACTTACGTAATAAATATGAAAGAATTGATTGTTGGAAAAGCATGTATTTCTCAGCATAAAATTGAACATACATGTTAGCACATTGTTTGTAAATTTTAATTATTAATCTTATTAATTAAATTATACTTCGTATTCCATTTGTTTAACAGCAATTAATTTCGCAGGTAATAATTATGTTGTGGCGCAATCGATTCATTAATTAACGAACGCGGTCATCTCGTTTTTCCATTAATTAATACACGAGGATATTAGGATTGAAGATAATTAATCCGCTTAGGTTTTTACCTTTAATCAATATACGTTTCTGTAATTTTCAATTAGAGTACGTAGAAACAATTGGAAAGTATGCCACATTGGTGAAAGTTTACGAATGTAATTGAAATCTGTTAAAAAAAATAATATAATATTATATATACATATATACTGAGGTATAATTTTATATAATTTAATTATCATCATATATATTTATTTGCTAATGTTATAAACCATTTTTGCAAACTTTCAGGATAGATTTTTTTTAAAAAAAGACATCAGAACGCGAAAAACTTCGAGATAGTTCGTTTAACTTTTGGCTTATTTTTTCATTTTTGGGATATTCGTCGTTATCACGAGAAAGCTACTTTATGCAAAACTTCTGACAATGTAAACAACAATGCATCATACAAAAAGAAACAGTCATCTTTAACGATTCACCTTCCTTCATGTTGTGCCCTACCTACTTCTTTCTCACTTGTTATTTCCGTATATTTTATTAGTGTATATTCTCCAAACTGCAACTTGGATATTCACGACTTTTATGATATATCGTAAAACGGGAAGAATAAAGGGCCAGTTTATTATGGTGTGAATCTGGCAAGAGACAACGTCATGATGATTCTTATTTGCCCGAGTCTAGTTATACAGATGATAGGAAAAAACTGATAAAAGATAATAGCCAAAAATAACTATATATATATATATATATATATTTTAATAACGTTTATATATATATTGTAATGCTTTAATGAAAAATCATTATATGTAAACAACATAATTATACATATACATGTATATAAAAAATGATATAAAAATTATAGTTTTAAAAAATTTTATTTAAATAATTTTATTTTAAAAATTCTATATGTTACGAATCGACCATCATTTCCTACCAGTTATCTTGGATGATGACGTCATGTGCGAAGAAATTGTGAGCTGATGCACATAAACGATTTTCAGTTTCCATATAAACAACTTTCCATCAACGAATCCACTCTAGCCCGATAAGGCGGACTTCTGAAAGATGTACAAGTTCTGCTATCAATCCATTTATCCACACACACATACACACATACGCGCGCGCACGCACGCACGCGCGCAGTATACAATATTACGTTACAACGTAACAACGTAAAATAATTTTAATCATTTTACGTTTAATCATATTTAGATTGTCTTCTGCGTTAGTAAGGAATGTGGCATTTATTCATGCTTTTCACATAATTTATTAAATTGACAATAGAATTTTTATATAAAATGTTTTACCAGTTTACTTTTTTTATTTATAAAAACTTATTACTCCATTTATTCATTTACTATAAGGAAATGATTTTTTCTTGTGAAAATTATTCTTGTGTGCTTTATTCATATTTTTATCGCTTTTAACATCATAATTCAAGATGTTTGACTATAAGCTACAGCTTAACACTTGAGAGCATAATTTCATGGAGAAAAATAAACAGCTCTTCCCTTTTGTTTTATTACATTCCAAGGTAAACTATTGTTATTTCCACTATAAACATAGGACAAAAATTTAAGCTAGAAAATAATTTCCAGCAAAACCTAAAATAAAATTCAGTCGTTTACTGCGCGTGAATCTCACAGTGGAGAATTGTTGCTTTCTTTCTTTCGTCCTGCAATTTTTCGTCTCTCACCTCGAAAGAAAGGACTTAATGGAGACGCTTTCGAGATGCTGAAAAACAAGCGACAAGCCAACGAGATCAACGACCTATCTCAGACCACTCCTTTGTTTCTGAAATCGCTGTTATTTGGCGATCGTTCTCAGAACGATTATATACCATTCTCTCAGTGATAGGAATATGATATAAACGACCATAGAAAAATTGTATTCAACATTATACAGAATCACATCATAATTTTTTTTTATTAACGTGTACTCATAAATTTATTGTTGCGACATCAGCAAAATCAGAAGAGAGAGAGACAGACAAATAAACTGAGAATTATATTATAATTATATAAAGTATTATAAAATTTAATTATAATTAGTTATGCTGTAATCTTTTATTATGTATATAAAATTATATATTAAAAATTATTATATATATTATGTATAATACAAATTTATATTATACATAATATAACACATATTGTATTGAATAATAATTGTATATATTATAATATTTTATGTCTAATTATTAAATAACATATTTCATATCTAATACATATATATTATAGGTACATATAATGATTTTTGGCATATTTCATAACTGTTACTTATTAGCCATTGATAGAAAACTTGAAATCGTAAGAAGTTACATTTTTTAAATAATACCTAACGTAAAGTTATTCTTAAATTTTGCTATTTAAAATACAGTCATTTCTACTCACGTCGTGACCCGCTTGCGTTATTTATTTTTTGGCACATTCTAGATTCAGCTTAAAGTATTCGCACTTCGTAATCTCGTGGGTACCGCGCACGAAGTGTCTTAAGAACAGTAACTCTTGGAAGATGTGCGAGGGAAAGAAAATGGGCAGGATAAAAATTGTAGAACTTGACGGAAAGCGTTGGAATGTTACGATAATTCATGACATCTCTCCTAGTTCACGTGAAGAGATACAACCATCCATTTATTCTTTCCGTAAAGAAATGGAAAATCTGTTGTTTTCATGAAAATATATCTCAACGGTCTTTTTTAATAACAAATAAATTTAAAACATCTTTTTTAACATTTAGAATTTCTGGAGCGGAGGAAGAAGCGTTTTATTTTCATTTTTTCGTATCCATCTATATTCTATGTTATAGATTATATACAATATTATAATTTGTCAGAATATTTCCAGTATACATTTGTATACTGGACGAATGTAAATTCACCGCACAACGAGCGGAAACCTGGATTGGGAAAAAAAAACTTGATATTTTTCTATGACAAAAATTCTAACTTAATTTGAGATCCTTGCGGCAGATATCCTGTTTGAATTTTACAACTCGGTAAGAACGCGTATCGCCACCTCGTTAACGAAATGGATTATCGGACATGAATTCTGATCGCGTTTCATAATTCATCCACACGGATGATCAGAACACCTGCACGAGAGATCTCCATCGATTCAGAGATGCGACAGAGACGGCTCCGCGCCAAAATATATCAAATTATCAATGAAGCCTTTCAGCCGGAGAAATCGTGCCGCGCGAGCGACGATAACGGCCGCTTTATGAGCCGATAATGTAACCGAATTATATCTTGCAACTATGCGCATCTTGGAGTAGGTAGATGGTAGTGTGCAACTCTCTCGTTCGCGCGACCGTTACATATGTATGCTTAAATGTGTAATGCCCGAATGCAGCTCGCGGTTGTGCGCTAATGTTATCACGTCGTCACGTTTTACATTTAAATGAGCTGCCTTACGTGAAATTCGGCAAACATCTCGATACAAATTCAAGCTAATCATGAATAATAGAGATCGGACAAACATGTTTAATTGCAACATATACGTGCTGTAAATACATATAGTTGTGAATATATTTTAGTCGTTTTATGTGCCACTAATTTGAAAAAATAATTAGTGATTTCTTAGTTCAAATTAAGTTTTATTAAATATTTGACATGTTTGATTGGCATATTATTACTTATACACATAAAATCGTTATAGCATTGATATAAAATATATCAACGTCAAAAATATAACACCGACTAGACGCGAAGAGCGACAACGTCAATAAACGAAGTCTAAATCGAGAATGTGTCAATCAATTAAATTGATTTTATTTCTATCCTATTTTATTACTTTATTTACTTATCCATTTAGTTCTTATTATTCACTTTTCTCCCTTTATTATTTTAAATCAATAATATGTCATTTTATTGAAACTGATTACGTTGTAGTTCGTGACTTTGACTAGCTGGAAATTATTCATGAATTCGATTAACGAGCATGTCGGATTCTGCGTACCTGAGTATACAGGATAGCCGGTCGATACTAAAAGCATGTGATACAATTATTATTATTATTATAGATTTACTATTCTAAAGTACTTTTCTACAAGAAATATTCAATTCTAGAGGGCACATTTAATATGTTCAAATTTAATATGTGAAGGTGTGAGAAAGAGAGGAAGAGAGAATTCTGGTCTCAAGACAAATTATAATTAACATGTAAATTTAAAAGCATGAACATGATGTAAGATAGATATAAATTTATTTATATAGAAGTAATGAAAATTCACACCTCTACAATAACAACAATAAGTTCGCTCGCTTACCACGAAGTTCTTTTATGTTTTTCTTTTATGTTTAAAAAGATAATAATATTACACTAACTATTACAAACAAGTTCATACAAGAATAAATTTGGAAAATCACTGAAATTGTTGAAATTTCGATCTAATCGCCTTACTAGATTATTCAATTGTTCTCGACCAGATTGCAACAGGCCACTCAATCAAACGTTTCAGAACAGAGATTCCGTTCCTTTTAGGGAAGAGGAAAAGAGAATTTAACGCCTCGAAACACATTACGTTGTATTAAAAATGCAACAGGCTGCTCGTCTAACTCACTTTCGACGAGACAGTGCCAGACTCAACTTTTTATAGATTTTTTACTTGAAAGCGTTGCAAATTTTTCATGTAGCTTACTGACAGACCAAATGGTGAATAAATGAAGCTTTAAACAATCTGACACCTGCGTCATATTTAAAAAAAAAAAACAAACAAATAAATTCTAACCGCCTTTATTTTGTAAATAATACGTCAACTATTATGATTTGTGTGATATTGAAAAATTGTACCAATTTATGTCGTAACTTGTTATTGTCTGTCTCTTTCATTATTACGCGTGTGGAAAACCGACGACATGTGGTAATTTTATATATTTTAGAAGAATAAAAAAAATGTACGAAAAAAGAAATTATGAAAGCCATCACGGTAAATATTTTCGATCGAATTACACTACTTTCGGTAGAAGATGCAGCTTCTATACATCTCAATTGTCCAATAGGACAGACTACAATTATCCTATCCGACGATGTTCGACGTTCATGTTTTCCCTCAGGCTTAACGGAATAGATATTTGCACAATTAGGAAGGAGCGATTTATCCGCAAATAGCAAGAATTTAACGACATTTGGGCCGGGCTCTCTGTCCGGCGTTACAATGCCCACAGGAGACGTGCGCGGTTAATCTGTTTAATCTAGCGTGTGGAACGCCATTTTGGCGGTGCGCCAATCTCGCTGGATTTCGCCCGGCCGGCCGACCGGGTTCTCCAGTAGTCGAAGATCATCGTAGCCGTAGTATAATAGCACCGTGTCGTGCGGAATGGTCGGCAATCGTCCGACGATTGCTTCTGAAAGAGGCCATGATTGCCAGTTCTTTGGGTCGGTACTTTCCTCGATAATCTTGTATACATATATTCGTGTGCTAACAGGAAGATAATATCGTGATACTAAGTTTGATCTTGTACTGACTACTTTCATATTACTGCAATTTCTGTTTTATGTGGAGGAGATGATGGGAATATGGGATGATATATAGGGACAAGAAGGGGGGTGATATGAATTTTTTATTTTTGCAATAAGTTGAGACTAATCATAGTAACGGGGTTAACATCAGCGTTCCTCATTTCTGCAAACATTTGGTTTTCGGTCTGTAAAGTCGCATTTTTTTCATTCAATAAATAAAAATAAAAAGATCTTTATAAAAATTCAGAACCATGTCAAATTTGATCCTCAAGAAAATAGGGTGATAATATAGGAACACCAGGAAAAATTTAATTTTTCAATACATGTAATATAAGAAACGAGATTCAAAAGTGACAATACTTTTTTGATTCTGATATCGGGAGAAATAATTATTTTTAATATATCTGTAATTTTTTTAAATGTGTAAGATTAAAAATTTTTTAAATGTGTAAAGATTAATAAAAAGGAAATTACACAAAACAGGATGAATTCAAAATATAGAAGCAATTCAAAACATAGAATTTATTCCTCGGTATACTTGAAAACTTTCTGCAACTGTGAGAAAACATAGTTGTAATATGACAATAGCAGTCATGAGTTCCCGTATTATCATCTTCATGTTTGAATTTTACCTAAAACAGAATGGTGATTGCACTAAAAGCAAATATCTTGTTTTAAACACTGAACGTAGCATAGTAGTTTAATAAAGTAGTTTATTCCAAGTCATTTAACTTATCAAGAAAAAAACGAGCAAATTTCTTACATTATAAAAGTTTTGTGATGGGCGAAAAACACGCGCGACCGTTTTTTCACAGTCTTTTTGTCTAATTGACTTGGGAATACTAGGGTAGGTACAGAACGTTGTTAAGTACACATTACGGGCGAGTTACTGCTAAATAGCTCTTGTATATCAAATTTTAACAGCAATTCTCATATTACAATCCTCTCCCATGTTACAACCATCTCCTTTATATGTAACACAATTATGAGTTTATAATTTAATTCTATAATATTATAATATAGTGTATATAATATTACACTATATAATATAATTATAATATAATTCTATAATATACTTCTATTGTTATATAAATTATTATTGTTATATAAATTACTATTGTAGATCTTTTTATTTTTGTATGAGAGAAAGGATGATATGGTATAGCACTTGCTGGTACAGCAAAAAACTACAATGTAGAGTTTTGCTGCGACAACAAGATTTTTTTTCTTCATATATCTGGCGTGAAATAATTAACACAATTGCAGTCTCTCTCGGTATACTCCATTGCCACTCAAAATATTATAAAAAAAAAGATGATCTGACACTATTGTCCGGGAGGCGGATTCCGGTTTTGGCTGAAATGGCACGGAAGTTTCCTTGATTTATGTCCGGTTGTAACGAGGAAGAGAGAAAGGCGGCAGCTGCGAAAAAATAATTCTTCCGCTCATCGCGCCGCGTGCGCAGCTTCAACCGTGACATAAATCACAGCAAAGCCGCCGTCTCTCACACCTCGCGATGGCGGACGGATGATGCGGAATTACCGAGCTGCACTTTGTAATATTAAAAGTCCGGATAATGTATCACTATTAAAATGTAGCAGCCTGAAGTTACGTCTCGACGGCAGCTGCTAGTAAATTTTTGTTTCCGTGCTAAGCCGTCGGAGATACTATTTTCGCGTTTAAATAGTAAAAGAAATTGCAGTTTATCCTTATATACATTTTACGTCTCGCTTTCACATTCATTTTTGAATAATGCGTGAAATTTATCACTATTAAATATTCGTTCTGCCAGACCATTGTTTTGCCGATCTTAATTCTGCGATGCATGATTTATTACAAGCAAATATTCCTTAATTAATTACGGTATGTATTTACAAAACGTATGCAGTATACGTAATTATTATTACTTACGCTCGACATTTAATTCATTTGTGATTTTCTTCTAATTAATAAGTGAGAGAAAGATATATAATTTAAACCATGTTATATTCTATTTATGACACTTTGAGAATATCATAAAAGTATATATGCAAACATATATACTTTTTTATAAAATATTTTTTATCTATTTTTATTTTTACGTGACGATTATAAGTGAATAATGAATCATTTAATGAATTTCATTATTTACTTATAGTCAGTCATGTAAAAATTCAGATTACAACAGTTAATATAAAAATATAAATATAATTATTTATTCTAATCGACTCTTTATAGAAACATGTATTTTTTTACATTATTACACATTATAAAAATTTGTAATAGACACATTCTGGAATTTGTTATTTGTATCTGTTATGTGGATTATATGATCATGTCTGCTATACCATCACGCCTTTTTTGCATCAGGCCAATATTTTTAACGCGCAAATATTCGTAGCTTGGATATTTCTTATCGAGAACGTATTCGCATTCAGAAGAATAAATATTTATATGTATAAACAAGAACTGAGAGCGCGGTGTGTGCAGTGGGCGTCGTTGATAAAATAAATTAAGCTCGTTAGATCTTGCTCAGAGAATCAACGAGGACGACTCGGTTTGCAAGTCGCGTTTGCTTTAAACCTTCGCAAGCGGAATTAACTGGCAGGCAACGCCCACCTCGTGGTTTTACTCCAAGCCGCTCAGCGAGGCTTAATTTGGCCACGCCAAATAACAAGGTGGCGAATAATCCTGTACTAGGTCAATATAAAACAACTCTCTTGTAACACGATGCATTCAAGGCACAATGTAAGGTATCGTTCGCAATCAAAATGCGTGGACACTGATTTGTCGTGGACACTTGATTTGTGCACCTAACTATAAAACATACAGTTATCTATGTTAATACATAACGGACAATGAGAGAAAAGTATAAGTATACATATAATAGATATAATAGCTCTATATATAAGGATTTCTTTAAATTATTAATTTTCTCATTAAAATAATTTTACTCATTTAGCCGGTAGAATGCTATTTAAAATATTTAGCATTGATCATTATAAATTAATATATTGATCAAAAGTAAAATTAAAAGTATATACAGTTTATATAAATAGAACACTTTCAAAATATACGCAAACTATTGATGCTATTAATTATTAATGTACAAGTTTCTATTATATTTTATTTTAATTATACTGTTAATAATTAATATATTAATAATTAATTTTACCATTATTATAATTTTCATTGAATTATTTTATTTCCACTATTCTGGTCGAATTTCTAACTCTGCTTGTATTACACAAAAGCGTTATTGACTTGTGTAAATAAATGTGAACAAACACTCTTAACAGAGAAGTGGAAGCATAAAGCGAACGCATAAAGCGAAAGGATATCCGACATTTCGTATGAATAATCTTTTGCTTTTACTACAAAGCATTTGCTTGCTGTTGTATACTTGTAAGCACCATCATTCTCAGAACTAGCATCAATAACGTAACCACACAGCATGAACAGGATTACAATATACAAATCATACTCTTTATCATTCATACTTTTTTACAGAATTTCCTGTAACTTTTCAATCACATGGCAATAAATTAACTTCAAATACAAGCAAACAATGATAATATCTTTACGCATTTTAATACATTTGCTTTGATAACTAAAAGTGGAAACGTTGCCCATGCATGTATTTATTCGCTTTATGACCTATTTCTCTTAATAATGCATTGCATAATAACACTATTTTGTATTCATAACATTTCAAAATAATTTCATCGTAATCTGCGAAAAATTCTAATATATGATATATTTTACATCATGTCTTCTTTTTAATTATCACGGTCTTGGACAAAAAAAATCAATTTAAAATCAATTTAATGCGCGGCTGCCGTTAATTAAAAATCAGGTTGTTATGAGCTGTGGTTTCAGTTTAATCATTTTGGGTAAGCGATTGCAGCTTGTCGTGAGAACTAGATGAATGTTTGCCCTATCATAATTCTTGCATCGATCATATACGGAAACTGCGCGATAAAACACTCAGATATTGAGGCATAAAACATACTTCAAACCACGGACCATCGATCTCTCGCAATTTTTCTGCCGCTTAATCCCATGCAATCCCATGATGCAATATAAACCACTCTGCAAGATTAAACTGAATATCGAGTAGTTTAATCCGTACATTTCGAATGCTCATAGTCGATGAAAATGAAAGCCGATACATAATCGATAAGACAAAGAAGATATGTTTTATTCGTTATTCGGTTATGAAGATAATCTTTATTTCTCGCACGCCAGTTGAACACTTTTAAAATTGATGAAACTTTTAAAATTGATATTTAGATATCCGAGATTTTGAAACTATTGTTACGTATTGTTTCTCATTTAAGCTTCGTTATTCATAAAATACCAATGTTGGTGAATAAATCCGGTTATTAGTTTGATTATTGATATGACAATGCTAAAATAGATAGCGATCTATTTTAAATCTGGTGAGTTAATAAGCAGTAGTTGGTTCGTTTTTGGAAATCGCAAGTATCAGAGGCAGTTAATATTGATTGGCGGATCATCATTACCTAAAACATTGTGCTGAAGCATTGTATTTGTAATATATTTATAGTAGCGATATCGAATTACAATAACAGAAGGAAAGAAAATACATGAACACTCCTTGTATCTTGCGAAAATTCGAGACAGACTTATATCAGAAACTTATTTTCGGTTTGTTATTTCTCCTGCTTTATGAAATATTCTAGTAGCTATTTAATTATTCGTTCTATATGTCAAACCGACAGTCGTAGGGTTTGTATTATATTTTAACGATTAATGAATTAGTTTTGTATAAGAGAGCATGTATATTTAAATTAGCAGGATCGTTCGCATAATCTTCACCATCCTCTCGATACCATCCAAGATTCAAGATGGCTGATGTCATGATAGTGAACTTCTACTCGTGTATACGCCATCGGCAATTTACATTTCCGTGACATGGCGACGGGTCTCCAAAGATCCTCGAGAGCATTTAACGTTATTCGCCGAACAGCGCGCGCATCATAGCGGGCATCTCAAAGGGTTAAAAGTTTGAGATTACCAAGAACGTCCCGCACATCGAGTTTCCTGGGAGTTTCCGTAAAGCAACCAGGTGCAAACAGATCTGATCGCCTCGAATGCACGGAACTCCCGGGACCTCGAGGCGAAAACAGTATTCTTTCGACTTAGATGCCGTAAGTTTTGTACGGGACGGAACAAAGCAGGGGGCGACCAATGATGAGCAAGTTTTCAATTCTTCCAATCTCACCTAGGTTGGAGAATCGCCCTTCGAGCTTGAGTTTATTTTCACGAGAAGAATCACTCGTAGACATCTCACGTCGATTTCGCTTGCTTAGTGAACTTGAATTCACATTTCTGAGTGCATTTTTCCTACTTGATGCTTTTTTCCAAGAACAACGGATGAACGACTACACCCGACATTTGATAGTATTACTTTTTGCTCTTTTGTGAAAATATTGATTTTTGCGAGAATGAGTCTCGAAGCAAAAAATTATAATAAATTCAGTGTCGAGACAAGTTTCTCACTTTTCCTTGTTATACATCAGAGCATTGTAAAGGCAAATTTGTTATTTAAGGTGGATCCTCTTGTATATATTCTTGTATATAGAATAGATAAAAAAGAAAATTGAGAAATAAGGTAAAAAAAATATGACTCACCGAGCTGACAACGATCTCCACCTCTTCCAAGAGGACACTGGCATCTTTGTCTGAATGTTCCTTGCTTTCGTCTGAGGTTCACGGTATTGCCCTCGAGATCCATGATTCCGTTGTCATCTTCGATCACCACATCGATTTCATCTCCGTGAGATTGCTCGATATAACAATTTCCAGCCGGCCCACAGTCCAAGGAACATGCTGGCTCAGTGCTCACGATGCTCTCCATTGTGGATGGTAGTTTTTGCTCCAGATTTGGGCCCTAAATATCCACAAGAATCAGAAATATCATCACCGGTTTCATTGGATTGCTTCGTATCAACAGTCTGCATGTATGTAAAATTAGAGTCGAAAAGAAACGTAGGTCAAAGAATGTAAGCTAAATAATATAAGCCAAAGAAAGAAAATCAATTTCCTATATGTCTATTATTTATTTAGATGCATTTAGAATTAGTCAGAACGATTGTAAATTTTTTACTAACTATTTTTAACTACCTTCTTTTAACACATGTCATTAAATTGTCAAATTACACTCCTGAATTGTATCATTTGAAAATATTCACATTACCGCATTTAACGCAGTGTCAAATACCACATTTATCATAATTAACCTATCCGCATCAACAAACAGTAATTTTCCCGCAGGGATGACCGATCTGCATAGTCATTTGGGCTTAGCAAATCTACGAACCCCAGTTCAATACACTGTGGACGTTCATGTAAATCTATACATCAGACACATATCCGCACATTTATGAATGATGTAATGAATAGTTGAAGAAGAGTAGAGGCAAAAGAGAACTATCTTAAAAGAAAAACAATAATTGAAAACAGATGATGTATTGTGTTACAAAATTTTATTAAATTACAAGATAAACATAAAACATAAAAACTTAAAAAAAAGCAGCATAATTTGTGAAGCATATATTTCATGTTAACTTATACATTAAATAAGAATAATTATGATTGATGTGTGTCAGAATAAAAAGTAAGTTAAAAAAAGCATGTTTTTCGGATAGTTTTAAGTGAGAAACAAAGTGATAACAAAGTGAGGAAAGTACATGAGTTTAGTAAGTAGCCAAAGAGAGAAGAAAATATTATTTATGGGTTGACCCGTTTTTTGACATTCGCCTCATCACTTATTGATCCCTCTGCTCGCTGTTGTCGATTCGGAGCCAAGAAATTTTCAAAAATAATGGAGTAGCCTGCTGCATGTTAAGAAAACTGTAGCGGATGTGAAGTACCTGTTGCACGGCTCATGTTTTTTATTTGAGGAGGCTTTTGAATAAAGATTGACCTAGAAACTGCGAATCTCATGCTTAATGCCGAGACTCGCGAAATATCAAATTTGTTTATCTATTCAAAGAGGAAAATCACTCGAGAAAAGACCGAATTTACATTATATCCGTTTTATCCAACAGCGTGTTAATTTGATATCATCAAAATTTCCGTGTCAATTCAATTTTATTAAATTTTAATGATATCCCATGTAATCAATCACATGTTAATGTTGCAAATGTTAATATACATTTGCAATAATTTCGGTTAATTTCTATCAGTTGTTATACATTTTATATTTTAGTAAAATTATAATATTATCTTATATATTGATATTTACCTCTACTTCATCTTTAATTTTGCTGTCGTTGTGATAAACGAAACTTTCCAATATTTAAGAAGTGAAATATTGCAAAGTACAAAGTTTTAGATTGTCTGGCATGAAACAATCAATCGAATCCTTCTTATCATACGAAACTTTATGTCCTTTGGATGTATCGAGAATATTAATTCTAACTCAAAGGAGAGAGAGGAGATTTCTCAGTTGAGAACATTCTGGTTTGTGCTCGATTTCATGTAATCGCTATTTCTATACACACAGACACACACATACTCTCATTATGTTACAGAATATTCTATTCTAGACTGCTGCTTAACCCAAAGACAATGTTCGATCGATTCTCTCCATTTAGTGTGAATGACAGCATGTGATGACACGTAGACACATCAATCAATTAAATTATTGTAGTTAATATGAATTAGAAGTTAATGTGAATTCTTGATTATTTTTACATACAGTGCATCGAATATTTACTCTGAATCAATAAAACTAAGTTTGAATTCGTATTTACGTGTCAATTAGTCAAATCTTAAAGCACATATACAGGGTGACCCATTTTAACTTAGGCAGCCAAATAACTCGAAAAATAAGCACACTACGAAAAAATGTTTAGAATCAAAATTTCGTCATTTCGAGGGGGACGTACAATGACGTTAAAATCAGCCCCCCCACCCCTCCCCCTGGGCGGTGAGGGGGGGCAAGTTTGAAATCTTAAATGGGAACCCCTATTTTTTATTGCATATTCGGAATCTTTGGCTAAAAACACATACAATTTGTCTGAAACATTTTTCTCGATTCATGATAGATGGCGCTGTAATCGACGAAATTCAATTTCTTCGATTTCTCTTACTGAGAACCCATGCTTACGATTCTGCAATAAATTAACAATAAAAATACTACGTTTTCATTGTTAATACTCGAAATTAGTCTTAAAACAAACTTCTCATTATTTTTTATTACTCATCAATTACTTCTCAAGAAACTGCTTTTAGCGTAACCCAGAAACAACGACGTGGACGTAGCAGTTTTCTGTTCCCTTCGGGGTGCTTGATTAACGTGAGTCCCCTCGCCTCTCACAATTCGGGGTGCTTGAACGTGTGGTAACCCAGCCAGTGAAGGCAAGGTCGTGTGGTGACCCAACCAGTGAAGGCAAGGTCGTGTAGTGACCCAAACAGTGAAGGCAAGGTCGTGTGATAACCCAACCAGTTAAGGCAAGGTCAAGTAGTGACCCAGCCAGTGAAGGCAAGGTCGTGTGGTGACCCAACCAGTGAAGGCAAGGTCGTGTGGTGACCCAACCAGTTAAGGCAAGGTCAAGTAGTGACCCAGCCAGTGAAGGCTAGGTCGTGTGGTGACCCAACCAGTTAAGGCAAGATTGCATTGTTATCAGCTCTCTCCACATGGAGGAGATGCTCAAAGTATGCACCATTATTTTCTAAGGATAACGGTAATCGACAGCGAAAGTTACGTTGTACATTTTCTAGCATTAAAGGAGTTATAGCTTCACAAGCTCTTCTTATTCTTTCCATCATATTCAATCTTGTCGTTGGAGCTTCACTATACACCACATCTTTAATGTATCCCCATAAAAAGAAATCAAGGGGGTTCAAATACGGTGATCTCGGAGGCCACAGAACTGGTCCACCCCGCCCTATCCACCGATTTGGGAATCTTTGATTCAAAAACATCCGTACAATACGAGCATAATGAGCAGGAGCACCATCTTGTTGATACCATAAATTTAGTCTAACTGCAAGGGGAACATTCTCTAGGTATGCTGGCAAATCATTTTCGAGGAATTCTAAATACATTGGACTATTAATTGGACGTTCAAAAAAATGAGGTCCAATGACTTGGCCATTGCAAATGCCTACCCATACATATAAACTCCAACGATGTTGATTAAGCACCTCACGATACCAATGTGGATTTTCTGGTGACCAATAGTGGCAATTATGCCTATTGAGACTACCATTGCTGATGAATGTTGCTTCATCACTGAAACAAACATTACTAAAAAAATCTGGATTCTGATCTAACATCTCAAGAGCCCATCTACAAAATTGTACTCTGAGTACGCAGTCGGCCTCACTTAATTCCTGTACCAGAGTAATATGATACGGATGGTAATTGACTGATCGTAACAATCTATGTGCCGTAGTTTGAGGGATTCGCAGTTCTCGTTCTATTTGACGGGTACTAATATGGGGATTTTGATGAACCATAGCCAAAACTGCGAGCAATCTAGGGTCATTATTATTATGAAGCCTATTCCTTCGCCTTTCGCGATGAAGTGGATTATTACGAGATCTCCTTTCAATGTATATAATTTGTTGATCAGTAGGATGGCGGCGATTTGGGAATTGCTCCGCATAAGTACGGGCAGTAAGTCTGTAATTTCTACCACATTCACCAAAGGTTATAAGAATATCGACTACTTCTGTAGGCGTATAATTTGCCATTTTACCAGAATTTTATCAGAGTACAAATGTTAAAAAAATACATAAACACTTGTGACTTTGGCACTAAATGGACAAAATTTTGGAGGGATACTTAGAGGAACTACATCAGATAAAAAGTCCAAAATGTCTCGGTACTTCGGACCATTCAAGTTGCCTAAGGGGCAGGTTACGCTAAAAGCAGTTTCTTGAGAAGTAATTAATGAGTAATAAAAAATAATGAGAAGTTTGTTTTAAGACTAATTTCGAGTATTAACAATGAAAACGTAGTATTTTTATTGTTAATTTATTGCAGAATCGTAAGCATGGGTTCTCAGTAAGAGAAATCGAAGAAATTGAATTTCGTCGATTACAGCGCCATCTATCATGAATCGAGAAAAATGTTTCAGACAAATTGTATGTGTTTTTAGCCAAAGATTCCGAATATGCAATAAAAAATAGGGGTTCCCATTTAAGATTTCAAACTTGCCCCCCCTCACCACCCAGGGGGAGGGGTGGGGGCTGATTTTAACGTCATTGTACGTCCCCCTCGAAATGACGAAATTTTGATTCTAAACATTTTTTCGTAGTGTGCTTATTTTTCGAGTTATTTGGCTGCCTAAGTTAAAATGGGTCACCCTGTATATATATATATATATATATATATTGATATATTTGCCACCTTCAGCAATTGTTTAAATTTTATTTTACCTCTCATTTTGCTTAAGATAGATTGATAATATAATATAACGTAATTGCTAACATCTATTTAAAAAATATTAATATAATATATTAATATAATATAATGTAATTATTAATATTTAAAAAATATTACATTGTATCCAAAAGTAATAGGATTATTAAAATTAGATCCATTATCGCGTTTAACATGGCGGACGTATTTTGCGTAATAAAACAGTAGCTTTATCATCGTCTTTTGTATTTTTATCATAGATCAAAGACCTTAGATTTTTTATTGAATAGAATCCTCTAGAATCTTATGTAACAAATGGTCCTAGAACAACATGCAAACACTTACGGAGCAATACGACAAGCTAACCCAGGAAATATGGCGAATAATGTTACCTGAGACGTGGCGCGCAGCTCGATCCGATCCGCGCCGTTCGCCTCGTTTATCTTCGTCGCGTTCACGGTGGAATTCTCGGCTGGGGCATCCAGATGTATCGTGAAGGTGGCACCGCGCATATAAAGGATGTCTTCGACCTCGTCATCCGCGTTGTCCGCATTAGTCTCGTCGCTCTCGGCCTCGTCAACGAGGTCGCCGAGCTCGCTCGTCGATGGCGATGTCGAGTTAAGTTCTGTAACAGAATAGCCGTTCATTCTGTTAGAAAAATTGTTGGGAACAAACTTGGAATCGAATAAGCTGCGAGATAACGCTGTTGTCTGCTGGAATCGTTTTTATAGAAAAATTTTATAGAAAAATTGACAAATTATTGAATTCAAGTTTTTTTTATTGTTGCCTCTTTTCTACCATTTCAATTAATTTTTTTTGGGGTCTGTATGTTATCACGGGAATTCTATTTTTTAATAGTTTTATGTTGCATGGTAGTTATTGCGTAACATAATATTATTTTTGTTAATACCAATTTTTCCTTAAACATTGAAAAATTTGTTACAAGTAAATGACTAGCACATGTGTCACCGACTCATCATTTCTAAATTTGTTAAAAATGTAGTAAATTAAGACATCTATTTCAATAAAATATTGAGATATATTTAAAAACCTTAAAATAAAATTGAAATAAATCAAATGTGTTTAAAAGTGCCATTAAACGCATTAAACGAGAAAATGAAAAAGTTTTTAATTATGAACTTAACAAAAGACGGTTATCAATTTTTTTACTTCATCTCGACTTTAATCTTCAAATCACTTTATCTAGTTATCAAAACCAGACGTACCTAATTATTCATTACAGCGTACCGTGAATATGCAGTTCTTCGGCCCCATTTGATAACAAATTACTCTATTAATTCAAAAAGAAAATAGAACACTGAACGAAGCTTAGCATTTATCATCTTGCATCTATAACTTAAAATAACTTACTGCGATATAGTTAAATGAGTTAAATGAGCATAAAATTGAAATTGATATAATTATGCTGATTCAAATTCTAATAATTGTCTGCTTGTGATTCTTGCATTTATTTACGCGAACAAATGAAACGCGATGATCGATACAAGATCAGATCTACTTTGCGATCATCTACTCGCAATGTCGGAAATTGAGTTCATTGAAATTGTAAAAGAGAAAACAATATTATTTATTTACGCAGTGTATACCTACTTAGCGATGCCAGAATCTCATAAAATATTAAAAGCACAAGACGGAGTCTCTTTCCTAATATATCACATTTTCTCTTCTACTAATTTCAATTTTTAGACCGAATGCACGATGCACTTGCTAAAAATCTGCACGAACTGTTGCACAGACCAGTCCACTGCGCATGCAACTGGCGCGACGGAAGCGGTGGTGGTGGCGGCCGTATCGAGGTGAAGGGTCGTTAAGAACTTATCCGTTGGTCACACATGAGTTTCCACGTGTACAGCACACACGAGTAGTTATGTCGGCAGAGTAGTGGATGGTACTCCTCGAGTTCCTTGAACGTTGACCGAAACTCGCTTATATCGTCTATGTTATTACAAACGGGAGCGGAGAAACGAGGAGGGAGAAAGAGAGAGAGAGAGAGAGAGAGAGAGTGTGTGTGTGTGTGTGTGTGTGTGTGTGTCAGAGAGAGAGGGGAGAGATAGAGATAGATGAAGAGGGTGAGAGAGAGAGAGAGAGAAGAGAACGAGGGGAAGCATTGGATCGCTCGAGGCAAGCTCGCGATACCGAACTTCAGGGCGCTTGCAGGTCGCCCTGTCGGTGTAAGCCGCGCACAACTACGTGCGTCGCATCGGAAATTCGTGTATAGCGTTAATTTGGTTATTACCGGGCTTGTGGAATAATAATGCCGGCCAGCGAGGGCGGTGGCGGCAGTATCAAAAGTCATCGTCGAAACAAGAGATGCATAGCGCGTAGAGATCGATGCCACTGGGGTAACACGGGTTCCGAATACTCCGTATTGGATTTCGTTTTTGGGGAGAATTTATTTACGCTGCTACCGACCGCTACGAACTGTATTGCGCTCCGTAATCCGTACATCGTGTTTTTAGAGTAAAAAACGACTGGTGATTCCGCAGAAACTTGAAACAGTGACTTTCTGAATATGTAACGTAATATTCTTCATGAATAAAACCGGCGAGTTTGCCACCGCCTTTGCCGGTTTATAAACTAGTTGCGGCAGATCAACGCTTGCATGAAAAAAACGGCTCTCCAAATTTCCTAAACAATTGCTATTGTGTATATGAAGCATAGAAAAATTTGGAGTCACAATTGTTCTCACCATCATTTCGAAAATATATTGTTTCAATTGTCATCGTTTTGTTATTTTGAACTTCCTTTCTCAATTTCTTTTCAAAAACGATTATTGATCTCTCTAAAAAAATAATAATTAATTATTCATAATATAGATACATTCAAAGTTTTGATAATTCAATTCGGATATAGGTTATTATTTGTGTAAATACTACAATGACGTTTTGCAAACAATTGTAGCAATTACACTCAATAGTAACTACTTCGACCAAAAGATACAATCTTTCGAGAAGACACTCGACTATTTCTTTTCAACGAGATTTTCTTGTGTGCTTCTGCCGTGATACTTGCCAGTGGATCAAGTGGCGGGCGAGCTCCGGCATTTAATCCCCGGGCATTTAAAATCTAATGGGCCTGTCGTATACGAAGCTTCCACTGCCAGGTGGATTTTTCTTGAACTCAAATTCAAAGGCCTTTGATGTCGGTCATTTTTATTTAAATGACGCCTGATAGACCTTAATTGAAGCTAATCTCAATTTTATTGATTCATAAAACTTGCTGCGCGCTAAAATATATATTTGTGTTGCAAAAGATGCAAGTAAAAATATAAGAAACAGGTTGAATAAAAAAAAATTTACTTTAAATGCAGATAATTTATATTAACTATCTGTATATGCTTTATAATATTAAATTAGTTCTTAAATTCATTTAAACTTTCTATAATTTTGATTAAGATTAACTTTTAATATATTGAGATTGGTACAATATAATAAAAATCTGAATCCAAAATTGTGACAGACAAGTTTCGTGACAAGATTATTTCCGATAAAACAAGTTATAAATTTTTAAGTTGTGATAAAATCTGATTACTTATATCTATACTTTTTTCTACGAATTACATAATATCACAAGTAAATTGTAGCTAAAAAGTTGCTTACAAAAAATGTTTCAAAAAATTATAATGAATAAAATCTGAAATATTAAAATGCTACAAAAGCATATGGATAACCTACATACACATGCATGCGCAGATAGATACTAAAATAGAATCTATGTCGGGAACTCACTTTAATAGTCGTGATAAGCAAGATTCTAGAATATATTTTCAAGTTATAATATATTAAAAACATATCACTCACTCTTCTAGTGATAATTATTTAACATAAAAAGAAATACCGAAGAGAATTTATAATTTATCTATAGTTTAGTAGAAATAATTTATTGACAAAATTATTAAATAAATTGAACAGTTGATTAATAAGGAATAGTTGATGATTGAAAACAGATTAAGATAGCACGGATAAAATAGATTAAAACAGATTAATTTTGGATACCTCAAAATTGAAAGCAAATACATTTTCAATATTGTGTTTATCCATGCTAAAAAAGATTATAATAAAATTATTCGAGTAAATTGTATTTGTTATATTGACTAATATCGACTAATCGACTAATAAAACTTATGGCAATCAGATCTTATTATTACGAGAATATCTAATCAGAAATTATAATCCTGGATTTGTACGGTGTAAAAATCGTCAGCGAAATGTTGATTTTTGCGAATCAAGGTTGAAACGACTCTTGAATTCAAAATGAAGCTCGAAATGCATTTCAAGCATTACATTTCGCAATGCGGAAGGAGACGAAAGCAAAATTGCACATAGCTGCTCACAGAGCAGCAGTACTGGTATCCACCATATTTAAAAAGCCTTAAAAAGTCCGAGGCAGTCGTTGGAGTATTCCTGAAACTTCGACAATTCCGATCGGAATGCGTTTGCAAAGTCGATTTAGAAAGGATGCTCGTAGCGGGGTGCGTTCCAAGGCCGCAATAGCGTTATTAAAGGAATGATAAAACGATCAAGAAACCGTTAATGGCAAACGAACGAACGAAGGAGTGAACAGATAGACCAATGAATTATTACGCAATCAGTATTAATGTCGATGACTGCTATGTTGCGTTCAAAGTATCGCACATTTCCGCAAACAAACGTAAAGTTTAAACGGTATGTTTGAAGTTTAAAAAAACGTTATGGAAAATATTTTCTTAATTTTTGTTGATACCACGGTGTCCTATGAAATACATCTCTGTAATTTCTTATCAGAATTAATCAAGAAGATAAGACGAAACAACTTAACAAATTAAGTAAAGTCCATAAACTTCATAAAATTTTTTCTAGCATTTAAATCTTTATCAAAATGTATCGCTAAGTATAAAGACAAATGCATGGAAATACTAGTTAGACTCGAGTTTTTTTAATTCCAAGATTATTTCATTATTATTGCCATAATCGATTTTTAGTTTTCAACGAAATCATTAATTTTGATCATATATTGTGAGGGTTTGTAAATATTTGGCACCTGCTTGAATAACCTGCTTGCCACATTTGTTGTACAATAATATCGCTAATGAATTGCATACATACCACGCACGATGGAAAGCTAATATTAGTGTACATGTTTGAATCGGCATAACAATCACTATTAATCCAATCGTACAGTTTATATAAATAGATAACATTTCATATAAATAGATAATAAATAAATCAATACAGATCATCGAAATAAGATAGGTATTTCTCAGAAAACATAATTTATCATAATTCTTTAATTTAATTTCAATTTTCATAAAATAAGATTAAGATATTTTAATCGTTGATTAATGATGTTTTAAATTAAATATTAAAAGCAGTGTAATATGATACATACACGTCATTTTTAGTAACTAAAGTAGATAAATTCAATTATCCATCATGACATGAATTTCTGAAAATAAATTCTAATTTTATTAGAAAAATGGATTGTAGAATATTTAACGTTATCTAATGTAATATTTTTTTTTAAATTGAGTCTAGAATAAATTTTCTGAGAACTGTTAACATTCATAAATGTTAAATTCTGTAATAATGTATTTATATTCACTATCGTCGTAAACCGTTCTAGTTCTAACGGAGTAGTACAAAGAGCACTATATCACTGTCTATTTCGCAAATATTCCTCGTGTTCCTTGGGAAATCCCTGGAAAACCGTGTTAATCCCAGCAATACTTCTAGCGATCTGTCATATGTGGATTTTCACTATCTAAGTTTCCAAAAAAACTTTATTAATACTCGAACTTTTGATTATTTCTTGCTCAGATTAAAAAACTTTTATAAAGTCAAATTTAGGAAATAATACATTTTACCTCTTTCTACTTTTTTACTAAAAAAAAACTTGTTATTTATTTTTCCTTAGGATATGTTCCGTTTCATAAGGACATTTCGTTTCTACACAATAAACCTTAGTGTATGAATATTTTGTCATCACTTTTAAAAATTGCTCATTGTCAGTATGATGGCGTTTTAAACATATTAATCTGGAACATGAAAAATTGCTAATATAGAATAATTTATACCAAAACTGATTTTCTAAATAAAACAAAGCAAAAAAATAATACATCACTATCATTAATTAAAGAGTTTGTGTTTAAAATTATTATCTAATTTAAAACATTTTTGAAGGTTTAATAGATAATAATATAATATGATTAAACTAAAATACTATTAACAACTGTGGTAGACAGATTACTTATCTGTTGTCCGATTATACGATTAATCAATCAAAGAAAACGAAAATCTATAATGGAACCAACATCAATTAATCATACATTTACACTTGATAAAATTCGACACTTACAATATTAGCGTCGAGTAACTTGCAAAAATTAATTTATCTTACATATATAATGCCATTATTTTTATGGATAAAGTTTAATAAGCTGATTAAATAGTGGATTAATTAAAAAGTGATTAGGAAAAAATGAGATTCATTGAGATTCTTTGATCGTACATTGAGAAGAAAAGTGTTGAATAAAAAAAAATTTCTTGATTCAACTATATGCGAGCTTATTAAGCAAATATTTGTTAATTTAAAAAATATGTTTTGGTAAATTAACATATGAAGAAATATTGCCATATGAAGAAATATTGTAAACGTCTATCTAATCATAATAAATAACTTTTTTCTCAGTGTATAAAATCTGCATTTTTTTAAATTTGTCAATAAATAAGATACAATTTCGTATTGTTTAATAAGTAATGAAATTATTTGTATGAAATGTGAGAAACTGTACGATGAAATGTACTAATTGCTAATTTATTATTTCTGTATTAATTATGTAAAACAGCAATATTATAAATTAAAAATGTGTGGAAAACTTGATTATTTACTTAAAATTCTTTTTAATGTAAAACGCTCAGTTCTTACTGCATGTATAGACTATATACACGTGCTTCATAACTAAAGCGTTAAAGATTGTTTCAAATTGTATGATACGTATTTTCTTGGTATTATACATAAAAAAAGAGATATACTTTAAGTAAACATTATGATAGCCTATACACATATTGAAATTAATTTGTGCAAATGCAAGAAACAGAATTTTGAAATTATTTTATAAAATAATTTTAAAATGTAAAATATTTCGGATTGATAACAAATCAGTTAGCGCTAAGTGTTTGTTTTTATCGCGCCGCTACCTAAGACTGTCGTGTTGTTATTCGCACAGTAATATTTGAACAAGCAGGTAGTAAACGCGACATCCTCGCATATTCCGCCTTGAAACATGATTATTTTTGAACAATTAATGATTATCAACCAATATCATATCATAATGATTATCAATCAGATAAATTTAATGAGATTAATTTTAATAAGCGTTTTATTGCATCAACTCTTTGTCGAAAGAAATATGTTGCATGTGATATCTATTCTAAATAAAGTAGTAATTGAAGGGATGGAGAATAAAAATTATATTTTTCATGTAGAATGGAAAGATAAAAGGTAAAAGAATATTATAAATCATCATTTCGTGACATCTACAAGCAATAATTATTTTTTGTAATAGTTCTTGAATCCTAATTTTCTTGTATAGTGCATTAATATTTTTGTCTGTTAAAATATAATCCTAATTTTTCAGAGCATATGTGTAATGTAATTATGTGATAATATTATTGCATCAAATGATACAATAACGATGAATAACGTATTCATAAACTAAAGATTTTTAATATTTTTTTATTACAGTAAATATTTTGCGGCGATGTGAAACTTGACTCGCATACGATTGAATTAAACGCAGTAGTGACGATAAACTGACGAATGCTTAATATTTATTTTTAAAGATCAATAATTATATGACTTTTTTACTTTCTCTCCCTTTAGGTATGAGGCGTAAGAACCGAGTACCCTAAGAATGTAAAAACCCAACGGGGAAGTTAATGTATCCATCGCCGCCGATTTAGTTAAACGAACCGCAGCTGATTCATCGCGTCGCGCACGATAGTTTCGGGAGTGCCGTTCAAGTAATTGGACTAAAAGACTTTTCTTAAGACCCATTCAATTGTCATCCTAATTCGAGCAGTCGCATTCCAGCAGTCGCACTTCCGATGAAATAAAGTTGAGGCGGTGTCCGGGCATTGTCCTCACGCCAAATGCACCGTAACACGAGATGATGCCAACCGCGATGTTCATAATATGTATGCAGTTCGTTTAACTAAATCGGTGGCGATGGGTACATTAGCTTCGTTGGGTTTTTACATCCTCAAGGTATCCCACTGAGTTCTCCTGCCTCATTAAAGTCACACCTAAAGGGTGGAAAAATGACTTAAGCGACTTTAATAAATTACTCACAAATCGAAAAATATGTTCTGTCACTTACCAATGGTTTGGTAAATGACCTAACAGGTCTTAAGAATTCAATCGACTAATTTGCATCGTTTCTTTTATCATACTATTTACCATCTATGGTGTCAAAATATAAATTACGTATAAACTGCTTTCGCCAATTTAGCATGTTGATGAGAAGTCCATTTCCTAAATTGTCTAGATTGTTAGATACTGGCAATGGAATTTAATTTGTGATTGTGATTACCACTCTGATCTCAGCTGATTAATTAGTATGATCGACTCAATTCTAAATGTGATTTTTCATGATACAAAAGTCGGATTCAATTCGATTGAGCACATTTTCTTTCGCTTGGAGTTTAACTCTTACTTGGAGATACCATCTCTTACTTACTCGTTCAAAGTGCAAACTCATCCAATAGAATATGATAATTTATTTCGAATTTAAAAATTTATTCTGGCGAAGACCATTGTCAGAAAACATATGTAGACACGCCATATTTCATACTTTATATTTTATATTTCCCGTGGAGGTGAATGATATGGATTTAACGGCATAAATGGAAGTGCCGCAATGTCGCACGAAAGACTTTTAGTGATAATTAGTTCGTACGCAATTTTAGTTATTCGCAAGTGTTTTTTGTGAATTTCGAGTACAACGTGAGAAAAAACATGATTCAGGGACATTCTGAGAGGAGACGAAGGAGAAATATCGACAGAGTAGTAGTGAGTACAATTTCTTACTCCATAAAATCAATCTCTACATGTTTTCCCGTTTTTCGGATCGTTTTATTTCGAATTTAAAAATTTATTCTGGCGAAGTCCATTGTCAGAAAACATATGTAGACACGCCATATTTCATACTTTATATTTTATATTTCCCGTGGAGGTGAATGACTAACGCCGACCGTCGTGCGGACTAGGAGAGAGAAAAATTCTCCCTCGTGCGAGAGCTTTTTGTTTTGTTACTTTAAGCACAAGATCGGTGAGTAAACGGTTGAAAAGGTTGTCATATTGTGGAATATATTGACTGAGGATCATCCTCTTCCCCAAGAACCCACATATAATTATTTATTTTAAAATAACTATCTAATTGGAAGATAAATGAAAAATTTGATACGAAAAGAATTATCTTTTGAAACATTGATTAGTTTAAACACGGCTTTAATTTGAATCTTATGTTACAGAATCATCGTAGCTACATGGCTGATAATACCGTCTGCGCATCCGATCGGTGAGTGACAAATATTTGTATATTGTAATGATGACATGTGAGATCTATGAAATTGATATGATGTGTATATTTATGTATAAATTCTCTGATAAGAATATGTAAAAATAAATGAATTTCCATAGATCCATTTCTATAGGTCCTAAAATGGATAAACTAAAAGAGATTTTAAGAAATTGATTTGATTAATATTCGTTTTTAAGTTTCTTATTAGATTAGAACAATTTAGCAATTTAGCAATTTTTCAATATCAAGAAATAAACACACGAAATTATTGTAATGAAATATTGATTATAAATTAAAATTTTTTGTTCAAAAACTATTAAACTATTAACAATTAAAAACTATTAACAATTTTCATTAATAAAAAATTTATTATTAATTGAAAATGTAAAGATTTTTAGAACTGAAATTAAATCCTGGATTTCTTAAATTAAACTTAGATTCCCAGAAGGAATGGTCTTGGTATATCGGCGATCCACTGTATAATGTTTAAAGAAAAAAGAGTTTATTCTTCTTAATAAATGATTTTCCAATATTAATTCTAGAATTAATATTGGTTTTGTCTTAATTTGAAAAGAACAGTAGAGCGGTGGGGATATGGGTACAATAATTTCTTATAAAATCAAAGTTAAAAACGATAAAAATTTTTAAATTCAAAAGAATGAAAAATTATACTGTTATTTTGACAAATAATGCAATATAATGATGCAACATAAATGAGTATATTTTATTTAATTTCAATTTGTAGTTTCTTAGAAAACTATTTTTAAACATAAAAACATTAAAATTAATTTTTAAATTGTTTATATTATCTTATAACAAAATATATGTGGAAATTTATAAAAAACTTTATGAGCGAATTATTTATTTTGTGCATACTTTTATTTTTAAATAAGTTTTTAATCATATTTTGATGACAATTATTTTATGCATTTTTAAATATTTTGATATTAAAACAAATTATAAAAATGATAATAAATATATATTTAAAAATATTAAAAAACTTAAAAGAAACACATGTTCAAAAAAAAGGATCTCCGAAGTTAAAATCGGAGGTGATGAATGATTTCTACAGATTATTCAGTTTTATCAGATAAATATTCTAAATGATGGCAGTGTATTAACAAGTAAATTTTATTCTTGACTTTTATATCATATTAATTTCCTTTTTTTAATGTAAGAATTTGACACAAAATAGCAGATTAATTAAAAACATATTTTGAAGAAATAGAGAGCACCGTTCAATTATTCTCTATCGTTAGATAAGCTTTTAATTTTTTAATTTTTAATTTTTAAATTCTATGTAAAGGGTGAAAAAGAGAAAAAAGAAATAGAAATGGAAAGAGAGGGAGAGAAAGAGGAGGGAAATAATCGTTAATCAGTCAGTATTTATTATCTTCCTACGCTTTTTAGTGGATAATCTAGTAATAATCAGCTGTCAATTATTGATTTCAAATAATTTCATTATTTATAATATAGTAAATACTCTGGAGTGCTACTATTATATCATCACTAATCATATTTCAATATTAATTTATTTATATTTATGTAAGTATTTGCTCCCTTATTTTAAATTAGTAAATCAACGGTATCTAAGTATCTATATATATAAATATCAGTAAATAAACAATATATCCTAATATCTAAAAAATAACATTAGATAAAATAAAGTAAAATAGTAAAATTAGGTTGATAATTTTTCATAATAACAATCTATAACATACATACATTTTTAACATTTTTTAACAATCTATAACATACATACATACATTACATCTATACATTTCTTTCTGATTTAACACATAAAAAAATAATCGATCGTTTGCAAACAATAAGATGAAGTTTCTTAACTAATAGTAACGATCTTGTCGCTCAAAAACGAAAAATCGCTGCAATATGTTGTAAATTTATGAAATAAATTCATGTTGTAAATATACACGAAGTCGAAATCGATTGTCGATAGTTTTTATCCGGAATACAATATTAATATTATTAAAAATATATATATAATTAACTTGTCCGCCTTCCGAAAAAAATAAAATTATCGAAATTGAATCTCGATTTTATCTTTAATATTGAATTTTAAGATTGATTGCTCTTTGAATATGTTATAAATGAAATAGTGCTTTTTGTGGCATGTAACAGGAAAAGACTGGTAAACGTAAAGTGATAAACGTAAAGAGAAGAACAAAAGTAAAAAAAAAAACTAAAATAAAACCTAGATCAAATGATTCAGTTCCAAGATGTCCAATTATTTCAGCCTCAAATTATCATAGATATCTCCGCGAAGTCGTTGACGGAGCAAATCGTCAAGATGCCGATCTAGCAAAAGTTATTAGCAAGATTACCGAAATTCGCGTTGGTAGAAATGCTGAAGTAGGTCTCGAGAAATCGACCTAACTAGCTTACCTCTGGTAAAACTCTTGTGAAGTTAAGAATTACACTTGTTAGTGGTAAAATCAATAGAACAATTAAGTTCGCGAAATCTATAGTACTGTGAGAAAGTAAAGCAGAATTAGTGCAATATAGAGGAACAATCTGGATACGTGCCGAAGGTAGCAACAGAAAAGAAAGTTTCAAATGTTGATATTACCATTTCATTCGACGAAAGAAGAAAAATGCACAAAAAGAAATCTTTTTGTCACAGATTACATATTAAAGTTGATAACGGAGTGTAATCAAAATTATCGAACCTGTGGAGCTGGAAGATGTTGAGATTCTATCATTCCTGGAATTAGCGGATTCCAGAGAAGGGATCTGGAACCAGGAATAAGAAGAAATCGACTTATCCGATTTACCACGGGCGGACTGAGAGTCGGAATCGGGGATAGAATCAATATAAGAATCAGATTCACAGACTCTGCCGTGAAGGGAGCACAATTAACGCAAGACAGCGGGATCGATTTGGATTCGTGGCAGCGAAGAAGGAAGGAAGTATTCACAATGGCAGCACCATTGGATTCAACGCGCAAGAGCTGTAGAAAAGAAACGCAAAAGATGTTGGAGTTTTACCAGCCGCGAAATTAAAACTAGAAGAGAGATCTGAGCAGAGGGACGAGAACGCAACATTTAATAGATCGTATGATTAGATTCAGAACAAGGGATGGAAAATAAAAATTCGATGAAGTTGAATTTATTATGTTTTCTGATGAAATATTCCTGACAGATAGTAGAACCGATAACAATGAAAAATCCGTAATGATTACGTTCGAGTATTCGAGTGAAACGAGGGATAAATTTATGCTTCACATAAAATACAGCTGAATTGACAGTGGACGTTTTAGAACAATCAAGATTGAAACGGATACAAGTTCTTTTTTCAAGCTGCGTTAATGGTGCAATATTATCTATTAAAAAAAACAGAGCTGTTCATTCATTAGTGCGAGTTATGCTTTGCGGAAACATGATAAATAATGGAACTAAACGTGTTACGAGTAATATAATTTCTTTTTTGTGATCCTTGTGCACGTTCGTTCTAATTAATAGTTGTTATAGTTTTGCAGATTCATTTTGTCTTACGTAACTTTTTACCAACTGTTTCAATCTATGGTCTATGTAAATCAATGCTCTCTTAAAAATAAGACACTTTTTGATAGACAAGTCGAAACGTAGTATTAAAAGTTAAAGTTCTTTTTTCTTAAATTCTTTAAAAAAAGGAGATTGGTTGATGTGAATAATAGAAGAAAACTTTGGTCGCAAGTGTACCGAGATAAGCATTCTGATCGTGGACAGACTGTAATAATGGAATTCCGCGAACAATCAATCGGAAAGCAATTAACGGAGGCGATCGTCGGCTAACTTCCCACCAAATTTCCTGTCGCGTTTGCTCGTGAGAAAAACGTCTATTGGGTAAACGGAACCGCGTAATTTGTTGCAACAGTTGCATCAAGTAATGCACTCTGCAGGTTAGTTCGTGTCAAACCGCACATGGCGTGATTAAAATGTGTGAATGCAATTAAAATGAATAAATTATTTTAACATCTCACATTCTTTGAAATATAATTATTTTATTTCTCTGTTTAAAAAAAAGCAAAAATACGTGAAAATATAGCATAAGATAAAAAGAATAGATAGATAGAAAAGAAAGATAAAAAGAAATATTAACTTTCCATATTCTGAAGAAGTACAAGAAAAAATGAACAAACTTTATATCTGTTTGTTAAAATAAAAAAATAATCATTACTAATGTGCAATTTATTTCGTTCGAATTCTACGCATTGATTATACGTGTCATATTTATGATAACGTTTCGAAACATTTTTACATACGACACACAAAAACTCTCTTACATAAGATTAAACTAACGATAAATCATAGCGCTGTCCCCAAAATTCTTCGTGATTTATGGATAATTTTACCGTATTTTTCTTTCACAATGCCTTCTCTCCGTATTTCATAAGCCCGACGCGAAATGTATTCCGCGCAATTCCACGCGGAAATGAGATATTACCTTTAATACGGGCATGGCACTGTAAACAGCTTGAACTTGAGATTGTCGAGATAAATTTGCAACCAGTGCGCGAGCTTTTTACCTCGTAATTTTTCGATAGCATGATAAACAAATTTTACACGTAATACGAATTATGTTATTACTCTTCTACAATATTAAAAAATAATAAAAAATCTCGATTAAAAACTACGATATGTATTTCATTTTTTTCTTTATTTTCTAATGATTGTATAACTGAAAATGTTCTCTCTTCATTCAGTTTGATTTGAAATTTACTTATATTATAATGTTTCTGTTTTCTAATGGCAGTCATGTTAAATTATGATGTCACAAGTGAGAAATTATAAATTTCTTTTCGTAGAATATACATCAAAGTATTATAAATTAGTTTTTTGCGCGTCATCACGAACATTTTTTTCGATTCGCAGATTAATGAATAGTTATAAATCCTAATTAATCATCATAAGAGCCAACTTGAAAATGATTGACATACCGAACATATTGAATTATATTTTATATACTAATGTACAAATAGAATAGTAAAAAGGGGATATTATATTTTTGATGTATTTTATCAATCTATACAACCGTGACATATGAAAAAACTGATTTATTTCGAATAGCTGGAAAAGAATTTATTTCGTTTCTTGCTTTGTACAATTTCATATGACTCCATATGATAAGAAAAGAGTTTACAATTCACACAGCTTAAAATTAGAAAGTACAATTAAAATGTAATGTGGTTCCATAATAACAAAAAGCAAAAATTAAAGTAAAGAAGAAAAATATTTTTGAAAGAAATTCAATTTAGATATTAAGAAGTAAATCCAGAATATTTAAAAAGTTATCCAGAGAAAGAAATCTAATTAAAAGCACAGATAATTTTATTTAAAAAGGACCATTGCGGTAAGATCTTTAAGTTTAGTTGTATCCCATAAAATTATAGAGAGAGATAATTGTAAACTAAATAAACTATAAAAACTTTCGAAACATATTCCTAAAACTTCCGAACTGTTGATAGATTTCCAACCTATTGAAACTGGTGTTAAAAAAAATCATCAAAAAAATATTACTCCAGCAATTCAGGGATAATAACAGCTCGCGTTTTGAAGAATACTTCTGGAACAAAACTCTCCGGGAATCAAGCGAGAGGTTCAACGGCGGTTCGGAAACAATACGGGCGTCGCATCAAAAAGTTTTGCCGGCATGGCGCAATGCAAAATTTTATTAGGGAAATCAAAGATGTCGCCCGCCATGAATGCGAATTGCAAAGCGGGATAAGGATTGAATCGAGTCACACTCACCGGCGCAGCTGTATCCATTTTTATGAAGTATGTAGCCGTCCCTGCAGTCGCACTCGTACATGCCGTCGTGGAGTTCGTAGCAGAGCTGCTCGCAGGGCGATCCGTGCCCGCATCTTCCTGAAACGCGATAGCGAAACGGGGACGTGAGTAAGTTATGCGTGCCGAGGGAATTCGAGGTGGCGCGAAGTGGCGAACAAAGGGAGAAACATCGGAATAGACGACGGCGATGAGTTGCAAACGCAACTGTTCGCGCGTTTCCACCCCTAATAGCGAATTTACACAACACTATCGTTGAACGTATAATGCTTCATAAAATCGATCCGTATAAAAATTCTGCAGTGTACACATAACCTTGCGTTTTCGTTTTTATCCAAGGATATCTCCTAGGAGGATATCTCCTTGTGTAATCTGTCATAAAGATGTGAATTTATAGTAACAAAAATTTTGAGATATGTGTACATAACATATTGCTATTGCTATTCCTCATAGCAAAACAAGTTATAGTGATATCACAAATAGATCTTGTGACTCTATTGTGGGTCTATTGTGATGCCACTATGACTTTTCATGTAAATGTCAAATAAATATACTTGTAATCGATTTATTCTCTCTTTGCAAAAATAACTTTACATGTCAGATAACGAACACATTTTTATCAGTTATCTAATTTAATTCTAAAGTCTTGATTTGTGATGCAAAATGTAGGAAATGCTTCATTTGGCATTTCCGTATTAAGTTTTCGTGAGAACAAAAAGATAGTTTTTATTGCGTTAGTTGACTCCGAGATAAACTAACTGAGACAGATTCCGAATTCGCGTATGGCTTGAAGGCAGTCACCAGTTAAATATGCAATAGTCAAGACGATGTTACTCCTTTACGTAATTTTCCAACAAAAATCTTTTCGTACTCCTTATTTCTCTCGCATAAAATGCAATTCACCATCATTCCTATGAATTTCTCACAAAATGAAAATTTTTTTATTATTTTTATATTATATTTTTTTATTATATTTCTGTAGGAAAGAAAAAAGAAAAAAAAATATGTTATTCGTTGTTTGCCTTTAGTACAATTCTTTTTTTTAATAATAATAATGAATTAATAAAACCTTTTCGGACACATATCCCCCCCCTCCGTATTATTAAAAAAGCGAATAATATCCTACACAGACTATATATTTCAATCATTGTTGTAGCTCAATCATATTTCAGCAGTTATTATTATTATTTGATTACCACTCATACGTTGTTCATTCACCTTCATTCTTTTCAAATTCAATTATGTGTGTAAACAATTTTCAATACAAGAAAACGTACGCTATTACAGCGTACATATTTTCTCCCAGATATATGTATAAGACTTTTTGTTACATGATTGACCTAAATACATTTATTACATAGCATTTATTACATGGTAGATACACCGAGTGAAAATCCGTAAAAAGTGAACTTTTTCAAATAGCACTATTTTTCTGAAATAACGATTTTCTCTTACGCGAAACGTGTATCTACCGTGTAAAAAAAAGAGTATATTTCACAAATTGTAGGGCTCTGCGGTGAATGATATTTTACTAGCTCTATTTAGATACATTTTTTTATCAACGTATTACATTAATACTGAGGTGTAAAAAGAAGTTGTTTAAATTTGCGAGAAAAAGATATATTATGTCGCGATAGACAACTAAATAAATAAATCAAGTCAATCGCAACATAAAATTATTTACGCGAGTTTATTTTGTTATTTTTTAACCCGTCGCAACAAAAAATTTATAAAAATATAGTGAAATCGTGACAAAACGTAATACTCAGAATAACAACGCTATAATTAATTTTTTATTATGCTGGGTAACACAAAGGATTAATCTTTCACGTAAGAATTCTTTCGAAATAATGTTGTGCATAGACATGGTTTATAATGTAATTAAAATTTCAACAACATTAACAAATAACAATCTAAATAACTTACAAGTAGTGCAATATTTATCAAATATTTAATATTTCTAATATCTAAAATATTTATAATATCTAATATTTTACAATATATACTTTTAAATATTAGATTTTGCGATATTACTTTTTATATAATTATTCTCTCTGTCTGTTTCTCTCTCTTTCTCTCCCTCATTTTGCTTACATTTATATATTTATAAATGTACAAGTTATTAAACTACATTTATTTAACAAGCTGTACGTAAAAACAATTCAATTAATAGAATTCGTTCAGTGTGACCGTCCGAGACGATTAAAAATTTCAATGGTGACGCTTTACGTCATGTAACCATCATTGCAACGCTGAAATTTACTGGAAATGTTTTACGACTAGCAATAAATTAATCAGTTTTACCGTGCAATGCATGCTGGCAGTCCTTTTTTATGAATGCATCACTACGCATAATACGTTGCAATGCGATATTTGTTGAAAAAGCAAAATTGACAAATGTACACGTTATTAAAAATACAATTCATGAACTTCTCGAAATGACAGCATTTAATGAAAAGCAAAGATATTACACTCGATTTATTTATCTGCAGTAGAAAACAAAGAAATAATGTGTGGAAGTTGTTATTTATTATAACACATATACAAAAATTATTTCTGTAATACTATTATATAATAACTATTTTTTAAAATTAATTATTTTATACGTTATTTTCCCGTTATAATTTGAATATATTCGTATTTTAAATCAATGTATGTGATATTGTATTGTATTACCAACTTCGTTGTATGTCACACATCGGTGTGTATTAAATTATTTCACCGTGAAATACATAAGTTTTGTATTTTAATTTGAAATAATGGATCTGTGAGAATTGTGTCATAAATACAACAAATTTGAGTAGTTAAAAATCAAATTAATATAAAAAATAAACATAAAAAATAACATTTTACAAATCCATTAAGAACAATATTTTAGCTGATTTGAATAACTCTCGTAATATCTACATATAAGAAATTAACAGATAAAATTAATGAAACTGTAAAATTCAATGATATAATAACTGTGAGTATCAATAACGCGTGATAGTATTGATCAATTTTAATCACTTTATAACTTAAGACTTGTAGTTTTAATTATCAATCAAGATTTTTTAATGTTTTAATTAATCTTTGGAATATATTAAAAATTAAAATGTTAAATGACAGTGATTGTGGAACACCTTATTTAACAGTACAATGTGGAAAACAATATTTTATCCCTACATTCATGAGTATTTCACAAGACCACTTTTTCATCTATTTGTAATGGTTTAAAAATCTTTAAAAATTTTCATAAACATACTTTCCAGTAGAACAAGCTTGTACTTCATTTTAGGAAAAAATAAAATGTAGTATAATTTAATTATCGAAGATTAATAAAAATTTGTTTACTTATACAATATTTCAATAATTGAAAAAAATTATATGAGCAAAAATAGTAATAGTAATAGATAATAATAATACGAATAGAATAGAATAATTATAACAATTCGCTTTGATGTTTAAAACTAACAATTTAATTCGTTAAAGAATTATAGATATTAATGATAATGACCATATTAAAAAATAATGTTTAAAAGTGCTGTAAATCGTAACGTAATTGTGAAAAAAACTGCAAGTGAATAGCAATAATCTCGATTAATATTAACGTAAAATATTCACAATGACGTATTTTCCGGCGATTTTGTGAAATAGTCAAAATAGCGACATATTGCGAAATATGTTTTACACAAAGCGATTGAATGAGGAGAGGATGGAAGCAAAAAAAATTTAATAAAAAAATGCATTATATTGAATGCATAAAATTTCATGGTGCTTTTATTTTCAGCGAGCTCATCTTTTGGGCAGACGAATGAAAATAAAGCGCATTCAATTTGTATGCGGACATTTCAATTTGCACATATGCATACCTAATGCGTATATTTCACACTTAATTTTAGTTTAACGAAAGTGCTTGCTAAGTGGACTTCATATTAATATAAAGCTAGCCGGTCGCACAACAATACGTACAGTTAAAATATTTCTGTGTTATGGTTTATGAAAACATTGTAATCAACCAAGTTTTAATTCTGATTTTCAATTTTAATACAAATATTTTAAACTTTTTTCAGCGAACATGTTTTTGCCATTTAATACATAAATAGCAAGCCTTCAGAAATGTGCTTCATGAGTGTATAAACATACAAATTTTTATTTCCACAGATATTACCTTCTTTTCTATGATTAACAAATCGGAGTTACTATTCGCATGTGAAATGACGCAGATATAATCTAATAACACTAATATGCAATTGTTTTATTCTACCTATGTCAAATATTTTCCTCGTAATATAAAAGCACGCATTAACTTCTCATATATTTCAGAGAGTAAATATTTTGATCTGAAAATATGTCGATCTTATCATCAAAAATACAAGAACAATCTTAAACTTTTTTAATAGCTTCTTACATGTTTACCACGTTAAAATTGGAGCCCTAATTGAACAGTAAACAAGTTTATCACATATGTTTATCGTATGCCAGTATCGCACTAATGTTTATACAGAATCTCTCATTTACATAATGGACGAATTACGTACAGAATCTCTGGATACTCAAATATAGTAATCAAATATAGTAATCAAATATAGTACCTATATACATTACGTTTCACGACAGAAAAAGATGAGCGTAAAAAGCGGAATTGGCGGACGTAAAATTAAACGTTTGCATAACGAAACGATTAATAAAACATAACGCGAGTATAGGAGTAATACTGGAAGAAGTGAAATCCGTTGTGCAACGACACATGCACGCCGAACTTGCGTCGCACTGCGTTCTGCGATGAATCACACGGCTCGTTGCACCTCGATGCACTACGTTCCATAGTTGCCCACCTCCTTGCCGCAAACATGGGACATTGAAAATTCCAATATCCGGCTCGGTCGTGCTTTTTTTATGAAAAACCGGTCGCGTGGGAAAAACTGGCATTATTTTCATGGATACGCTACTGGGAAATATATATATCGCGTTGTACTTGTCGATGCACCGGCTACGTAATAAAACCGACGTGTCGCACGATGTTCCGTAGAATATGATAAAATTTTATTTCGGCAGTCGTTGTAAATACTTATGCGTTAAGACCGTTAGCTTCGAAACTGTACTTTTGTCATCTTTTTAATTTATTGCTCGTTATTTATTTGTTGAGCTCATATAATCGACTTTTCGCCATCCAAATACATGAGACCTTACAATAGTTTTTTGTACATATATTTTCGCATCTCGATCTTTATCTTTATCTTTTTATTTCTTATTTTAATAATTTTGTTTGATATTCTCTTGTGAGCAATTACAGGAAAAGGGCGCTTCAGCTTTGACGGAGGAGCAATGAGTTCAGACTCGAGATATTGATATCCGGTTACCCGAATACACCGTGCATCCGGGTAATTACTCGACTTCTGGGAAATATTCAAGTTCTCATTACCCGAATACATTTTCACGTGAAATGTGGAATTCAAAGCATACACAGGTAAAGCATATGAATGTTGACACATGAAGGAAACAGACAGAAGGCAGTTGCAGATAATTCGCAATCCGATGAAATTAAATAACGGATAATTGAATACGAGGACATAAAAAACGAGCATAAAATAACAAAAAGAATATTTTACAATAGCTACTACATAGATTGTCTCAGTTTTTTGTTTTTTTTTTTTTTTTAATTATTATTTTTTTATTATATTTTAACAGTCCCTTTGTGAAATTTTGTCATCTATGAAATTAGCATTTTATTAAAATAACGCCTCGAGATTAACTATGAAGAATATATATCCTTTTTTTTCTTATCTATTTACATAAATACTTTAATAAAAACTGTGAGCCGATTTTCGCCTTAGCCAGATATCGGAATAAAATAAATCAGTTTAGATCTTGTTTCTAAAACAATTCACATTAATGTTTGCATCCATTTACGAAGGTGCGGGTGAATGAACCGATTGCATGGCACATGTGAACCCAGGCTGATATATGCAGGCTATGATTCTACTATACGCCATACATACGGGTTACGCAAACTATGCTGTATGGCCTTAAGTACAATGTGGATCTTGGTTTGATTCGAGGCGACGCAACGCGACGCAAAGCGACATTGCTACATTGCTTGTAGTGCCATGACATGCATAATCGTCCGTATGCTGCGATATTCTAACACTTGTAGAGACAGATATAAGTAACATACTCTAAGTGTAATAGCCGTTGTAACACTCATAAACACCGGTCTATCGTTAAATGAGCAGCTGTCAAAAGAGCATTACATTCAGATATTCATATTTAGAAATCAAAATACCATTTGCCCAATTTTTTTCGCAGATATTATTTTTTTCTATGTTTTCTATTTTATTTTGTCAGTCTTTATCATTTTATTTTTTATTCTCATCGGATATTACGTGGACCATTGTTTATATCATATTTTTATCAGCCAATACGTGATGAAGAATTACAAAATAAATAGCCAGAGAAAATAAAAAAGTGCGATGTCATGTAACAACCCAAAATACCGATAAACAATATCATCAGACTTCTAGTGAATGAATTATCGAGTGATACATTTTAAACAATGAATTACAAGTTTATTGACTGCTCTCTTTTCTCTATATTAATTGTTATACTATTCAATAAAATATGAAAAGGAAAAACATGCGTGAAACGTATAATAAAACATGAATTTAACTGAAATAACAGTCTGTTTTATATATATTTCTATTCCGCAATAAGCGATAATTGATTTCTGACGTAAAATACGTATTCTTTTAATAACTTAAAAATAAATATACACGTTAGATAAAATGTATAATTTTTTTAAATGCAATTTAGATGATATAAAAAGATATATCACCTAATGTGTCACCTAAAGAAAATATTGAAGATTATTGGATCTTGCAGTGTGAATTATTCTCAAATGAGAGAATTTAGACAATATAACATAGAATTTTTTTTATTAATAATAATTTATTAATTTTTTTATTAATTAATTTAATTAAATCGGATACATTGATTTTTAAGATGTAAACAGTTAAGATGAATGTGCTGGACGCGCTGCAGAATATTCCATAATTTATCAGCATAAATGTATTATCAACTGATATACGCAGAAAGTTGGTAAGAGATTTTAGCGCATCCTCTTTCGCGACAGAGTTATTGAATACTTGATAAGCGAATAAATCTACATATTTGGTCAATAAAAATGATTAAAATCTTGATAAAAATCAAAATAATCAAAATTGCAGAAATATTTTCATTCAAATGTTAGAGACGAGGGAAAAAGTTTGATAGTAATACAGAAACTTATCACATGTAAATATACGATTTAACAAAATGTCACTTAAAAAGTGATGTTCCATTTACATTTATTTAATATAAAAGATTTAATTACTTATATTCTGTCGATAGCATTTGTGCCCTAGAAATGTCATTGTACGTGAAAGCTACATAAATTTTAATAAGCTACTATTCGTGGTCGTGCAATTTCCCATCCGATGCAAAGTCCGATTATTCTCTCTAAAGCTTTAATCGCCGTCAGTCGTCGGAAACACGGATCGCTTTTTAATCGGCTAATCTTCGAGTTATGAGAAAATTGGCCCACTTATTATCTATCGTTTTTTCGTCGCGGGCACTTGCGCGCACGTGCGCTTTTAATCAGCTCCGGCGATAACGTTATTCGCGCACTTATATCTCTCGACATAATTTTTAATTTCTTAAAAATGCATTAAACAACACGCGCGCCAGACAGTTCACGCGTAGAAAACTTCGCCACTACATTAACGACGCAGAAAGGGTGCGTTAATGTTAATGACTCGCGTATACGCTCCCTCTATACGTGAGTGAAACCCCCAACGCAGGGCATTTGCTAATGGTAGCGAGCGATTAATATCGTAGGCGTTTGATGCCCTTTAGGCGCGAGCAAATGGTGAAACGAGCTTTCTGAGAATAGCGGTTACGCGCGGGAAATCATGCACGAATAGCCATGTAAAATGCATGCGACTTTGTTTAACGACTATGTGGATGAAAACACGATTATAACGTTTTGCGGTATAAATAAATGTTGCTTTATTAGTTCTATATATTATGCAAGTTACGATATTCGTGCGTCCCACATGTAAATTTAGAAAATTTGATGATCTATAATATGATAAATTTACATAAACAATAAATTGTTTTCTTTGAGAACTCATAGTATAATAATTTTATTTAAATTGTACAAAGTTTCTAAATTAAAAATGTATAACGGTAATTTTTTAAACAGTCATAATTCTTTACTTTATAATACTAAGATATTATAATTGAGATCTCAATAATTAAATGAGAATTAATATAAATTATTTTTTAACAAAAAAATTTCTAACAGTCTAATAAATAATACTGAAATTTAAAATATAGGATATGTTTATATTTTAATTTCTTTTAATTTATAAATATCAGTTGACAATTTTGTTAGAGTTACAAAATGGTCTTAATCTATAATTCATGTTAATTATTTGAGAATAAAATTTTTAAAATTTACTGGATATTTGAAGATATTTATCATGAAGAAAATTTCAAAAGTCGAATCGTTGAAAATCAACGTTTAAAAATTATATGTATATCTGGTTTATGTTTTTGAAATTGTTTTATCTAGATTTGCGAGGTGGAGAGGTCGGTTATACAAGCTCGCTCATATATAATTATCAGTTTCATTTAGTATGAAATACGGTTACTGATTGCCATGAGAAATAAATGAAAGTCATCTTGTTTCGCGCAATAGTATTGACGCGTGCATTCATACGCGATGAAAAATCGGTCGACATTATTCGCGTTATTGCCATTGGAATATTGACAGTCGAGATGGAGAGCGAGCTCGCGACAATACGACATGCCGGCCAATGTCGGTCGGAGAAAATGGCGGAAATATAAAGCTCTAATGGCTTTTGGCGGGACTGGTATATCGATTCTCGTGCGGCTTTGCGCATTAATCGATCGTAAATGTTGCATAAATACTTGCGCGACCGCCACGAATCCGCCGAATAGTTTCGCGCTGAATAATGTCGACCTTGCTGGAATTCAATTCATTTCAACAGGTAAACATATAATTCAATTAATAATAGTTCAACGGCGTTATTTTTACTATCGAATCAACATGTTTCACGTCGCAGTGAAGATCGTGCACGACCGTACACACTGCATCCTGTACAAAACGATAACACCTCAATTGTATTGTCTCTCTTTCATTATTTAATTAATTAATTAATCTTTTAATTACACGTTACACGGAGTTTCTTAAAAGGGCGATTATATTAAACAATGAATTTTACGGGTCTGTATAACATACATTCTATCAAAAAAGTACCGGGAATTGATCATTTAAAAAACCCGCTTAAAAGGATTGTCAAAATTCTTTTTGTTGCTAAGTTGGCACAACTGTCCTCTATCCTGACGTGAAGTTTGAACGCGATCTGTCATTTAGTTTGTTTACAGTGCTCGATTTTGTCAGTTCATCTCAAGTGTGTTTTGCGATTTTAATATGGATAAAAATATCGAACAAAGAATTTGTCTCAAATTTTGTATTGCAAATGGAATTTCGTGTGCCGAATCGCTGAAAATGTTACAGAAGGCTTACGATGAATCGACTTTATCAAAAACACGTATATGAGTGGTACAGTGCATTCAAAAGCGGTCGAGATGTGGTGGAAGATTTGCCTGTTGATTTGACTGTTTTCTTTGATCGCGGTGTTGTGCACTTGGAATTCTTGCCAGAAGGTCAGACGGTAAATAAAGAATATTATCTGGGCGTTATGCGGCATTTGAGAGAGCAAATTTGTTGAAAAAGGCCAGGTTTATGGAAAGAAAACTCATGGATTTTGCACCACGATAACGCACCATCTCACAAGGCTATCATTGTGAACGAATTTCTCGCCAAAAACTCAACAAATATCATTGAACAACCACCATATTTACCTGATATGGCTCCGGCTGACTTTTTTCTCTTTCCAAAACTCAAATTACCACTTCGAGGCACCCGTTTTCAGTCGATAGAAGACATAAAAGAGAATTCGCGGCGAGAACTGAAGTCGATTCCGGAAAATGCGTTTAAAAAATGTTTTGATGATTGGATTATTCGTTGGCATAAGTGTATTATTTCGGAAGGGGCCTACTTTGAAGGCGATACAATAAATTTGAATGAATAATAAATATTTTGTGTTTTATTGACCAATTCCCGGTACTTTTTTGACAGAATGTATATAGATTTTTTATTATTTTAAATATAATACAACAATGTAATCGCGATTCATTGTACTCAACAAATCTTTTTTATTTCCCACTTATCGCGATATATGATAAAATAAGATAAATAATACAGCAATATTTGCGACGTGCAGCAAAGTGGACATCAAGTCGCATTAATTAAAGTGCAAGCCTATTAAACGTATGCGGTTGATCGCATGCTAACGCGATTAGCGTTATCAGAATTTGGACGGCTAACAAATAGGCGCATGCATATTGACACATAGTCGAAAAGCATTACCACATTCTCGGAATGTTTTGAATATTCAAATACGAGGGTATTACGAAAGCAAAAGCGAGTCGTTGTTAAGCGGTCAAAAGTGTTTGCACACGGTAGCTTGGAAATTACGAACATTATCACGCAGCTCGATCCCACGGCACTCTCGCATTCTCGAGAGGATCGATACGGAGGCTACAATTAACTGGATACAGTCGCGCCGGCAACCGACAGATATTTCACTGACTGGCGCAAAATATTTCGCTGGCTCGACCCTTTTTTTTCACGTCTCTCGTCCGCTCTCTTGCGCGAATTTCAGCTCGTCGCTCAGCGGAATTCAGCCACCGTGAGGTAATTTTTCAAAAATTATCCGTCCGTTTCATTAAGAACAACCAACGCCGCAAATGGGCGTAAACCTGTGGAATTTTTTTTTCGATATAACGGAAAAACGCCGCGCAGGTTCTCTATTCCGCGTACAAACTTTTTACGTCGGAAGTTGTCGAGAGACGTTGTCGTTAACTTTTCAGCCGAATGGATATGGATTTTCGATACGAGATGTATTTTAAAAACGAATTCAGTTATTTAAAGTGGCACTTTCGAGGTCGATAATTTAAGCTAATCAAAAAGTAGAAGCAAAAATGACGAATATGAATTTTTCCTATCTTACAAGTGTGTGTTTTTTTTTAATACAGGGTATTTAAAAAATTCCAAGCGCGCCGGCAAAATATCTTGAGAGTAAAAACATTTTGGAGAAAAATATTAAATTGTTGAACGTCAAGCAATGCATTAGATACATATTAATTAGATTCTGAAATAAATCTTCAAGAGAAGATCACATTAAGTTTTTTAAATAAAGATTTCGATTTTATTACATTCTTATAACTGCTATCAAGACATTTACACTGCTTACAACTCTTTTTTCGATGAGAACTATCTGAATTATGAGTCCTCGAAGTTGAAACACCGACATTACCTAAGATACACACGGAGGTTGCCTAGTCTGATTTATATATATATATATATATATATATATATATATATATATATATCTCTCTCTCTTCCCTCTTCCTCTCTCTATCTATCTGTTGTATATGTGTACGGATGCGCAAGAGTTAGCTTTCCTTCCGTTTATCTATCTATCTTTATTAATGTTTATGTGTTCCTCTACCTATTTCCTACCGTGTGTTGCTACTGTAAATACTGTAAATACTGTAGACTACCTACTGTAAAATGTTTTTAGTTTAGTCAGACATAATAATCTAATCGGTTGTAAAAACTTGAAATTACATTTCTATAATATTCTCGAAGTAATTGTTATCATCAACAGTTAAAATTAACACGTAAATCATAAGATGTTATGCCTTTGTGATTGTACATCACGTTACAAATACAATACGTTCTTGAGGTAATGTCGCACGGAAGAAGAAGAATAAACCAGAATTTAACTGATAATATGCTTACCTATCTAATATATTGTTTGATAACTAACAACTATTGTATTTAACACCTTTCTCTAAAATGTCTCATTTTCGAGATATCTTGCCTGGGAGATTTTAAACACTCTGTGTAACAAAATATGCCTCTCATCAGTACACAATATAACGCCGAAAATAAGAAAAAACAGAAAAGGTTGGATTTATGATCCATATAAATAACGAATTATCATCAAACTTCCGTAAGCTCCAGGTTATAACAAAAAGTATTTCATAAGTTGTTTGCTGTAAAATAATCTTAACTTCTTTTATTCTCTCTTAATTGAAACTTTTTAACTTTTTTTTATTTCAATCTTTATTCGGGATTTATTGAAATACTTAGAATACATAGGGTGAAGGGGGGTGCCTATTATGAGACGGGTGTCTAATATGAGACTCAATAATATGAGACTCAATAATATTCTACAAACGCGATCTCTTTTCTAAACGTTACTGCCTCACGTCGGTAGCAGGCGATCGTCAAATGTTATGTTAGTGGCAGCTGCATAGCGCAGGCGAACAGTTGTTCATACGAAGAGTTTTTTTTTGCCGCTTGTCGAAATTTTTCAATGTGCTATCTTAAAAGTTTATAAACAATATAATTTAATAGCAATGTTTTTATATTTGTGTTTAACATGTTACTGACATTAAGTACAACCATTTTATCTTGGTGTTTTCCCATTAGCTTAGATATTTTAGACGCATAGCTTTAATATTTTTATGATTTGTGTAGTTTTTAATATGGGATACTAGAAAGTTCCTAATATGAAATACCTCATATTAGGCGATCTATCTTCTACAAATAAAGGTGTGAGTTCAAATTGCTACTCTTTCAGATGAATTCGAAGAAGCGACAAGAATGGATTCAATTTTCGTTGAATGCTGCAGTTCAAACACAGTACATAATAAAGAAATGGGATATTTAAAAGCCTCTAAACAGTTTGGTATTCCTAAACGCACGCTCGAACGTTATATCAAGAGTGAACAAGATTCGTCTTCACTTACACAACTTGGTTTAGGGAGGAAACCAGTACTTCCCGAAACTGTAGAAAAAGAATTAGTTAAATACTGCATAGAATTAGATAAAAAATATTATGGTTTACGACTGAGAGACATTCGTTTTTTGGCTTTCCAGTTAGCAATTAAGAATAATCTTAAACACCTCTTTAGCCTAAAAGTTTTATTTTCTGTTCTTTTGGTTTCTTTTTTAATTTACTTTCTATTTTATTTTTAAAATAAAAAATTAGCTGTACTAGTAAGTTTCTTGCATTTTTTGTCCAAAATTTTTTTTGTGCTATTTTTAACTACTGAAATAAGAAAACTACTGTGATTTGTTTTGTACTATGATTTTATTATATTCAATATATGTTTCTAATTGTAAATGTGTATTTTTCTACTTATTTCCTATTAATTTCCTAATATGAGATATCATCTCATATTAGGAAACCCCACTGTCTCATATTAAGATACCTTTTTTTAAAACAAACAAATTCTGCAAAGTTATAGAAAATGAAATACATATGTCAGCCATTAGCGCACTTTACTGGTAAAACTTGAATGTTTTACCTATAGAAACACATAAAGCTCTTAAGTTAAAAGTAACAATTTAAAAGGTTATAAGCTTCCAAAAAAAGATGTCTTATAATAGGCATCTTTACCCTACTAAGTCAACATATGATTCTTTATAAATTCTTTATAGAAAAAGTACAACATATTTTAATTTATTATTTATTATACCTAAAATATAAATTTATCAATTTCTTTGTATTTATGTTATTTTATGATATTTAATCTTTGCATTAATCCAATTATTGGATTGTGGATTGTGTGCAAAATAGTATAAAATAGTTGTATATTAATGATTTTTAAGTCATTTTGTAAATAAATTAACTTATATTTTTAGAAATGGCTTTTCTTTTTTTTTTATTTTAAAATTGTATTATTTGTTTTCTCAAAACTTAGATAAAAATTTTTTATTTTTTATGGATTATTCTATAATTGAAAATTATTTATTTCTTAATATGTTTTTAATAAGATATATAGTTATTTAGTAAAATATATAGTTATAAAAATCATTAAAAAATGATTTAGTGTGGTAAGCCCTGAATCTTAGGGAGGAGAATATAACCTTCTCTTTAATGTAGTTGCGTCTTCTAGAATATAATATATCCTAAAATGGAAAAAATTCCATTGTAACACACACACAAATTTAGCATCTATCTAGTACCCATAAGAAATAAATCGTTAGAAATGAGGATTTTGTGTAGCTTAAAACAAAGGAATGAGAAAAAAAATTTTCTATATTATTTCCAATTTTATTTAGGTGATATTAAATAATCCTGAATACTTTTTTCGTTAGTGTAGTTTATCAACGTCGCATTATAGAATCAATCGCGTTATAAAATGAATAACTTCTATTCTCCACACATTCAGCTTCCAGGGGCTCATTGTTTGTTAACAATGTACATAAAAATTCTTCGATTTCCTGTGTTTTTAATTTTACAGTACAACTATATATATTATGTAGCACACATCTTCTCATTTTTAATACAGAAAGTTTAATAATTTCCTATTGTACAATATCTCTCTCAAAAAACCTATTATTAATTTGAAGAGAAATATTATACGTTTCTATTCAAGAAGCAGTAAATTTAAACTCTTTCTAGAGTAGTTGTTATTACTTTACAGATGTTGTGTCTCCGTATATGAAAATGCAACATTAATTTTAAATATTTAGCTACGTACGATATGATTATGTAGAAATGGATTAATGAGAAAATAATAAATAGAAATAAGAACTTTATAAAAAAAAATTTATAAATGGAAAACTAAAACTTATGAGTTATTTTTATAGGCATTAAATTATTTCAAAGTAAAATTCTTTTACTGTGGTGCAAATACAATTCAGTTACATTGTAAAATAAATAACTTTCATTACATAGACATTATTATGATATGTGATATGTTATAATAGATAAATAGCAGAGTATTAATTGTATTCGCAAATGTGAACTTTATTGCTAGAACAACCGAGCGATTCTGTATTAGAACTTTTTCGGATTAAGAATATTGTGCATTAATCTCGCGCCCACGAGGTAATCCGCAGTTCCTTTTTGCAATAATACCATAAAACAGAAGTTAGATCGATATATTATACTACTTACGCGTAAGTTACTGGGGAGTCTATAAATCCAAGAAGGGAGGAAAAAACGACTCACCTTGGAAAGCAGCCTCGAAGGTGGTCTTCTCCTCCACGGGATTCTGAGCGAACACCGAAACGACCGATAGGTATCCCAAGATGACGAAGAGCCGGCAAACGTAGCGTAGCCCAGCCATTGTCCAGCGATAAACATGCACGTCGTTGGGGTCGATAAGTCCTTACTGTCGCATGCTCCAATGGGTCCTGTCGATCACTACGCAGCACACGAGAGACACACACTCTCTCTTTCTCTCTCTCTCTCTCTGTCTCTCTCTCTCAATCTGTCGAATCACTAATTACTCGCGACTACTAGCACCAAGCGAATCGAGATACACCAGTCCGAGACACTCGTCCGAGACACAACGCGGTGAAACGATGGTGCGACAACCGATCACGTGAGCCCTGTTGATTCTCTGTAAATCAAATGAACCAAAGGACCAATAAGTAAAACAGAAAAGTTCAGATCCCGAAAAAAATATACATTTTGTCAAAATAATTTTCGTAAATTTAAAATCGATGCTATATATAATATATGTTTCAAATATTTTACTTAGTAATTATGCACAATGCAATTATTTCTACAAATTTTTCTAGAAATAATTTTTACAGGATTGATTTTTAAAGAAGTGTTATAGCTTCTGATTTAAACGTGTGATGTCAAACCCAAAATTTTAATAAAGGAAAAAGAAAAAAATGTCGCATAAAAAATTATTAAAAAAATTATAGAATACTTTTAATAATAATAACGTAAAATTCAGCCAGCTGTGACGTCGCGAATATCATTCATAGTTTTGCAAAAGTGAATTGACACAGGTCGAGGTCGATTCAGTTGCAAATGGCGTGTACGTAACAAAGTATTCGCGGCGTTTACTATTCTCGTTATATCATGGCAAATGATAGGTCTCTATTTTCGCACGATACCCGATGCAAATTTACTTGACACCGTATGCATATCAATGTGGGCATGCATATTTCCCGCGGGCTCGCACAAAGGGGTTGTTTTCGCCTCGCTCTCGGTCTCTATCTCCGACTCGCTCTCTTTTTCTTTATTTTTTTCTTTTTTTTCGAAATTCGCAAAGCGAAGAGACAGGATAATCGTGCATTCTGTCGCAAGAACTCCAGAGACGCAACCATCCTCTCACCGAGAGAATGCGCCCGGCAGGATGGTTTGCATAGTGGGAAATGTAAGGTGAATTGCTGCAACAGCCGAATTAATGCGCGAACTCGCAAGTATTAACGTCCTTAGAATTAGATTTTTCGCTTATTGCCAGGCTTGCATTACACCTTCCCGTCGCAGCGTTGGTTAGGTGTCGCCAGACGTGAACGTTACGTGAATATGCAAGATGCCGTCGTGTCCGCGAGTACGCAGCTGCAGAAAAAAGTCAACCGTATACTCCGGTTAAAATTAAATTTTCGGAGTATTGTCGGAACACGTGACCTCCTTATGCGGGACGATGTATGAGATGTAAGTTAATATCGCGTGCAAATCTCATTTCATCGACTATATCAGTTTAGATAGTTAATTTAAGCAATAAATTTCTTACATGGTGGATAATTGCTGGTTATTTGTGCATAATTTAAATTTTTTATGTGCTCCTTTTATGTCACAACGTTTTATCTAGGTTAAAAAGAGTTCTCGTAAAATAATTAAAAGGAAAACAAAAGTCTATTACACATCCAGTCATAAGAGCGTATTATTTTCGGGACTCGTGAAATAATTGGAGTAATTAAAATTTAAAAATATAAAAAAATTGTTACGGGCTTAAAATAAAATTTGAGAGAAGTTGAGTAATCGATTTGTTGGTTATATCGGGCAAGCTACATCACATCCACTCATATCTTTTAGATTTCGACGAGAATCGGGGTAAACGCGAAGCTCGATATCGACTGTCGTAGCCGATAGTTGACGTTTCAGCTTAAGTCACCGCCGGCTGGTGTCACGAAGTTGCGGCAGATAAGATTACCTTGGCAGAGCCTCGTGGCCGAAATTTCCATCCCGTCGCGCGATGTAAGCTACGGCAGTTGGTAGGTAAAATGCATCGGGTTTACATCTATCGTATTACATTCCGATATCAAGTGCGACTTACGTGTATTGTCTTTTTCTCACATACATATCGTAGAGATTTAGATTTTTTAACTACTTTGAAATCAGAAAACGCACGTCAAGTCTTCTTTTAACAACTGGCCACGGTAAGGAAATATTTAATTCTTCAAAGAATTGGACACAAAAAATACGTCTCATTTCCTAATCTTATTGAACCAATTTAATTAAATAAGTTGCTTTGTAAAGATACGAAATAATAAACATAAAATTAAAATAAATTTTGGCGCAAACTTATACGATAATAAAAGTACAAAAAACTAACACATCTCGAGTGTGTTAGAAATATTAATATAAACATTTTAAAAATATGATTTTTCATTAAATCAACTATTTGCATTTCCATGCAATTTAATTACTTCGCCTACAAAAAATGTTCTTTACTTTGACATTTAATTTTACAAAACTAAATTCGTATTCTTTTAACAAAATCCAAAATATAATATGCTTAATATCTAGTATATAGTACATAATTTAATTTTTTTGTATACTTTTAGAAATGATCTCTTTTAATTTTGTTTTTAACAAAAATATCTAATTGTCTATCATTTATGCGTTGAACAAATAATATCTATATGTAGATTGTTTCTCTTTCGAGCTTTTATTATTGTTATTACATTTTATTTAATGATTGATGAAAATTTATTAATTAATGATTCACTCTGTATTATCGGTGTGTATTTTTATCTGTGCAAGACAAATCATGTCAAGCTAAATTAGCAATCGCACAAATTTATATGTATATTTGTATGCATATACATATACATATGGTATATATGTATATATACCATGTGTATATGTATATGTTATATAAACTACAAAATAATGTATAAAATTGAATCAACAATTTTCTGCCACAGACTAATATCACATTTATAATCAAATATCGAATATTGTAAGTTTAAATATAGAATATAACAAAGTCATCACGATAATTAAATGTGACAATCAATAATTAAACAATTTTCCCCACAAATTACAAATAATATTACAATTAATATTAGCTTCCACGGAAAAGATATTCGATGTGTTTCGTTTATAACAATATGGATTTTCTTGAATATGAGCTACATAAAAAAATTTGATTAACACATCAAGTGTATTTTTAATCTTACTACAATAGTTTATAAGTTTCCTTGTAATCAGTTTTCCTTTAATTATATTTCTTTTTATATTTGAAAGATTTTTCGTACATATATATGTTTCAAAATAATCTTATTTATATCGTATAGTGTTAAATATAAACTACTTAATGTTTCACAATATATTATTAACATATAAATGCAATAATTACGTACTAAACGTCAAAGTAGCTTTACCGCAGCTCTTAATAATTTAGTATTTGCTCAACACAGCTTGTCGAGAATTAGGAGCTTTTTTCACACGATACGATTGAAGCTGTTGTAAAATACAATGTGACAAAGGAAAGAATCAAGTTGCACTATCCTGCGGCATTATCCGGCGGCTCGATAACAAACAGATTTTAACCCTTAACAAACTGATATCCAGTATCATTCGATACGCAGCTTAAAACTGTTCCATGTTACAGTTCGATTAAAGCAAATATTTATTTGCAAACTCTAAATTTCCTATTGTTTGTACTATTTAATATTGAAATCGTGTCTGCATTTATTGCTATCTAGTGCATCTTAATCATTACCGTATGTTAATCACTATTCGCAATAAGGAATTCTTAATTTCTGGTAAAGATTGGAAAGTAACGTTGAACTATACAGAATAGCTAACAAAATCATACTGAATAACTGATAAAAGTGATAGTTAATAAAAATGATGAGATTGCTGATTGATGTGTTAAATAAATCTATTTTTCAACCTAGTTTATATTCACAGAAATTCCAATTAACAAAAAGGCATTTAGTTAAAAATCTTTATTTCAAATATAAATGTTAATTTGTTTCGAATAAAATCCCTTAATACGGAAAACATTGAAATTTATTATGTATAGAACATTTATTTAATTAAAACACTACTTTTCCGCGCATTGACATATTAATGCCATCAGTATCGTAACGTCGCGAACGATTACCGAATAATCTACATGGCTAAGCGTGAAATTCGTTTCTCAAGAAAGATCGGCGCGTTCGACGCACCAGTCCGTGGCGTGCCAGCAACAAGCAACCGAGCTCAAGAGAAGCAATAATCTACGCCCTCGCAGTAGGGTTGATTAACTCATCGAGAATCATACGTGAAGTTTTTGATCGATAGAAACTAAAGTCTCGCGCGCGCGAGAGAGAGACTCATCACCAAAAACGCATTTGCGATGCGTGCGTACGTGCGTGCGGACACGTAGCTTATCGAGCGATCGCGCCGCGGGCCGCGAACCAAAGGGCCACTGAATCAATAAGAGAAAAAGCGTCGCTTCCGCGAGGTTGCCCTTCGGGGGAAGGCCGTTACGTTCGACGCGAACGGTCGCGAGCTTCCCCGAGTTGTCACGGAACTCCCGGTTTTCCCGTAGGGTTCGCGTCAACCCCCGTTTCGCGTCGCCTCGCGTCGCGCGTTGCGTCACGCCGGCGGAAGCTCGGCGGTTTTCCCCTATACCTGTCGCACGACGCGTCTTCCTCTCGCTCTCGTCGCAGGCGGATCTTTCTCCTCTTTATACTCCTTTTTTTTTTTACTTCTCTACCTCTACGCGAACGAGGGATGCACGAACGAAGCGCACACACACGCGTCGCGGAGGGTCGCGACGGCCGTCGGTACCGGCCGGTGTCTCCAATCGAACTGCGGGGGTAGTTCGACGGTGGCGCCGCCGAGGGACGCCGCCGTCGCCGCCACCACCGTCGCCGCCACCACCGTCGCTGCCACCACCGCCGCCGCCACCACCACCGCCACCGCCGCCGCCGCCGCCGCCGCCGACGCACAGCATGCGTCATAACGCCGCCGCCACCGCCTTCGATCGGCCGCCGCCATTTTTTTTGCCCGAGCCGCCGCGTTACTAACCCCCTGAAAATATTCCGCCTGGAAATGCGTGCCTTGCGATCGAGAGTGCGCGAGAAGCCGGCCAGGGATGTAACAGGGGTACGGAGCACAAGGATATATTGCGTTTGCCACGCGTTCGCTTTTCTTATTATCTTCTCTCCCTTCATGAAAATGAAAAGTGAAGATATTATGGATTTAGAACGGTAAGAGAATTAGGATTGTAACATTTATATCAGACGTTTGAAGATGGAGATTACATTGAGATCGCCTCTCGAAGATTGAGATTTTTGATTGGCCGAAGTTAAAACGGCCGATAATTGAGATTAAACATTGAAATTTTTAAGTTCATGTTATAGTAACCAGTGGCTAGTCAATTTTTTTTTATCAATGATTGAACAATTTTTAATCTCTTCGAAATAATTTTAATCTTGATCTTTAGCATCAATTTTTCAGCGAATGAATAATTTTTAATCTCTTCAAAACAATTTTAATCTTTAACACCGATTTTTTGTTAACGATTGAATAATCTTCATTTTCTTCAAAGTAATTTTAATCCTAGTCTGTAATGCGTAATCTAATCTTTATTCTTCATGGAGATAACGATTATTAAAATTTAATTGGAATGTGGATCCAAAAGAAAAATTGACAGTTCCTATAATGTTATTATTATAAAGATCCAATCTGACTGGAAAATGGCAGTTTTTCTTCTTATTGATTGTTTGTCAGGAACGGTCGTATAACTTTCGAAATAAATTTATGGATTTATTTTTAACAAATTTGCTACCGTCAATATGAAAATGGATGATATATGGGTCCATGAATCCGTGCGCTCCAGTTACGCGAAATGTCTTCGCCACTTCAGTTAAGGGTTAAATTGACCATTACATGGAGAGGATTCAACAAGAATACCCAATTGCCTAGATAGAGAGTGGCTGAAAATTCAATGGTAGCTCTGCAGGGGAATGTAAAACAAAAGATTCAAAACACACAGTGAAAACACTGCTGGGTTAATCACTTTTTAACAGAATAGTTTGTCTTACAAAGATTTAAAACGATTTTAGAATTTAAATATACGTGGTGATTGTGTCATGTAAAGATTTCTAACATAAACATTCTACAATTATACGGTATGTATAATTGCACATATGTATAATAGATCAAAACAATTAATAAGAAAGTAATAAAGATTACTCAAGATTAATAATAGATTATTAATAGGTCAAAAACAAAAGAAATAAAATGGGCTAATCTTTATTTTTATTTAGATGACATTACATATTTAGCACTAACAACTAGATTGGCTCATTAATCAATTTCATTTGCTTTGTTTTTTATTGAAAAACTAGCTTATTTATGTTAAAATTAAAGATCTATCTAATTTCTATCTATTTTTAATATATATCGATTTAATATATCTATTAAATCGATATATATTAGAATTTATTTATGTCGTGTTCCAGTTTTTATTTTCGTGAGTATATTACATTGAACCTGTCGTGAGAAAGAATACTTGAAGATAATACTTATTGTTAGACTACAGCTCACATTGAGTTTCACAATTTCTTGAAGTTTTTATAACGTCAAATTTGTTATAACTAAATAATATTAGTAAATCTTTACTACAAATAAAATAATATGATTTGATAATGTTTATATAAGAACATGTTTATGTAAGAAAGTGATGGGATCATTACGAATATTTATTCTTTTTATTTTACTATACAAAGAAACTTAATTTGTGATAGTTTTTATTTTTATTATATACAATGCCACAAAAGTTGTGAATATATGCACCGTTAATAGTATTTGAAAACATTAATAATTTTTATTAATTGGAAATAACTGAAGAAATTAAATCTTTACATTTGTGTGTGTTGTAATATGTATTTCAATATATAAACATATGTAATATATGTATAAATTTTATTAATATAATATATCTACACATGTGATAAAAATTATTAAAAAAGATTATAAAATATATTATAAATGCGTTACGATTTCTTATTTACACACGTTATACATGAATTTTAAAACACTTTTACATAAATTATAAAAAAATTAAGAAAAGAGCTTCTTTTCATGTCGCAATTTCTATTTTTATCGTTTTTTATATAAATTATATATATTTTTAAATATAATATTATTATTAATTGTATAAATAAAAAAAAACTTGATGTTTGTCAGGGTTCCAAGTAAACGCATATATACAGTCCTGAGAGCCTCAGGCTTGTTGATTGGTTAATGTGTCAGGTGAGTCTGACTATTATCGGAATGTTATCATTGTCCATCATGGAGCTAACTTCAAAGTTGGCTTATAGCTAAAAATCAATAGAACAAGAGCGTTTATTGTTATAGATTGTATCTTACCAACACATTCTATTTTACTTTACACGTTCATTAATTTGTTCAACATACTTTTACTTACTTTGTTATTTCATATATATATATTACAATATTATACATATGAAAAACAAACAAAATAAAATTAATGCATCTTATTGTGTAATTAAATTGAATACAGAATTTAGCGAAAAAATAAATTTCAATAAAGTGTGTCGAGCGATGTGTATGTACATATTAAGCTTTGTTTAAATTGAAGTTTAATTTAACATCCACAGAAAAAAAATATACTGATATTTATATTATGGTTCTTCATATTGCATATATACCGATCGATAATAAATTTATTAATGCATTAAAGTTTTGCTTTGATTTAGTATCGTGTTTTTTAAACCAATTCCAGTTTATTACAACAGTTTATTAACAACTAAAAAATGCCAAAATTAACCTAAAAATAACAATAATGAAAATAATGAAAATCAGTTGACATTTTAATGAAGATGCTGTCGACAATAGTATCCTATTTTTGGTGGAATTATTAGAAAAAAAGTTTCTAGAATAGTGTGTAATAAATTTATTATGTGCTTAAAGGTATTGATTTTCGTTCTGAATATTAATTAACCTTATGTTCTTCAGTTGTCCGGTTTATTTTCAACACCCTGTACATAACGCTATGAATTTCATCAGTTTGCCGTAGAGCTTCCCTTTATTACTTTAGAAAACTCAAGTTCCACGTAATCCGGTTAACAGCAGCACCTCATACTTAATCGTGTTCAACCGGTGACCTATTCTGCAGGATTCTGACGATAAACGGATGATCCCGGGCGGGGGGGGGGGGGATAATAAAGAAAGGGGTAATTCTCGCAAAAGTCTTACAACGAGACTTATTCAACAAGATAACAATTTTAATAGTTTATTAAATTATCCATGTATCTTCATCTCATGTAGCAGAAAACAGAGACATTGAAGAGAAAACTGATATTGTTACCATTGCAATGTTACAAGTATATCGCGCTATGCATATTATTGTAAAACGTTGGAATATTTGCTTTTACGATATTTTCCTACTTTACCGCTTTGTGAATGATCCAATATTATTCTTTATAATTAATTTTATTACACTACGGCTTTATAAGCGTTATTGCAATATTGTTGATATCTTGCTCAAATTTTGCACTTTTTTTTACTTCTCTACAAACTGCAACGTTGCATTGCAGTTTTTTGATACGAATAAAAGGTTCTGTGGTGTATGCGGTGTATCATATCGCATACTGTATTGGTATCAAAAATCAATAACGAGGAAGTTCATAGTTTTACTATCCAATCATCTCTGAAGCAGTGAATAAACATACCTGAGCTAACAAATAAACAAGGAAGAGGGAGTCGGACTCGAGCCTTACGCAAATCTATTGCAATTCCATTTGGTTTTTATTGCATGTTATTAATTTCATTATGAAACATTTATTTATTTTTTAACATAAATATTATCTTTATTTTACTCCGCAAGTATGTGACAACTCGATCTTGATACATATGTAATGTATTATTCAATACGTATACATATGTATATATTGTAAGAAATACATTACATTTGTATTTCATTATGATACACAATGCTGTTACACATTAAAAAAGGAGTTAATTAATAATTAGTCTAAAAATAATGTTAGCTGTATTAATAAGCTATACTAATAAGTTGTATTAATAAGCTACTAGAACGCAATTTTTTTTTAATAATTATAATATACTAAACAAATTTTGCACACTTTGCAATTCCATTATGTTACGCGCTTTTCATGAACACTTTGTGTATTACTAGGATATCAATTTATTTGATTGTAATCCATCTTAGTCATTGAATCCAGAGTTCATATATTTTACGTATGTATATAAATATATTTATTAACAAGCAATAACGTTAACAATGTTATATACTATTAGCAATGTCACAATTCCCACACAGAGCCAACGTGACGCAAAAAGTATAAAAGTTTACAGATTTCAAAAATATTTGAAAAAACTGTATAAATACTGTAGATTTTAAATAAGTATTATAGTAAGAGAATAGAAAAGCACCATTTTTACGTAAAAAATCATCGAAACTTCATAATAAAACAACAATCGCTATGTTATAAGTATAAATCTTAAATTTACTACGTTTTCATCGATTTTTCTCAAATTTTTTAGTTTAAATTTGAATTAAAATATATAAAAGTGATTATTTAGAATAAGCATTATTAAAAAAGACACAAAAAAGATTAAACTGTAAAATTTTAACGATATTTACGTAAAATAATCGATGAAATTAATTATCATATTCTTTAATCTATATTAATCTTATTGTAATATAAATATAAATTTAATATTTTTATGTTCTGAACTTCCAAAAATAGTTTTGTTTTTTTCTTATCGATAATAGTTAATATCAATATTAACTATTAACTAACATAAATTGATGAGTTTATGAATTTATAATATTTTTATGAAATAAATTTATATTTTTATTATGTTATCGTCATGTATAATCGCGAGTGATAATGAAGAATTGTGTTATTGTGATTTATAGACAAATTATTATATAGACAAATTTTTTGTAAATGCAAACATTATTATAAAATGTCACAAATAATTTATATTTTTTTCAAATGTATTTAGAGAACGGGTGTTAATATCGCAATAATTATTATATTTCGATGTGTCATCGTAAGCGTATTATATAATATTACGCATTTACGTATAATAATATCAATACTCATCACTTTCAGAGGTGTAGTATACATACATTGCCTGTAGAAACATACAAAATATTAGACAATTGGTATCTAAAAATTGGTATCTAAAACCTTTGTACGATAAAATCCTAAAAAATACTATTTTTGTTTTAAAAATACAATCGTGCTATAATTTGGATTAATGGCAGTTTTCTAACAATGTCAGAATCAAATTTACCAGAATATTAATAATAAGACAGTAAAAATTCTGTGTAATCTTAAAATATTCGTTTAATGATAATGAACCAATAATGAATAATATATGTTAAGCTTAACATCTTCCAAGTAAATAAAAAATGTTATATATACAAAAACATACTTTAATTATGATATATATATCGATACACATAATATCAAAATGGAGATTGACGAATCCAGAGAAATTTAGAAAAAGAATATAAAAACAATCTTCGTCTTCACACATTATCGTGGCGCGATTTGCATCTTTACACGAATAAGATTTATACGTTCCTCGTGTTAATTTGCATACAGAAAGTCGCGCCGGGAATATATCATCACTGCGACGGCTGCGACGGCTGCGACGTCCCCATCCGGGCGAATATCGCGGTGGTGACGAATATTTCCATGACGTTGATTAGCAGCCTAGTAACTCGAGATAGTGTTGGTGAAGGTGGCCCACGTTTCCTCGATGGGTGCCAACACGGTGATCACTATGAGGACTGCGGCGAATATGACGACAACCACAAAGTACACACCGAAAATGAACTTCCGTATACCAGAGTGCTGTTGGGAAAATATTCAAAATGAAATTTTGTTTGCGTACTAATATCTGTTTGTGCGCTGGATTTTTTCGACGTGATACCATTCTTCAGCATTGATTTGTATAATTTATCGCAAGTAAAAAGTACGTGAATCTTGCCTTTCGCAATACATACAAAAGATTTATCTACTACAAATGTTCTTCGAATTTTCTTTCGATTTAATCAAAACAAATCGAATGTTTTAAAATAATTTGAGTAATTTTTTAATAAAAATGTATGCATTTATCTTATTTATGCAGTTATAAAATATCGATCAACCAATCGTGTTTTTCATGGTGTGGAATGTGCTTCTCGTATTTAAAAAATGTGAACTTTATCATTATTACTGTTAAACTTTACAATATTTACAAGAAATATATTTAAAAGTACAAGTGTTATTATTAACAATACTATTTCTTTCGTCTATCTATATCTCATTATCAGTTTTAATGTTTCATGGCGGATCGACATGCATTAAAAGACGGCTTGATCACGTCACTCTTATTTTAGAAAATCTTACAGGAGCGTCTCGTCTCGCATCTGGATGCACCATTGATCCACGAGAATGCATGTCTTTCATTGGGAATGAATTCACTCTCTGACTGGCTTGTCTGTCAGAAACACATCCAAGGAACTGCAATAGAAGCAAAAGTGTCACAAATACCGTAGTCGGAATTAAATCTCAAGTGATTGTTATTCAACATTGACATAAATTCCGTTAAATATCAGACTACCTCCCCAAAACATAAAATTTAATTTTTAGAAAAAGTTTGAGAGAGAGATTTCCATTTTCTATGTGAAAAGATCTAAAAGATATTACTGATTGTTTGATATTGATTTAGATCTAGTATCAAAATTGTGGTTGTTGTGTACATTTTCATTTAAATTGTTTGATTTTTTGTGATTTTCTGTCAAACTTCTCGAGATTTTCAGAATTTTTCGCGTGAACTTGACAAATAAAAAGTCCTTACTGTGAGAATGAGATGAATTAAAACATGGAAGACCACAAATGCTGTGAGGATCCAGTCGACCCAATCCGGAAGTTTAGCTTTGTTCAGTCGTACCGCAAAGAAAAGGGCGATTACTAAAAGAAATTTTTACAAAAAATTAATCCTAAAGTATTTATCCCATAGATATTGGAAAAAAAAAATTGATATTTAATATTAAATTATCTTTTATCATTATACCAAATGAAATGAATAAAATGAACAAAAGTTTCCATTTATTTTATTATCACTAGAATAAATTTTTGGTATAAAGAAACTACAGTAGTAAAACATATAAAACTATAAAAATTATAAAGAATATAAAAAATTCTATATATAACAATAAGTGAAAAAATGTAATATCAAAAGACACACTAAAAATTAAAGTGTTATTTTTATTTACTGCTATATTTATAAACTTACAAGCGCATATTTTTGCCACGTTACCAACGAACCAATGAGCCCAATTGAAAAGGGCTCTTCGTGGTGCGCCAGGATGTGGTCTCATAGCTGCCATGAAAGGCTGGATAAAGCACAAAATCGTGGTTGCGAGACCGACCGAAGCGTGTATCGTCTCGGAACTCCACGTACCCAATTCCACGAATATTATCACGAAGGCTGCGATCGTCATCGACCACGTGAGTACCATAAAGAACCTGTGCCACTTGGGAAAAAAAATCCTTTATTACAAAAAACGCGCGAGAAGGTGACAAGGAACTCTTTTTTTCGTCACTTGAGCATTAATGACATACTTTGAACGAAGAATGAGTTCTAATGTTTCGTTAACGATGCTGGGACTATTGTAATGATGCCGTGCAGAGTATTACAATAAAACTGATAGTGATAGAAATAAGAAAATAAGATAATTAATCGCTTACTATTTGCATATTATTATATAAAATTCTACATATAAATAAAATATAACGTAAAAAAATTAATGTTCAAAATTTATAAACGATAATAATATGCAATCTTTTTTTGAATTATTTTATTATTAAATTTTATATGTAATTTAATTATTAATATATCTATAAATATACCTATAAATAAAAAAGCTTTCTTTTCTCGAACAGAAATAAATTAATATAACTAATGAAATTTCCGACCTATTTACAAATGATAGCGAGTTAGTGATTTAAAATTGAATGTGCATGCTAAATAAAATAATTAAAAATACATTTAAATGTATTATACATAAAAATTTTAAGTATTTTAACTCACAGAATAAATGTAAAAAGTTTATATGAATTTATTTAACGAAACCATTCTTTTTTTACAAAAAGTAATAGATTGTCGTAACGGAAAGCAGGAGTCAATTACGTTAATTAATAAAATTAATAATAATAGTATTTCATTTTATGCTCTGTGATTGCGATATTCGTGAACGGATAGAAGAGCATTGTATAACTTTGAGAGTACGAGAAATAACGTTAAACGGAATGTCTACGTGATTGTCTGAAAATTCTTCGCTTACAGCGAACCAATGATCCTTTCCACACAACTGGGAGTTGACCCAGGTCTGTCTATAATATCTCGCGAGTAGCATCCCGATGGAGGCCGTGCCGATCCACGATGCCAGCATAAGCGCACCATGAAGACGAATTAGTAGGTCAGTAGCTGCGGTCCATTCCCCGACGTCAGACAATTTCTTTGAGGTACTGGTCCCAAGATAGGCGAGATTGTGAAAGTCAACGCTATTTGCTATAAAAAAAGCAACGCGATATCTGTAAATCACTCGCATAAAAGTAGAAAGCAAATTTCTCGTATATCTTACAGATATATTGTATAACGTCTTTAATCAATAACCAATAATCGTCGCGTCAGTATGAATTTGAGAAACCTTATCTGTCGGAATTGCATCTCATTCATGCTCCTGTTCATTCGAGCAGAAACATGAGGAAGCTATCAAATTTGCAGTTATCGCAACCTGCGACGAGAAAGTCATAAAGTTCTTGCACACTTTGTTCTCGGCAAAAATATTGTACCCGGGAAGTGGACTTTGCGAAATCTCGTCAAGGTTTCTTCTCTCTTTATTTAATGAAGTGCAACGGCAAATTGTTACGTTATAAATTTTGTCATTATCGCAATCATTAAGTCACAAAGTGTCTGTCTCTCTGATAAAGTAATTAGTAACAATTAACAATTTCCCGGACCAATTTTAATTACGTCAATAAAATAAAATAAATGTTAATTAAATTAAATATAATTAGCATTGAATTAATTGTAATTAACGTTGAAATTATGTAACCCATATTTTGGTTTATACATACGTCTCAGATCATTGCCGGCGACCACGAGGAGATGGTACGGAGTGTTGACAAGATCATACGTGCGTCCCTGAATGTTGGTGAGCTTTTCCCGTCGAAACTTGCAGTATATCATGTCATTTTTGATCGCGACGCTCTCCAGCTCGACTGCGCCTTCCGACTGTAGATCAATCGCGAATACAGCAAGGTTACAATTAGACGCGAATCTCGAGAACAAAGTCAAAATAATTCTGAAATGAATTACTATTACTCTGCAGTATTTGATAAGATACAATCGATTGTGTCTTAGAAAATTGACTTCATTTGAATGATAACATTAACCCTTAGCTGGCACACTTTTCCAGAATTTCATAACTGACACATTGGGCCGTTTGAAACCCCAGGCATAAAAAAATGCTTGCTTCGATGAAGCTATTTTTTTATTTGAAAACAAATTTAGATATTTTTTTATGTTAGATATTTTTTTATGATCTTGTTTTAACATGTGCCATAGGTTATTTTGATCAAATTTAATAGTAACTGTGAAAAAAATTTTTTTGAAGATAAAAGAACGAAAAAATGACTATTTTTATTTAAAAATTCAAAACTTCTCCATTTTTCAATATTAAAAGCTAAAAAATTAACTGGACACTCTTGAGACACAACACTTTCAGAAAAAAAATAGTCTGACAGTGGCTGTTGAAAAAAGGTATTTATTTGGAAAAATGAAGTGAATTTTAGACAAAAATTGGCTAACTTGCCTGGGGCTTTTGGTACCCCACAGTGCCAGTTAAGGGTTAAATTTCACGACGTTAAATTAAACTTAAAATTTAATTTAAGTTTCATTAAAATTCTTGTTAAATGCTGGTATATTAATGTATTATACCATTTTAAACGGATAATACGCGATAAGATTTAAGGTCAGACTGTTAATGAGTGAGCTTATAACGAGTGGCGGAAATATCCCTTATATGGAGGTGCTTCATAATTATTTGTAGGGCTTAAAGATTTACTGCATCATCGTAGTGGGAGCAACATCGCCGACTACGGCTAGCACAATAATTGGAATTTAATGGGTTAGACTTGTTGTCCGGGCGCGACAGAGCACAGAGCGAATTAATTAATACAACAGTGTATCTAGTCAGAGGGCGGTGTGGCATGGTAAACGATACTCACCATCGTGTAGCGTGTATTGCGCTTCCCAGAATTCCAAGACGTGTGTAACGCAATTTCACCATTCTCGTTCGTGCACTCGACCACGCTGTCTTCGCCCTGTGCGCCATTTCGCGAATTATAACTTAATTATTACCACTTAATTGTTGATCCCATAATTACGCGCGTAATTAATTGCAAATGCCATGTTAATTTCGACAGCGATGACCGTTAATTGCCAAGTAAATATTACATGACGTTCAATAACTCATCCCACGCGGCAAAGAAATCCAATCACGTCTGTACCATGAAAATTTAAACATTAGTTAATTAATTAAATGCATTAGTTAATCAAAGGCTCAAATACGTTGAGAAATTATCTAATTATTCAAAAAAAATGTACTTATTATGCGCTAACACGCGTGTGTTCAACATCTCTCGAGGAGAAAGACAGAGTTCTCGAAATCCATAAAATTTTAAGTAAGTTCTTCAAAAGTGTGTAATTATACGTCGAAGAAAGATACTGGAAAGACGCAGACAAATATTGCAGCAAGACAATAGAAACCCCGAGAAGAGCTGTAAAAAAAACCGGCAGCGAGAAGTAACTTCACACACTTAATATAAAATACTTTCGCGGAGATTATGCAAGTTTCCGCTTAAATCGCACGAGAGTTCGAGAAGAAACTGCGCGCGGGAGACATTTGCGAGAGAGCGCAGCGTCTCGCAATTACCATATTCTTATCGTCCGACAGGCCGACAGCGACGTATTTGGCATCCCCCCGTGCCTGCATCTCGAAATGATATTCGTCACCCTGCACGATCACGGCCACCACGGCGACGCAGTCCTTGGTTTTTATGCAGCCCGCGGGCGCGCCGAAGCAGTTCTTCGTGGTGTAGCAGCCCGTGTAGAACGGGTCCACCTCATCCTTCGCCTGCAACGAGAACACACACCTGGGGATGACGCGGGGAATTTACAGACGGGAATGTCATTCGCGAGATAGTATCTCGTGCGGAACGACACGATACTGCGGAGATTGCACAACGTTCTTCCGTCGTTTGATTTGAAATCGTGCGACGGCACGACGGATAAATGAACGAAGGGTAAAGGGGTCTCGAGTACTTGTCGATCACATCAAGAAACTCTCGGGAGTTGCTTACGCATTATCTTGAAAGCGTTTAACTTCGACGTATCGAGGGAAAGACGTTCTCTCTCGCTATTAAACAAGCCGTACAGGAAAAGTTATTTAAAGTGTACCTTGAAATAGTCTCTCGTTGGATACATGAGATAAACGAGAGACCTTGAGAGAAAATACGGAATACATTAAATTGTTTAATGTGTATTAAACAATTAAACTGGAAAATATATCAGAAAAATGACTAGAGCTTGTATTATTCTCATTTAATAATTAAAAATTCTGAAACTTTATTATAAATGTTAAGTAATATGCATATACTAAAATATATATTTGGTAAAACCGTCAGTTGCATTTTGAAAAATTAAAAGTAATAATACTATAGTAATTATAAAGATGTATGTAACTTTCAATAAGAGAGACAAATGTTGAACTTTGTATTATTAAATACAAACAAAACGTGATGATGTTATACCTATAATATGGAACAGTTATCGTTGCATTAACACTTGTCTATGACGTAAAGATATTCGCGGTTATTACAACGATGTGAATATTAAACGTTTGCGCGTAGGATTACTCTCTTGTCGCAAGATTAAGAAGACATACGTTCATTTCGTAATACAATGGTTATCACAAAGATATCGAGTTAAAATATCTTTGACATAAATGTAAAAGAGAGTAAACTTAACAAACAAAAATTTAACAAGATTCAATTTAGAGAAAAAGTTATGTATAACAGAGTTCTAAAAATCCACAAAATTTTAGTAAGTTCCCTATTTAATCCCTGCACACACACACACATACACACACACTTACTCACAACATATATAATATTAAACGATAACACATTAAATCTAAAAACTCTATAAAATTTAAATATTATAATTAAAAATATATATAAAAATAATTAGAATATAGAAATATAATATAACAATATAACATTTTGCAATAAATTTCGAATAGGATATATTGCTGAACAATCAAATAATTTTAATGATAAATATTGATTAATTATTGTATAATAATTATGTTATGTAATTAAAAAAAATATATACATATATATATATTCTACATATTATCTTTTATTCTTTATTCAATTTAAAGTAAAATAAAAATTTTTATATTTACTGATATAAAATAAAATAAAATAAAGATTTTTTTGTATCTGTCTCTGATTCCAAGACATCAGATATTTAAAAAATATTCCAATATCGCATGTTTAAATATTGCATATACTACATAAATTTCTTTGATAACATCTTGAATTATAATATAATATTACATTATATCTAGATAAATGTTTAACATCTAAATAAATATTTAATGCGATGTTTCTAATAAAATTGAAGTATGTATAAATCAGCAAGAAATCCTAATAAAGGAGACCTTATGGAGTAAATCATGCGCAACAATTCGCAGGAGCGTAGCTCAGAGTCGAACGAAAAGGAAATCTGCGGTGGGAGAAAGAGAAGTTTGACGACCAGCCTTCAACTTAGATACGCTCCGCGAAATCGTGCGTTCACGCTCCGGCGGCCTCGTTCGCCATTACCGCTCTTTGGTGTACTTTTACGCTTTTTATCACGAACGATCAAGCACCGTTTTCAATGAAAGGCCATTCATCCGCACGGCAAGACGTAATTATTCAATGAACCTGTCGCACGTATTATTTAATTAAGTCAAAAAGCAGTTTATTTTTAACAGGAAAATATTCTCAATTTATTTTCATGGAAAAATGTCCTCAATAGCGATCGATAGATTCTAAATCGTGAAGTTTTGTGTTGAGAAGCCTGACAATTTATAAAAGTTGCAAAAGAAGCGATAGCTCCTTCTATAACCATTTCATTTCCAAAGATCTAAAACTGCAAATGGATTCTACATATTATGATATTTATACGTGTAATACATAAATGCAAATATTACAAGTTATATTCGGGATTTGCAATCGATAAGTTAAAATTTAAAAAATATAAAATAAAAAGGAAATTGATAATGATTGTAATAACTTAAATTCGAAGATTTTTGGTATTAATTTGAAGATTTTTTTTTAAAACATTGCATGGACTCTAATGAGATTTCTCTCAAGTTTCTCTCAGATTTCTCTCACAAGTTTTTTTATAAATTTCTATTTCATACATTAAGGATTAACCCTGCACTGTGATCGTGTGAATACTGCAATATTTAATTTTTTCTTAATATTACATAAGCACTTTTTATGTAAAAGGTTTAGAATAAATATTGTATTAAAATTTAAGCAATGATAAACTAAGCAATAATAAATGAAATAGAACCGAACACAGAACATATATGTTTTAAACATAAACAACATTGGTAATTCGATCTTGGGGATCTTATATTAATATTTTTGTGAATACTATATACTTTTACCAACTCGGTAGACTATGTGCAAATTATTTGTTGGTCTTATGTAAAACAATTCTTCGTTGGAATAGTAAATTCACATATAATACTTAAATCAATTAATCGAATTTAACTTTTAATGCTTATAAGCATCTTATTTAAAATCACTGTAAAGAATATTAAAGTTTCTTGTATGTTTCACTGTAAACAATATTAAAGTTCTTCTTATAAAAATGTTTATATATTTCTATATCTATTATTTTATTTTTTATAATAATAAAATAATAATGGTAATAATAGAAGTAATAGTGATCATTTTTTATATTAAAAAACAAAACAACGGGAAAAATAAATCTACTGAACTGTATACAAACGATAAGAGATTTATAAAATTTCTGCACCAAAGAAGAATTTGGAAAATATAATACGCTAATTGTAAGCGCAATTGTCTTAACGCAATCTCTTTCTATAATTCTCTCTAAAATCGAAGATTTCTTCATTTTATCAACGATATTTAATAGATCCTCGAACTGTTGTCTATTTGACGATCCTCGAACATGCAATAAAGACCAAATCCGTGGGAAACAAATAGTGAGCTATAAAAAATCCACGACACGAAATTGCGAGCGGTCGCGGAAGTGAACGGTGAAAGTACATAAAGCATAAATTCCAGAACGCTTGCGGTCGCGTGTATGTTGTGGTTAAGGGCTGTGCTTGTACATAGAGATGCATAATTCATATATCCGTGCGTCACGGACCACTATAATCACCTCTCGATTTTTTACTTTCGATAGCATAGACCGACACAAATTAGGTATATAATACGAAAAATGAGATTAACGAGAAGAAATACTTTTTACCGCATTAATTGAAACTTTTAAAACTTTTATTCATATAAATGAATAAAAACGGAAGGAGAACGATGTGTAAAATCGCTTGTGTCTTTTTATTCTTGACTTTTAATAAAATTGGTATTAAAGCACGCTGTACGTTAATTATACATTTAATTAATTATATATTTTACGTTACAAGTGATGTTCATCGCTCGTAGATATGAGAATGTAAGCATATTTTAATTGAATGTGAATTTCGTAAAATGCAGATGAGTGCGCTATTTTATTTCTCATTCAATATTAACGATGGATATAATTACTTATTTATCTTGCGAATATAATATACTTGTAGTTGACAATTTTCATTAATTAAAGTATCATTACAACTCATCCATACGAATGAGAATGGAAATGTATTTTATTCGAAGCCAGTTGTATTTCATGCGATGTAATATAACAATTCACTCAAAACAAGTAAATCATTCAAGAAAATTTTGATAGATTTCTTATATAAAATGTATTAACTATTATTGACAGAAAAGACATAAGAAAATTATGTCCATTATTAAAGAATCTAATCTATTTTCTTGAATATTTCTCAGAAATACTACTACTCAAGGTATAAAGTGCCTCAAGATAAGCAAATCAAATTCCAAATTGCAAATTTCAGTTTGCAAAACATTTTAAATTTTGTATTAAGATTTCTTTAGAAAGAATCTTGCGATATTAACTATTTTTAATAACTAAATTTTAAATTTAAATTGAAGTTTACTTGAACTATTATTAACTGAAAATATTCTTATCTATTTCCTGCTGATAGCTCATTATTTTTGATCGTTAATAACTTTAAAATTAGGTAAATAAATGCCTCGATATTTTCATGAAGGAATAATCGATATTAGGTAGGATAGCGAAAAAGAATAGTGACGTTTCTCTCTTTCTCCTTATGAATTTTAGGATATTCTGTATGTAACAAACACAAGGTATGTAACAAACACTAAGGAAGTTCTTTGAATTGCAATTAACGAAAATCCTCTGTCCTGCACCGGCTGCTATGCATCCTATGAGCAATATTCACAAAGCTACCACCTATCAGGACTTACAGGCCGCTTACATCGTTTAACACGCTGTAATACCACTACGCATTTACCTTATAATGGTGACGGGCGCGCGCGACACGAAATATAATACTCACCGCATAACTGGTGGTGCGGCTGTAGTAGGGTGGCGTGGTGGTCCTGAAGGTAGTAATGGGTGTAGGTAGGGTCGATACCCTGATAGACCGCTTGTCAACGGTGACTCTGGGCGATTCCACACCGACCCAGTACGTGCCGTAATCCTGAGCAAAGGTGGAGCTACACGAGAAACAGAGATCGAGAATCAAACGTACGGTGGAATATGAGTGAAAATAGAAAAACTGTTTTAGGACATGCAAAACCAATATTATAGTAACATTTTCATGAGATATTGTTAATCATTTACTTATGTGTCGCATGACACACGATACGTATATATGAAAACACGTGGACTTACGATTTTTTTTAAATTAATAAAAAAATGTGTGTAAAATATATATGTATATCCATTTCACATACGTTTTTATATTGATTTTTAAAAAATCATAAGTTCGCATGTTTTTATTATACATTTATATACGATTATCCCAAAAGAATTAAATCTTAATTTATAATTTATTTCAATATCAAAGATTTTCAGATATTCTGGATTCTAAAGCTCGAAATTACGAATCAAACAAGTATCCGTATAATAAAGAACGTTTTTAATTAATACATCAATAATATTTGTATGAATTATGATTAAATAAATTATTTATAAAACATACCATGCATTTTTGCAGTTTTGAGCAAAAATGGGTTAATTACATAGAAGAATTGCACGTAATTAATTAAAGCAAATTGGAAGAAATTTATTTTTCTGAAACTAAATATCTAACTTTCAAGAAATGGTGTTTAAATTTCTGCGCTTTCTTTTTACAACATACTGGAACATAGCTGAGTACTAAACGTTTGATGTGATATAGGATACCCTGTAATGTATCTTAATAAGAGTTTTAAAAATATTTTGTAGTGAGAGACTCATTTTTTCTAATTTTCGATTGTCTCTCATGAAAATTAAAATAAATGGCCAGAGGAGTAACAAAATATAAAAACAAACTTAAAAATTATAAAGCTACTAATCTCCTAGTTTGAAAATTAGAAATACAACGTTAAAATAAATGTTTAATCTTATTTCTTTTACGTAGAACTTGCTAACATTATATAATAAGATTATAAAAACTCTTGACATCTATTAATAATAATGAGGATCCCTTCATGCACATCAAAATTTGCTACGAGCTATGACGTTAAACGTATTAAAGTACTTAGGTAAATCCTCTTTATTGCTTTTTCGTTAATACTAGTCGTGGCGAAATATATTATGAATATCATAATACAAAAGCGAGGGATTCCCAAAATGGTACCGTTAAAAATAAAATAAAACCTTCAAAATAAGTTACGAAGTTTTGACAGAGAGTCACAGCTGTGCGTTCTATTAAACATGCATTAGTAACTTCGCATCGATTATTACAAGGAAAAGTTTATAAGGAATGTTTCGCGCGTTTCTTGCACCGTTATGCCCGCACGAGCGCGTTGAATTCCAAGCACGAGCTGCATCCGCGCGTACGGTAATACCTAATTGTGATTCATAAGTGTGATATGCTACACCTCCACATTCATGCGAGTGGATCTGTGTGTACATGTGCGTGCATGTAGCGGTTGAGATCAGACGCTGAAATCATGATTCAACAATTAAGCCGTTTCCAGACGCTGAGATGTTTCTTGTTTTATTTTATAGGTATTCAGAAACCTCGCGACTTCGCAAGTTCGCGGAAATAAACTTTTAAGCCGGACTTAAACGACGCGTAGCTCGGCAAACCTATCAACAAGTTTAAAAAAACAGAGAATTTGTAAAGCGAACTTATTGAAAAGAATAAGAATGGCCGAGCCACGCGTCGTTTAAGTCCGGCTTTACAGTCTTAGGGTAGGTTTTTCCATCTTCTGATAAATTTTACCTTTCCGATATCCTTCAGATTCTTGTATCCTTATCTTTCCGATAAAATTTATTCAAAGATGGAACAACCAGCCCTTAACGCGGCTCTTAATACGGTAATAAATCGAATAAATAATCTGTTATACCTGTATTAATTAAGACGTAAAGTAAAATTGATAAATCTCTCGAAAAAAACATCACCTTTGATCGCGAGGGTTTAGGATTGCGATTTAAATACTTTTTCTTACCAATTGTATAATTGAAATTTATTATTATATTATATTATACGTATATTTTTGCAATTTACGAGATACTAATTATATAATAAAATAATTATTGTTTTTATGAAACACAGGACGACAGATGTACAACATACAAATTTTTGTATACAACATATTAATTTTTCAAATATGGAATGTTTCAGAAATCATCAATGAATGTTTTTATACTATATTAAGATGGAATTCTTTTGCACGGCACAACTCATTCAGAATTTGCTTAATGCAATTAAATTCTTCGTTGGATTACATTGTCGTTAAAGTATCATTATATAACGATACTTACTTGAAGATAATGGTACCCTCATAATCAACCGGAACTTCCCAATCGAATTCGAGATTCTGTTTCTTAGAGGTATTCGTATGAGTCACTCCATTCTAGACACGAGAAACAGGAAAAGTTTTTTCGATAAAAAAAATTGCACATCATTCACGTTTGCGCGAAAGAGTCTCAATAAATGATTTAACCTTGAGGAAATCAAGATGAAAAAGATTTGTTGCATAAAAATAGAGCACTTCGATATGTCATATTACTGGGAATCACGAAGTTATGCAATTAACATCGCAGAATATAGTTAAAAATAACAATTGTTTAATTTAAGAATAAAAAAATTTGAAAAATTTAATGCAATAATTCATTTTCTTCTTCAAGAGCTTGAAAAGATTAATCCAAAACTCGAAAAAGTAAAATATACATATATATGTGTGTATATATATATATATATATATATATATACATATATATATATATGTTAATTCTGCGAAATATTAAATATTAAAATATTTTTGCATTTGATGTTCATAAACATTGTTTCGATGTTTTTTTAAAGGTGTACGAATCTTGTGTTTCGGTTTGATTTAAAATGTAGCTGCATAGAGAAAAGGGAGATTAAAATGATACAGGTGCAGAGAATACTTACACCCTGGATGCACTCCACGGTTCTTGCGGATTCGGGCAGGTTTACGAATTCTCCTACATATTCGCCGGTGTCGATGTCCCTAGCGAGGATCATGAAGCCCTCGTATGGGAGACCTTCGGGACTTCCAAGGATCAGACGGACCCTGTCTTTTCCTGCTGCGGGTAGCAGCTGATAAGGTGGATACGACGTTTGTAGGGAGCTCCCGGGATGACGTGGCATCAGATCGAAGCATGACTGCGACGGTGCTCCAGTGGGTAATCCCTGTACCTTTACGAGCAAGCCGATGGCCAGAAATAGCGTCTTGATCATTTCTATAACGGAATAGGCCTCGTAAAACAATTAGAGAATAAATAATTGATAAAAAAATGGTATACATATATGTAAAAATGGTATACATATATGTACATATCTATATAACATATACATGTATCTTATATACATGTATATACAATATACGTCATGTACAATATACGTACATGTTATATACATAAGTAATATTTTTGTTGAAAAAAAAAACTGATTTTAAATTAAAAACTAAAAAAATTGTCGTTAAGAAGACAGTTAGTTTTCTCTTCGTCTTTTTTCTTGTTTTTTTTTTTTTAAATATTCGTGTATAAACATTTTTTACACTATTAGTTAACTATGAACTTAATATAATTTATACTTATATAGCTCTGCTTAATTATTTAAATTACTCTCAACGTTAGATTTGCAATTAACTTTGATATATAGCCGTAGCAATCATTAACAAGCGAATTACAATATCATGATTATTCCCTCGCGAGAAATAACGATACAATCGGAAAATATCTAATGAAAGAGTACACTTGTTTAAATACAAATACAGACAATACGCGTTGTATTTTAATATTTTCCGTTCACGTCGATGTTGAATTTATCCGGTGTAACGTAAATAGAAATGTGCATCTGGCATCAATTTGCTGTCGCTTATCCATAATTCACGTCTTATTTCCTTGCTTGCATGTAATCTCATGTGTAAATTTCAATTTCAATAACCGCATTAGTAATTGCTGAATGATCAGAAATTATGAAGATAAAAAACTCGTCTAGTTTTATTTATGTGTAATCGTATAATTTTATTCAAATATTCAAGTCGCAAGCTTTGAGAATGTTCAAGCTATATGTTCTTTAACATTTTCTTTTTAATATTCACGTGCTGATGCAGCGTTCACAATAATAGAGTTTGATTTCAATTATAATTTTCTTAAAATAGATATTTAATTCTTTCCTTGTATTAATCATGTATTAAGCATCAGCAAAAAATATGTCCATTTTATATTTAAGAATAATGTGAAAAAAACTATATATCTTTCAAATACTTCTAACAACATTGTAACGACAATTGATAAAATAAATTAGAGAAACTATATAGGCGATAAACTATTGACAATTTTTTTTATAAAAGAGTACAAGTTAATTGTTAATTGTTCAATCATGTGAAGTATTAGAATGGATCGAGATAATGAGAGTCGTTATTGAGACACTAATGAGCAACCAAGTGGAGGCGTGAGGAGTGAATGACTCGAAGAAACGAGCGCGCTCGCTTGTGCACGGCCCACGCCTGAAAGAAACTGACTTTCACCCTTTGGGAGTTTTACTGCTTACGAGATTCTTAGTTCGTGCATTCCTAAATGCCCCGCCACTAGTGAAATATTCGCCATGCCTGTTGTTATATAATAACGCCGACTGACCCTCGCCATTGAAATGCCACGCAGCCACGGCACTGTCTTGCTGCAGCAACGTTTTCTTGTATAGGTATCGAGGTTGAGCAACATCGCTCATTAAAATCACTACTTTGCGTTATTCACTGTTAAAATTCGCATTACTGTCTGAAATCACAATTACTCCCGGCAGGATAATTCAATTTTGCACAAATTTGATTAAGAAAAGAAATAAAAAAAAAAAGATAATACGATTTAATAATACCTTAAATTTACGGGACTGAAATTAGGCGGATGTGTAAATTTAAATGAAACCTATTCGATTACAATCAAGCAATCTACTTTTAATACTGTATAAAAAAATATTCTTTTACATTACACAAGCAATTTGTATTTTACAAATGTGTTATTACCGCGAATATTTTTGTATATATAATATATTTTTGCAAGATTGTATTTTACTAGGAGCTTCAGTAGTACTTGGTCAGCAATAAATTGTGCGTTCTTTGCGTGGCGTCCACGAATCTTAGTAATTGCAAAATGTGCATATTCGAGGCAAGGTCGATCACTTGCAATAACTGTTAAAAGCATTGTTTTGCACTTTTACAATGATGCGCGCGCGCACACACACACGTATTCCGAATTAACTAATACTTAGATCGCCCGCTGTATGCGTTGGTGTAAATTTATTGCTAGAAATTATGGATGATTGGTCGGTCACGTATATAGCTTGGTTCATTCATGAAGGAATTTGGTGACTTTTCAACGACGATTTAAAACGATTCGTAATAACTGAAACAAAAGTTTTCCAGATGACTTAAGATGAAGATTCTTAACAAAGATTGGAGAATGACAGTTATCGACATACCAGCGTTATATAACATTGAAGTAATTATTATAGTAATAGAGATGACTTTTTAAAAATATAATTTACACAGCACATCTTCAACAAGCTTTCGCATGCATAATTTTTCTTTAAAGTCATGTCTAAAAATAAAATATATTTACATAATAACATGATATTACACATGACTAAAAGTAATATCAAAAATTTTAAGTTAGCGTGTCGTCATTTATACAAATAATAGAATTCTATTACAATTCTATTACAATTTACTAAATTGTAATAGAAATTACTAAATTAAAATTTCATTAATATTCTATATTGTTCTATGTTTTTACACAACAATATTATTACTTCGAACATTTTAGTTTAAATAATGTAAATATATAAAAAGATGTAAATATATTTTCTATAATACAAATAAAAATCAATTACAGATACATGTACGCACTGGCGGATTCTGGGGGAGGGAGGGGGGTTAAACCCCCCTCGGAATGAAAAGAAATCAATTTTGATGAATTTCATTAAAAAAAACATGCCACCCATTTCTATTATAATTGAGTTTAGGGAGATGCTTTGTAGCTCTACTATATCGTTCTAGCTTTGTTATTTACAAAAGTTGAACAAGTGCTAATCCAGCGTGATATAAAACCAAGTATTTTCGTCAACCCCCCCCCCCCCCGCCATTATCGACGTCAGGATCCGCTAGTGCATGTACGTAATATTGGCTTCCTGTTACTTATTTTTCACTTCCACGTCTACATTCTACATTCACATCGCGATAATAAATGACACGTGGACACAAAAATCGATAATTGGGAAAACCGTTTGCAAAGAATACAATTATCTCGACAATGCAGCAATCGCGAGTGAGTTGAGGCAAATCGACTCTGCTCAAGATCAATATTGTGGATGAATTTATTTCTCTCAAACAGAGTTAACAAACAACTGCAACCGCCGCGAGGCATGTACACCTAGCTATATCAGTTACATGTAGACAGAGAAATCGGGATAATTGATTTTTTTTTAGTTGTTGTGAAAAACCGTGACGATATCATGGATAAAAAAAATTTCATTGTCGCCGGAATCTCTTTTCTATGTGACAGATCGGAGAGGAATTAAGATCGCGATAATCACGTGCGCACCATTATCATATATCATTATTCCATTGTAGGAGAGAACGAGCACAAGGCTTCGTTTTGCGGTTTACAACGCGTGTGTGACTCATCCGCGACATCAAACACCTACATATATACACATATAGCACGTACAGCTCGTTGACACGTACGCAGAACTCGCATGCACACAAATCTACCATAAGTTGACTACATTTTCTTCCTGCGTGATTCTTTGTAAGCGCACAGAAAATTTTCAACTCAATATATACACGAGACTTCAAATATCAATTCGATGACAATTTATTGTGTACAGAAAATATCACCGCGTCGATTTTTGTATACACTTGTTGACTTTTCTATTATTAACATGTTAATGTCAATATGATATCAATATGTTAACCTTACAATCTCACACTGATGAGATTCAATCTTAGTGCTTAAAAAATGCATTGAAGTTTTTGTGTTATTTGTAAAAAAAAATCAATATTATGTACTTAAATATGAATGTTTTTAATTTTTTTTTTTTTCAGAAGATTTCAATTAAAACAAAGAATTGTTTTGTTTATTATTTATAAATATTATTTATGTAATATTTACGAATTCTATGAAAAATAAAAAGTCAATTTTATCACCTAGGATTGATTATCAACAATTAATTGTGCATTAAAAGTTCATATCGACAATAAAAGTTCTGTAATTTCGATAAATGTTATCGATGCTTTTCGTTTATTTAAATTTTTCTTGTCTTTATTGTTTGCTGCAATTATAATTTTAAAATGAAAAAGTTGTGAGACACTGAGTCTAGACAATGTATTCAAATTGCGATCTTCTTAGTAGCGTATTTCTCTTTTGTTATATAATGATCCTCACACGATGCGTTTTCACGACACACTAATCATGTGCTTAGTTTACTTAGCAAATTGTTATCAATTTGGTGTTAAGATTATGTGAGTATAAAAAAACCGACTGGCTTATATTATATGACAAGTATAGTAATAATATAATATAAGACAGTAATATTAAAAATATTGGAAATTATGCAATGGATTAAATTAGAGACTTTAATTAATTACTATGATTATGTGTACTAACAAAGCCCAGATACATCCTAACATTCAAGCCTCTTAATTTAATTGGCTCTTAATTAAATTACGTTTTAATTTCGTAATTTCGATAAGCTTTAAAAAAAAATTATTCGAAGTATCACATACGCAAAATGTCAAATTAGTGTAATAGCGTAAAATAATAGCGTAGGATGTTTTTAGAAATGTATCAGCAATACTTCTCATATCCCTCACACACACACATATATGCTTAAGTCTTTATTATTTATTTATATCTATTTTATTTAATTTATTATTTTCGAGTTTAGTTACTTTATTTATTTTAAGACATTCTTTATTAATTTTTTTAATAAGTTTAATAAACTAATGTTTGCCAGTCGTAATAAAATGCAGTATTCCTAAAAAGCAGTTCCGAGTTCTTTCAAGTTGAATGTGTATCGCGTCGTCGAGTAACTAGATATTCATGACATGTTTCTTTGATTGAGATACATTTAATTGTATTCGTGCAACTTGGAAGTTTCTACTGCTCCGAATGTCATCAGGCAAACAAAGTATCGTGCCTTCGTCTCTCGTGTTTGGTGAACACATCGCTATGGTTACGTCGTCCTGCTGTCCTAGAATTTCCACGTCGAGCATTACTCTCGCGTCAGTATGCCAAACCGCAAATTATTTTATCGGTTACGTAAGTCAGGGACCACCGAGTAAGAATTCAGGGAAACGCCATTCATCGCCGCCGCAATTATTCCTAACGGCCTCCTCTTTAATGAGTACAGCGCTCTCCTCAGCTCATCGATCTTGTTCCGATTATTTCACTTTGTCTTACACATGTTGAGTCAACCAGTTAGAGTAATCAATGTCTAAAGATGGATATGAGCATGACATGTATTATATTATACTTGTGTCTGATTTTCTCTAGCATGTCTCCAATCGAATAGCTTGTATGTTTCCAAACAGATTTAAATCTACGTTTTTCAAAAATACCTTTGGAAAAGTACGTAGGAAAGTTATAGAAATATTTTTGATAACCAATTTATCTTTAATTAAGCAAGTTGAGCGATAGAAAAATTGAAATTTTTAATAACGTTTTCACTTATTTATGCGCAACAATAAAACAAAGTTATATTATTTATTCATATTCCGCCAGTATATATAAAAAATTAGTAATGCAGAGAATTGTCATAGAATAATGTTTTTTTGCATGTCTATACAATGAGCTGTTTAATTCTCGATTTATTTAGAATTACAATTAAGGATAAATTAGTGTGTCATTTCGTGTCTTATTATAATTCAGTTAATTAATGAAGGTGACTTATTCCTATAGACGGTAAAACCCAACAGTGAATCATCGCATGAATTATTCGTATTGCACTAGAATAAGAATTAGTTTATTCATGTAATAAAATGTCATCAAAGAGAATGGAAAGAATTTCTCCAAGATAAATTCTCAATTAACTTTATCCGTAATTCAATTGTCTCTCTGTACCTCTTTCGGGATTACATCTTTGTATGTAAGAGAAGACACAGAACCCTGATGATTAAAGTTAATCGACATCGGAGAAATCAATCCTAGAGCGATCGGAGGAATCTAGAATCCAACGAATCCACTCGATCTTCTGCTTATCGTTGCAATGGATCACGCTCCCACCATCCACGACACACAATGACCCGGATTAAAGAAAAGTTGACTGGTAACTGTCTCCCACGTTTATTTTACGTATGAAAAAAAATGACAGACTTACAACGAATAACACATTTCAACGTTATTTTTAATGAAATATAAAAATGAGCAAGCTAAAATGAATATAAAAATATAAATGAATATGAAAAGCAAGACCTGTTACATATTTCTTTCTCAAAATAGAGATTTTATCTACTTATAAAAAACGCTAATGTTTTTATTGATTGATCTATATGTATTCTTTTTTATTAAAAAGAAAGCATTAAGAATAATATATTTCAGTAGTAACTTATTTATTTGATTGTAGGAAGAGTGACATATTCAAATCAAATTTATTTAAAATTAAGAAACTAACAATTAATTATATCATTGCATTAAATTAACAAATTATATATATATATATATATAGAACAAAAAGGATAAATAGTAATACAACAATTTTGTAAACTGTTTATAATCACAAAATTAATCTTTACATAACGAAAAGATACTTGAATCATCATTTTTTATTTATTCTCAGAATTCTAAAATGAACAAGAAGCAGAACTTCTTATGAATATCTCATACACGTTCTTGTAATGCCATTTGATAAATTTTATTAAATAAATTCGTAGTTTTATTTATGCATTTATACTACGAATGCTTGCTGAGGGAATATTGATCAGTTCAATGTTAGCTGTTATTAATTATAAACAGCATTAGACAATTACGCTATTTTAGTAGACTTTCATATTTAGAAACATAAGAATAACAGAAACTTAAAAGTGACTTGTGACATAGAAACTTTGTTCTCTATCGCACTAATGTTCCAATTATCGAGACATTTTCGAGACATTTAGTCTAATCACTAGTGAATCATCTTTACATTTTTTACTTATTTACTGTACATGAGAAAAAAGAGAAAAATTTTAGTTTTGACCCTACGATTTTTTTTAATGAACGTAATAAACAGAAGACAGAAATAACTTTTCAACAGAAAAATTATTTATTGGACAGTATCGGTCTATGAATCGCTTCTCAGTTTTTAAGAATAGAGAGTAATGAATAAATGATGAAGAGAGAGCTGATTTCGAAGCTGGTCTCATCTAAATCATTTAAAATAGCATGTGATCCAATTGTTTATCAATCTCAAAATATGCTACGAAAAGTCGTTAATAGATAACACACTAGCATGCTTTTAGAAAAGATAGTATTGCGAGAGCATAACTTGTTAAACAGCCAGGTCACATACTTTTTCCATGACTCCGAGCGGTCAGTTATTCAGAAAAAAATCAAATTCATGTTCAACATTATAACTGTTCGCTCGCACAATAACTTCAAGAAATTAAGTAGCAGTTTCACACATCTACAATGCTACTTGAAATTGATTAGTTACTTAAAAAACTTTAATTAAAACTAATTTAATTTAAATTAGAAACATTTTCTCTTTTACACAGAAATGTTATAATTTTAATAATTTTACGGAGTGGCTCACCGAAGCAAACCGAAATTGGTGGTACCTGTCGAGGTTCGAAAACGTGTGTCCGACTCACCGGTTTTCATTTTTCTCGGGGATGCAGATCCTCCACGGGACGGCGTTCACCACGATGTAACGCGCGCCAAACAAATTCGAGGAGGTCACGTGTCCCGGCGCCGGCGGATCGATAACATGCGCGCACTAATTTTCAGTTCAGACCGGTGTCCATCGGTCGCGCCCCGCTCGATCGTAGTCCTCTGAGGCTACGCGTCCTTCCGGTCGAGCGGATCCCGATTGTCCTGTACTCTTCGTGGTCGGTTCGAGAGCCTCCGAAAAATGCGCACACCTGTCGTTGTACCTTCAGTTGCGCGACGAGGAGAATCTTCGTCGAGGAAGACTTAGCAAAGACGCGCTGGATCGATCGTTCGCCGAACTTGGATCTCGCGCGGCACTTGTTGATCTCGCGGCGGCATACTTCCGTCGACAGCGTCGAGAACCACACCTTGCGAGAGACTGTACGAGAAATACGGGCCGAGTTGAAAGGCCCTCGGCCGTGAGACCAGCTCAGGTCCGTAGTTATTCGCTGGTAGCATACATCGGCAAACCACGCTACTCGATGGGCATATATGTAAGTACTACGTAAGCATAAACTGATCAAGAGACGCGCCATTGTCTTCCGAGAATATTTATCAATAATCTCGCGAAAGAGACACCATAGCGATAGATAAAATCTCTCTTCTCTGGAAATAATTTATGTTTATGTTTTGTAAAGAGAGATATTTTTTAATTGGAACGTTTTAGTTTCTACTGTTTCTCTTTGAGGTATTTGTATCTATCAAAGGGATATTTTCAATAAGTTAAGATTTCCATTTATTACATTCTTTGTGTTTCCTATATATAATTTTGTTTTTTGTTCTTCGATGTCTAAAAATATATTTATTCCAAATAGAACAGAAATATCTATTTAAACAGCTACAAGTTCGATCTATATATGTCTATAGGACATTGCATAAACCAATAACACTTGCAATTTGTAATGTAAGTTAATACTTACAATTAGCTAAGGGAAATCTAAATAATAGTTGATTGTAACATATACATGTATATATGTATAAATTTAAACATAAAACCCATTAAAAGCAACGCAGCGCAAATGGAACACTATAAAAAAAAAATATATATATATATATATATGTGTGTGTGTGTGTATTTTTTATGGTTCCATTGGCGCCGCGTTGCTTTTAATGGGTTTTTATGTTTAAATTTATATGAAAAAGTTATTGAAATTTTTTTTCTCCAATGACGTTGTATTTCAACGGTGTCTTGTTTCAAACACCTGCTTTAAGCCGGCACTGACAAATCATGTCAAGAGAGAGGGACTATGCCACCAAAACGGTACGATGCGGCGTACCGTACGTTCACCATTCGTCGTTCATCTCGGTTTTATGTATTTTTTGTCTTTCTTTTTCGCATTCTCCTGTTCCCCTCTTCCTCTCCCTTCCTCTCTCTCTATCTCTATCCCACTCTTGCACACTTGTACCAATGTCTCGTTATTGACCACATAAAAACAAGAAAAATACGTCAATGTAAACGTATCGAACAATAGTGATTTCTTGAATATATTATCAGAATATTTAGATATATAAATTGGTTTTTCTTTAAGTCTTTTTAATGATATTTTCAAAATTGAATAAATGATAATTTCTAATATTTTTTCTAATTGTTTTTCAATTTATGAACATTATAATCATCCCCGATAAATATCTGCATATTTCACAGATCATGCTTGCGTTAGCGCACGCTTTACGTCTTTACGGTAAAGTCTTGTTTAGCGTCATGAAAGTACGTGCATAATATTTAATTCTTAATTTTTTCTTAATCAGCGAGATGAAGTTGAGCTTTAAAATGGTAAGCCTTTCTTAACGCATGTTAATTCGGGACCGAGAGACTTAAGCGCACGTGAAATAAATCGCGCAGCTTAATGAGACTCTTTAACGCAATTGGGATACCACGAAGAGAAATTGCTAATGTGCTTAACGAGACGATTAGAGAATATCCCGTGCATTTTGTACAGGTATGCGGTTTACTTTTAGCGAATGATGTAAATTGATAAAACCGGTTCCCCGGTTAGTGTTGCATTCCAAGATGTATCGCGTAACACGGTTAGAGATTATTCCATCAACCCTTCATCACTAAATTAGCAAATGTCAGATTTAGAAACTTTTACCTTATTTTTACCGTTATAGAAGGATTGTAGTTATAGTAGTCTTTTAAAAGAGCATAGATTGTTTTCTATTGTTTATATTAATTTATGATGATTTACGCAGATGTTATCACATTTATCATAAATCTCCACTGTTCTATCGACTTTTTGACAATTAATTTTATCAATTAATTAGATGATGCCATTTTCGGTCGCGCTGGATCTTGGTAGCCTAATAATAATTCTGTGTGAATTTTGTACACTTTCTTCCAACTCAGTAAATTACGCGCCGATTATTTATCGATCTTAAAATACAGCTTTTCGTTGGAACACTAAATTCATTAAAAAATTTTTTTTGCTAATAAGCATCCTATATAAATCATTACAAAAAATTTATTGAAAATTATCACCTCAAGATTCGAACCTGGATCTCCCTACAAAACATAATGGGCGTTTTGACTAAGGGATGTAAATTAATTTTCTTGTATAATATTATTTACTCATTGTTGTATCATATATGAATACAAACTTATTTTTATATAATATAATGTATGATAAATGTAATATAATGTATATATAATATAATATATGATATGATATATTTATAAATATAATATGATAAATTTATTTTTATTTCTTCAAAATTCATTTTTGTAAAATTTATAATTAGCGTTTATAGTTATATAAATCAATCAAAATATGTTCAAAAATATGATTTTCCAACAGTTTTTGATAAGTTTTCTTTATACAAAATGGTAGATTTATTATTTTATTCTATTATTATTTGTGATTTTTCTTATTTACCTTTGCACAATAAAATTACCGTGCTTCTTGCGCGTGTAGTTCTTGTGATATTCTACAGAGGTCGACTATCTACACAATTCTCAACTTCCCAGTATTTAACGTTTTCATTTATTCATTTATTTGTAAAATATCATTTAAAATAATTTCCAAACAAATTATTTATTTTCTCTATTGCGCAACGATTTTTATTATTTGTATCATACGTATTTTATAACAAATATTTAACATTTCCCAAAGAAAAAAAAATTAAAAGTTTTTTATAAAAGTATTTTCGATTTTTGCAGTTATGTAGAAATTGAAAAAAAGCGAAAAGTTATAAAATATTATAGGATAATTATAAAATATTATGGGTAAACATATATTGTTAAGGTCATCATCGCAATAGGCGATGGGGCCGGTAATGTGCATAATTACCTATTATAGTTTTCAAAATAAATGATTCAGTGGAAAATAAACAGATAATCATCAAAAACATATTATAGCTCCGAAAAGCTCATTCCATAGATAAATATTGCAAGGATAAAATTGATTAAAAATGTGATATAAATGTTTTTATTTATAAATGTGATTATATATTTTTCTACATATATAAATTTTAGGATATTATTTCTAATTAAATGTCAAAATTGATATTTCGAACACTAAATGTTTCGATCCGATCCTGCGTCGAGCCGAATCGACACGAATTGATACGAACTTGTTTCCTTGTTTGCCAGTCATCAGTTGACTACTGCGTGGCAACATCGTATGGGTCACAAGATTTTCAAAAGAGCAAGACAACAAAACTGACGTCACGAAAGTAAGAAGCTAACATTTTCTAGAGTTATTTTAATAATCGTAACAATGTATACACACATGCTCGAATGCACTACCACGTAGAACGTATACGTATATAAATACTTTAGAAATAAATCATACTTTAGACATTTGTTTTGATTGTCTTAAGAAATATATTTAAAGAAAAATATAAACACCCGAAAGCGCTTTGGACTTTACGCTTCAAAAATGTATTTTATGTCATGTTTTATATCGCTATTGAAGTTTATTGTATCATAGAAATTATTATAGTATGTAAAATTTTACTTAACATCGGAAGTTTTCACGTTGAATAAATTTTATCAGAGACCTTTAAATCTCCACGTTCTTACTCCAAGTTCAAACTTGAAAAAGTATTAAAATAATATTTTTTCTTGTGTCTTTAAAATAAAGGTTAGATTTACAAAATTATCACTAGCTCAGATAGCAAAAGATTATTGCATCGGTTTGAGAGGAAACTCAGTCAACCACATTGTAACCAGACATTGGTACCAATTGTAGTCTCTAATGTTTTCCTATTGTGACGTCCACAAATAGAACATGCCGGATAAAATTGGCAGCAGAAATCAAACAGATCTGCCGAGCAGCGATCTAAAGAATTTGCTAGGAGAGTTCAAGTTCGTCAATTCTGCAACAAAAAGTAGTCTATTTCTTTTTAAAGTGACCTCTTTGATCCTTACGAAAGAATGTGCGAAATGATGAAATATCCGCGGATCTGCGCGTGTATCACGCTGCGGGCGCGCGTGCGCGTCTGAAGAACGGCGGACTGGTTTTTCTTGTCGTTTAGTATGAGAATATTACAGAAGATATTACGTGTGTTCACGTCGTGTGTGTCGTGGCTGTTTTCAGGAACCGCGAATCTTGAACGTCAGTCGTAGTTGTCATTGTGCCAAATCGCAATCGGTTGCATCAAACAAGTTCGATTCGAAAATTCCTTTCCAGTTCCGTATATAGTCGCTTAATTTGTGTATTTAAATTTGTGTTCGAAATTCTAAATAAAAAGTGTGATACTGCACCTTATAGCGGATATAAAAGAAGGAAAAGAAGGAAAAGAAAGGATTTGTTGCATAATTTGTTGTAACATTTAAACTTCATGAGCATGTCACTGTTTGCCTGTTGCGTCCGTCAGGTGAGTCGTTCTTTGTCAACAATATAATTGTAAGAAACATATAAACAACATATAAACAGAAAATCTTAATTTTAATCACGCGATTAGTCAGTCGATCTTGTTTATGTCAATCATGTGACGCCTACGAATTTATCTCTATTTAATATCACTTTTTATTTTTAATAATAACTTTGTGAAAATAATATCAAGACACTTAAAAATTACAGAAAAAAATAAATCTATTACTTTTATAACTTATATAAAGTTTGTATTCTTGACTGAAATAAAAAATGATTTTGCACCTTTATTATATTTCATTATACTATATTTTACTTTACTTGTTTTCTTTTATCATTTGGTCTATTATCACTTTTCATATATCTTTAGTGCTTACATGTATATAATTTCTCACAATTTTTTGTTCTATTTTTTTGACAAACTAATGTTTTATTAACTAATGTTTTACGTATCTAAACAAAGAATTGCCATATATATATTGCCAGAAATAATAATGATTAATTTCTTACAAAACCGCAGATTTTTAATTTTTTAAATTGTTTTATTATTAAAAAACATATTTATATTTTTAAATGACGTTAATAACACTTCTGTTTTCAAATTCTGTCATTTGTATAATTATCAACCGACCGAAGCAGCGCACCTGAATATATTATATAGTGTAACTATAAGTTAATTTATTATAATTTTTTTTATTTTTAAATAAATTAAATTGATGAAAATATATTTTTTTAAATAAATGATGGGCTTTTTATTAACATGCATATATTTGCGTAAAATTATGAGACGAATTAAACTGTAAAAAATGTAGATTATACATAAATATATTAAAATAACCGATCAATACACGAATGTTATTATCATATTCTTTGTACAACAATTGTATCTTTGTATTGTATCTATATAACAATTGTTAGCAAAAAGAGCAACATTGAAATTGTTTTACAATACAAAGTAGTCTGAATTCTCTTCGCTCACCCCTATCGTTCAGGTGGCAAAATCAATAAATAGAAAAATGAAGTAAACTGTAGGGTTGTTATGAGCACCAATGTATCTGCATGCGTGTGTTATATGTATATTTATGTACATGTGCATATCCATACGTGTGTATACGTGCGCTCGCGGCCACGAAGAGAGTGAACGTCAAGTCGCTCGCTAGGATGAACAGATACATTTCACGCTATTTAACGGATTTCATGCTCAAGTATCAAAGCGACCGACGTCCTTGCTGTAATCAGCGGGGGTTATATTAATAGAACGGCGATTCACTGTTTTGCAAAATTTTTCTTAGAATCGATTTCGTAGCCCTTTACTTCATCGGTGACGTCGATGTCTGTACGTGCGCGAGCCGTGAAGTTGTTGAATATCTTCGCAAAATCAATAGGTCTTAGTTCTTTCTTATTTATTTTTGCGACAGGTTATCAACTATTATTAACTTGTGATAGGTTAACTATATTGTTACTTCAGAAGCAAAGATTTCTTTTCAATAAGTAACTCTTCAATAATGTAAACATAATGTAAACATCCAACTTTTTTAGAAATTTGAATCTTAAATTTTGTTCAATTCTAGACTATTTTTTTTCGCGAATTGGAACTGAAAGTTTTCGCATCAGTGGTGTGTTTGCATTTCGGGAATCACTCGGCACATCTTTGTGTCCTCTCATTACTGCAGAATAATCGAGCTGCGGAAGAAGCGCGTCAACAGATGCTAGCGAGAGACCCGCCGGAGATCTCATGGGAGAACGCGCTGGGCTCGCCCCACGGCGTGCCCTTCGACGACGACACAAAGGAGTTGTTGAGGAAGTGCCTCGACGTCTCCGTGCCGCCACCGACCAGCGTGGCAGAGCTAATCAGACGAAGCAATGCGTTTCTCGTGAAGTTTCCAATTAATACTATAAGATGCGCCGCTTTGAAGGACAGGGGAATCAGCTCGGATATCATCGAGGTTTGCGTAAATCTAGCAAGTTATTTGATCGAGCGATTAATACATATAGACAAAAGCTAATACATAGAGACAGACGCTTAATTAAATAATATATTTCCATTTTAATAAATATAATATAATTTTTTAATATAAAATAATATAATTTTCTTAAATATTTAATAAATTTTTACAATTTGATTTTTGTCTATTTTTTTGCTCATTCTGTATAGATCTTAAAAATCACAATTTTGTATTCAAGTCTGAGATATTTCACCTTTTTTTCATGATGTTTAATAATTTCGGCTAATTTACACACTTAATGATCTTTTACATCTTTTAGTTGAACGCAAATTCGGTGTATCCATTGATACACGAAGCAATGTTGCCCTTGATTGCTCGATGGTTGAAACATAAGCGATTATACGGTAGCACTGTTGAGAAAGTTATGTATGCGGACATGGGTCTCGTCCAATTTATCCATCGTCTACTGGATAAAAGGGCAGCCTCCTTCTACGGTCCTAACGATCGATGGAAGTTACTCGATAACAAGAGCGGCTTCGATGGATGGGAGAGTGTCGGTACCGAACATGAGAAGGAGCCATTAGTAAGTATACGATGACGTTTAATCACAATCAATAACAATAATTAATTTCAGAAAAAAAAACTGACAATTGAAGAATAATTAAAAAAATAAATAAATAAGGTAATAATAACGTTTAGTGTAGAAAAATATATGTATAAGAATTTTAATAAGTTTTTAAATAAGTTTTTGTAAGTTTAGTTTTAAATTTCAAATTTCTTTGTGGGTACAGGTGATATAAGATATTACTTGATGATACGAATCATATCAAAACACTAAATGAAAATGCTAGATAAACAAAAGAGTGAAAATATGATTTCTTTTTTTTTATACAGGCATTTATTCTTTTTTTTATACAGAAGTAATAATGCATGTAATTAGGAAGAACAATTTAACTTTAAAGTTAACATAATTTTCTTGTAAATAATATTGTTATTAAACATTCTATCTTATACTCTTATTTTTCTTTTTTTATTACGCTTTATTATAGGCTATTAAATTGCCTGTGGATTAATGTAACGTTACGTATATTTATCGATATCGGAAGTTTATAGGATGTTAAAAACAAGATAAAGTTTCATAATATCACCTTTTTCCCGTGTATCACCCCATCGACGTCACACAATACCTTAATAAATATCTTTTTAAAATCTAATGAACAGGTTCTAACGAAATGCTTGAGCTACGATGAAGTCAAATTGTCAGCGATGATGGTAGTGTCGTCTCATACGGAGTTCATAAACGATGGCTCGCGAAATAACAGAGGTATCGTGAGCAGTGACCCAGACGCCATCCAACCCAAAGGGGTTATTATGGGTGTCATAGGCACAAGGTTCTAAGCATTTATTTAACCCTTCTTCAGGAATATTTTTATACATACGAACGTAACCTTGCCGTCGCGTCTGCAAATGCGTGTTTTATTTTTATCTCTTTTGCGTGCGACTATTTATAGTTCGAAAAAATGTTTGCGATAAGAAAAAATTACTTCAATTACGTCAAAATTATTTTAAATACACTAACCATCTTTAATAAAATCTTTAATAAAATACACTTTTTTAAAAATATAAATACACACATAAGCCTTTTAAGAGCCAGACATTTACGCAGATAACAATAAACTAATTGTAAGAAATAAGTTCATATATTAAAAGAAATTATACATGGTGATACATAAATGTCAACAAATTGTCACATTTTTTTTATTTTTTATTTTAGCATTATTCTCTTCTTATAAACTCTAGAATTCGTCGGAAATTTGCTATCATATCGTTATAAATTGGTGTAACTTAATGTATTATGTAGATTCGAAAGGCCCCGATTTATGGAGTATCAGGACATCGTTATCACGCCACAGCAGAACAGTATGGATAACGGGTAAACAGTAACTTTTCGCATTAATTAATAATTAAATCTATTGAGCGATATCCAAGACACATATCCAACAAGAAATTTGATCGCATCGCATTGAATTTTAATAGTACATTTAATTTGTTTAATTCTTTTATTATATTATTATAAATTTATTAATAAGATGTGCGCATTACTTTTACCTTCTGTTACACATTTCTTTAACTTACATAATGTAATAATAATGGAATTAAGTTACGTTATAAAACACATTCTTGTTTTGCAGTATACAAATGAAAACTTTTTGAAAGAATTAATCTATGTGAAATAGATACGGGTCTGCGATGGACGGCACATTCGAGGAAAAACGTGGGATGCGCGTTTTATGGGCCAAATTTTACGGCGAGGATTATCATCCGCTCTACGAGGAAACCACGAAACGCATGAAGTCGAAAGAGAACAGGCGATATATATCTTTAGGCAATCAGACAATCTTCGACATCGAGAATTACATGAAGAGGGCTCTACTCTCCGTAGAAATAATACTGCTCGAGGCGAACAGCCGCGCCGAGAAACAGAACACAACCGCTTTCTTGCACGTAGTTGGTTTTGGCCTCGGTTAGTGCGAAGTTTTCATCGTCAAGATGATGAAACTTAAATGTTGTAACAAACTATCGAAATTATTTCTCACGCTTAATTACTCATTAATCAAATAACGATTACCAGGCGTCTGGAAAATAATTCAGGATCAAGAAGTCTACTTCTTGAAAACGTTTGAAATCGCTATCAGGAAGATGAACAAGAAGCTCAAATATGTTTCCGACATCATGTTCGCTTATTTCCGGCAACAGAAATGCGGCGGTGCGGGAAACGGCGATTATCTGGGTGGTTAGTAGATTTATAATAAATGTCGGTACGTACAAATATCTTTACAACTTGTGCAACAATGATATTATTTTATAGATATAAAGATACATTTTGCTCTGAGAGAACCACACAGCAGACTGGTTCGAGCCAACGACGCGAGCAAACTCCTTGTTGTAACTTACGCTTGGGATGGAAATTCGTTACCAGGTTTTTTTTAAATTTATTTCATTATTTATCTAATGTTCATTTAGTGTTAACGCAGGTATTAATTTTAATATCTTATTTAGTAATCTGGCATTACTTGCGAGGGGAAACTTTAATATATATCTTTATTAACACCTTCAAAACAGTGATATCCTTTCTGCAGAACGAATTTTGGATGGGAAGTCTAGAATCCAGTGGTGATCCAGCGGCCGCGTGCAGCACCCAAATAACCGAGCTGCATAATCCTAAGATCAATCCACGTGCGTGCGGCGCCAGCTTGCACGTCGCATCCGCGGAGCATGGAATTCTGCACATATCGGATTACGCAAAGCTCCATCTTACTTAGGTAACCCCCGATAAACGCCTCCCTATCGACGCTGGTCTTCCTTGCTGAATGAAGTTCGATCTTGTGTAATCGAAATCACGTGTGGAACTGTAAGAGCTGTCGCACACAAAATGCATAGCGTTGCATAAACATAACATAAGATCACTGGACCAATAAGCACTCAGGAAAAAGTCGCGATATTGATTTACATAAGATGCGCATTGATCTAGCGGTCTCATGTTATGTTTATGCTACGCTATGCATTTTGTGCGATAGCCCTAAATGAATATTGCCTTTTGTATTGTCAGTGGCAACACCACTTATTTAATCAAGAGAAAACACATTTTTTTCTTATCTTTATATTCATTAACAAAAGTAATAGAATTGTTGATAATACATTGCATGTATTGCTTAAACAAAATATTTGACTGCCGAAAAAATTGAGCTATTTGAAGAAAAGTTATTGTTAAAAGTTTATTAAATGATTCATCCCTTCTTTCCTCCACTCCTTATCCCCTTCTATGTAAGAAGAATTATTAGAACTAAGTTAATTTAATTAATTAATTTAATTTTTCTTATTACAATGAAAATTTTAATCATCTTACATCTTCATATACTTCGTAACTTTTAATCCATTTCCGATACGGATTAAACGTATGGAAAAAAATTAGTTTGCAAAACTTAAACTTTATTATAAAAAAATTTAAATATTAGATATTACAATTATCGTAATAAATAGAATTATAATATACAAAATATAAGCTACAAGAATCGGTTTAAATTCAAAAGCACATTTTATAAAACTGTTGAGAAAAAAGTTTTTTTTCTTTTCCGTGTTTGAGATAGTAAAATTCAGTCGATAGTACGCATATCTAAAAGATCATAAAAAGATCATTAAGATGTTCTTTAGACATCGTATGTCTAAAAACTGTTTTAAAGATGTTTCTAGACATCTTTTAGATTTTCGTGTTGTCTGAAAAGATCATTCTTTGCTTCTATGTAAGACACATGTGACAGTAGTCTTTTACTTAAAGCCATTGCGAAAAATATTAGCTTCAAAACGCTGTTTAAAAACAAACATCTTCACCGATCATCTTCACCGATCAATATTTCTCGACGAATGCGTTCGCTCAAACTTTAGGAAAGGGCTTGCCCGGACAATAACGGGCAACAACGAAGACCATCTCGATCACCTCGCAGCCAGCGTAGCCGCAGTGCGGACGTGGACTGCCTGAAGAAGTACACGGAGCGTCGTGTGGAGGAACGCCGGTACACGGAGATCAGCGACACCAGCAAATTGGATACCTCGAGGTGGATGCCACTACCGAAGAACATGCCTCGGGGACAGCAGCCGGGAGCAGCCAAGAGACCCTCGAGGGACGAGCGTCAGGGGAGCGTCGACGAACCGGGTGTTGAGAGACGGTCGGCGAAAATCTCATTCTCGTCGGAGAATCGATCCTCCAGGATCGGACCCGAGATCGTCGGTCGACCTCAGTACACCGTCAGGAGTCATAGCACCGATGTGACCATCCTTAAGAGACCGGAGAAGAGCATCACCGAGCAGCGAAGGCACACGGACTGCAGCGACCCGCGAACTATCGCCACGAGGTTGCACAAATTTCCCACGTCCGAGAAATGTCTTGATCGGGATTGCAGTTGAGAATTGTAGATTCGCAGATTCGTAGATTGAACATGATAGTTTTTACGAAGCCTCCAACGGGTAATGGCGTCTAGTTTCGGTCAGATTTTTTTGCTTCCTTCGGTCGTCTTTTTTTTTCTTTGTGTGGCCGAGCCAGCGTTGGCGACTTGCCGATGAAAATTCACGTTGGTCAAGGAACGTGTCGAACAACGTGAGAACATAGCGGTGCCTGGTTTGCTCCATCGACCGGAACTAGTTGCTAATATCTTTTCACGTTGCGACGCTCATCGTATTTGTGGTCCACGTGTTGGACCAAGAGAGAGTTTCACAAAAATAGCTGCTCAACACATGATATCGAGAATTTTTCAAGTTTGTGGAAATTCATCTCAATGTTCACATGTACATCTTTCTCCTGTATAAAATAATTTCTTTTCATACGTTATTTGGAAGAAAAAACAATTTTATGATAAAAATTTCTTTAGAAATATTGATATACACTATTGATATTGCGATTTTTCTCTCATATATTTTAGACCGATAATTAATTAATAATCGAGCATCTTTTATATAAAGCTATCACAAGTTCAATCTAATTAATTATGTGTATAAATAAAAAATTATTACGTACAGTAGATTGCTTCAAATAACTTTAATAAGGATCAATCAGTAAGTTTGCTATGAACGAAAAACGAATATATGTTTTATCATTGAAAGAGACGAAACTTATCAATTCTCATTCAAGTTATACATACATCGAAGTAATCTATTAGCAGTTAATTATGAACAATGCCTTTCATAAAATCGAGATCTTTGTCTGGTACGTGTCTTTGCGTGAATATGCGTTACTACACAATTAAAATAATAAATAGAGTAGGTAGAGGAGGCTCGATCTTGAACATGTGATTTTCTCAGGTGGCTACCACAAATTAACGGAGCAAAGTTTCGTCGAGAAGCGTCCCCTCTTGCAAGAATTGGCTGTGAAATCACGAAGAGCGCGGCTACCCGGTGGATGACGTTCGCCAAAAGTCCATCACCCGGCCCTATACCAAGGATAAATCCCGAGAGGAGAGACTCCATTCCAACAGAACACGGCAGAACAGACGAAGAGTCGCACAAGGACGCAGACACTCCCAAATGGCAACCCCCCAGGAAGTTCTCTCCAGTGAAGAGTGAGAAAGGACGTGAGAAAGGCTTACAAAGGCAAGGTAAAGCGATAATTCTTATCTTCCACGTATCCCCATTTTGTACAGGTTACTTCAATAAATAATGAATGATGTTTGATCGCAGATGAGTTAGATTTTGGCAGAGAACGTTCCTCGAGCTACGTCAACACTAACGAGCGAGCGAAAGACCGCTCCTTGAGCTTCATCGACGCTAATGAGCGAGCGAACAAGCTCAGCGAACGTATACGAGACCTGTATGATTTCAAGACGGAGAACGAGTGGCCGAAGAAGGCGGGGACTTCCCGGGAGAACACTTGGATCAGCAAGAGCAGCAGCGAGGAGGAGAGGACCAATTATCCGCCGATTCGTAGGAACAGTCAAGATCTGGAATTTAACGACAGAATCGACATCTTCAAGGTATCGGTATTGAGATCTTTTAGGACTATGTTGAAATCTATCTGTTTGGAAGAGTCAACTCACCTCGCTTTTGTTCTTTATCTTCCGTAGTCCAAGGCTCAGCAGGAGGAGGACAGACCAAGGCCGATGCGCGGTCACAACGCCAGCGAGGTGTTCGCAGACGAGCAGGATGAGCGTCTACGAAAGTTCAACGACAGACTGCGATACAGCGAGGCCCTCAACATAAGGCAGGTTCATCGCCGCGAACAACGGCGCACTTATTCGGACGATTACGACGAGAAGGTCCGGCGAGAGTCTCGTTCATCCCGGCAGCCGGAAATAATAACGTTCAAGAGGGATCGACCGGAAGCACCGGCTATTAGGAGATTGGTGGACAAAGAGAACAAACGGAATTCGGACCCGGGTATAAGACCACGCGGTTCCCAAGTCAGTTACGTGGAGATAGACTTTACGAAGAGGGACTCGCATACTAGCAATGCTAGCTACGCCAGCGTAAACCTGGCCAAGATGGGCAGCGTTGAGTGCAAAAGTACCCGCAAGATCCCCGATGTCCCACCGAGAAGAGCCTTCAGCCAGAGCGACGAGCGGCCGGCCACCCCGGTGCCGCCGATCGAATTCAACGACGAACGGTACGTCCCCAAGAAGTTGTCGGAAAGGGACAGCACTAGATATAAAGTGTACTTAACATAGGAAATGCCTGCGAGAGCGGGCATTTCGCAAAGCGAATGCCGCTTTCGCAGGGTTTTAGATTAACATTTTAAACGTTTCGACGAAGTGAAAGTACAAGTTCGACGTGAGGAGAAGTTCAATACTAGTTTCACAAAAAAAGTCGCAAGTGTCAATGTAAGTGGTGTGTCGCAAAATTAAATTCGTTGTACAGTGTTAATTCTGTGTGTTGGTGCCTGTCACTTTTATCGAATAAAAAAACGGAATTTTGAATATTTGTAAAAATGAATACAATGTGTAAGTAATCCGCGGTAAAATACGATGGAGTTGTTGTCTGTGGATAACTGTTAAGCGTTCAAGTGTTTATTGTGTTCATCGTTCAGAATAATGCGATGTGTAAACGGATGGATGTACAAAACTCGATATCCTGTTACAGAACGTATGATGGAGCACCCAAACTGAACACGGGCAGCCTGATACGCAAATATTATATTTGTAGCAGGTTTACAATGAATCGCATAACCGGAAGTTTCCTATTCGTGTTTTTCATGTCGATGTTCGAAACATAACTGCGATATTAATAATGTACAAACGATGTAATACAAAAAATAATAAAATATTCTTTGAAGAATGTGCTCTGTTTGCTCAGATTTTTCTGTGTGCATAGGTTTTAGAATTAGTTTATATTTCTACTACAGTTCCTTTGTCAATTGAAAGACAATTGTTGTAAAAAAAACTTGTACTAAAGAATATACATTTTTTTCTCAAACATTTGGTTGATGGAAAAACGTTAGTTTTTCCAATAACCAATATCCAAGTTCAATCTAGAAGAATTAGTTTAAATTCCAATTTAATAGAACGGAGCAACCATTCGATAAAATATTGTTTAAAAAAAAATTATTTTTTTTAGAACAAGAAGAAACTTTTATTAAATATTCAAATGAATTACAAAATTAAATATGTATATATAATATAATAATTTAGCACGAATAGAAAAGTATCTTTGGTATTTGAGTAAAAGTAAAACTTTGATATATTTAAATATTCATGTGAAAGAGAGAAAGAATGGAAAGAGCTAGAAATCTAAATAATTATTTATAGTTAATTTCATATCATATAACATCAATTATTGTCAAATACAGCAAAAAAATATTTACATAACATGTGTGCATTTAAAATAAAATGATTGTAACAGTCGATTCTTTCACGAACAGACATCTCTCGTCAATATTTCATTTGCGATCTGCACACAAATCGCCACGAAATCCTGAGCTTGAATCCTTTATAAAAGCGACTTTGACTCTTTTTCTGACCGGGACATTGTGAACAGGCGGAGGCGGAGCTCTACAGTCTCTCGAAGCCTGGTCTTCTTCTTCTCGCTCGATCTTAAGTCTTTTTTGGGCACAATTCGAGCTGCTACCCGATCCTATTCCGTTTGGAGTATTACTCGTCAAGGATGAAGAGGAACCATTAGATATTATGTTAGTGTTCGATGAGACTTGCGGTGATTTCGGGAAACTTGAGGACCGTCCGCTCGATGGAGAACGTATGACATTTCCGTTGCTGTTACTGTGAAAAACATAGAATTAGAAACATAAATATTATAATAATATATAAATATTATAATAATGTATTAATAATTTTATTTAAAACAATATACTTAATAAAACACAAAATAACATATTTTTAGAAAAATCTATATACAAATATTTAGGTCAGTACAAATCATATATATATTTTTCTATTATAATATATAAGAAATATCGAAGAAAAGAAAAATTATCAAAAAAAGATTTAGAAAATTAAAAATTTAAGATAGAAGAAAATTTGATCCTAACAAAATATGTACTCTTGAATTTGCAAATTTTAAAAATTAAAACTTATTTATTTTGTAAACCATTGATTATAAATGAAGGATCTTTTGCAGCACACTTCTAAGAAACAGTTTTATTTAATTAAACGTTAACTCTTTCGTCTAGAAGAAAATCTAAAGATTAGAATTAAAATTTGGTTGGCTATTTATATTCGCCTGAGAGAAAAAATATTCTAGCTTAGATAATATATTTGAAATAAGTATAGGAGGAAGTAAGTAATAAATAAATATGTCTCTATACTCTCCATTAAGTGAGGAAAAAAGCAATTTAACAATCGATTGACGCTCCAAAGAGTTTAGAAGTTCACAAGCTTTACAAATCAGGTGCGTGTCAATTTTTTCTAGTTTGCGGGCTATTTTTCTATTTTTTTGCGGACGCAAGATTAATTTGGTGTAATCCACCTGTGAAAGTTGCCTTGAGTAACGACGATGGAGGGTGTGACGCAGCGTTTTCCAGCGGAAATAGCTGCGTTGAGTCCGTTCGGTGCGATCATCAGCAAATTGCTGCTATTCTTGTCACACGCGTGTGAACTATGCCTCTGCGCGGCATAATTAACACGAAAGACATGAGAATTTTCGTTGCTCAGCTTCTCTTGCTTCAGAAACGCTACGGTCGGCTTCACGTGATACGTGGTGGAGTTTTGATTGTTCAAATGCGACTCGCATTTGATGCGCACGTCGTGATGCACCCCATTACGGTCCTGGCTCTTTTGCCACTCCAGAACATTGCTTAGCAACCTTATATACCTGCACAACAAGTTTTCTCGTTATTTTAATTTCAAATGTCGGACGATCAATTTTTATTTTAATATTTAATAGAAACACGATATTTTTAATATAAGTCTTTTATTTCTATTAAATATTATATGTGATGCATTTACATACATGTATATTAAATTATTGGGTTTGGCAACTAAATAATTGCGGATTTCAGCGATAGACGTTGGTTGAATTTTTAGATATAAGTATTTACGCATTCGAAGTCAAACCCATATTGTTGTTTGATAATTGGTACTTCAATACAGTAAAAAAATTGTATCGATCAGTTTTTGTTTGAGGTCGGATGAAAAATGGAAAAGCAAAACGACGAGCATTTATCAATGACGAGCATTTTCGTCATTGATAAAAATGGACAATACATTACTGAATAAAGTTATTTCGTTTCATGAAAAAATTGTCTTTTGTTTTCTTTAAAAAATCCGCAATTATATATACTTAAAGTTGCCAACCCTATATTAATAGAGACACACATTTATTTTTACATTTTATTTTATAAACATATATTTTATTATTGATAGAAATATATTTATAATCAATATTTGTGCAAAAATATATTATTTTTGTTAATTGTTTATAAGATAAAGAAAGTGCCTTTGCGTTTTTTCATTGTTAGAAAGTAAGTTCTGCAGATATATATATATATATATATATATATATATATATATATAAGTGAAATAATAAGAATGCTTGCTTAAAGGGCTAGAATGTGTATTTATGTAACTGGAGAATCACCTTATTGCCATCCTCAAAATTTCATTTTTCGACAACTTCTTGTCAGGTGGATGAGTTGGCACTAATTTACGAAGTTCGGCAAAGGCGCCGCTCACGTTCTGCTGTCTCCAACGTTCGCGGCTGTTAGTGAACAGTTTTCTAACTCCTAAAGTACCTACACGAGGCGTGGGCGATCCCAAATGACCAGAAGACGAGATGCCATCTAGCTACGAGATTATCGCGAATTTCGTTAAATTGTCGCCAATTTGTGCAAATTTGGATTTTGCATTTCAGATTATTTCTTTTTTCCTTGGATTCGGATTTCAGACTAATTACATAAAAATTGGCACATCTACTATGTAAAATCTGTTACACTATAAAATCCGTTACCATATAAAATCTATTACATTCAACAATTAAAATCTCTATAAAAATGTAACTGAACGAGAGAGAGATTTTAAATTTTAAAAAAAATTTTAACTCACGGAGTTGGAACGGTCCCGCCGTCTTTTGCCTTGTTCCTCTTCTTCGTCCGTGTCGTGGGAATAAAATTCGTCGGAAAGCGTCGCTTCCTCCTCGGTGTCCCTCGATGTTCCGGGCGAATCGCCGGCTTCTTCCGCGAGCTCTCCTTCGCCGGACAGTAACGATCCTGCTGGGGAGCCATTTTCAGCCTCCGCGGCTCCTATGCCGCAGCCACTATACGTTAACATTGGCTGCAACGATTGATAAGAATCGTGGAACAAGTACGACGAACACAAGATACGCAAGAAATTTTGCTGTATTATTTGTCAACGTCAATCATCGCATTTCAATTCTCACGAATAAATAAATGCAGAAACTATTGTACCTACTTTGAGACTCATCGAAATAACTGAAATCTAAATCTATTTTATTAATTTATTATTTATTAACTGTTGTGATTGTCATCGTGATTACGGGTGGAATCGGTAACGATTCAATAACAATAAAATAAGCCGGTCAGGAATATCCTCAGCAATATACAGGGTGTTCCGTAAGTCGAGATAAATCGCTCGGGAGATGAATGAGGATCCAAAAATAAGAAAGAAAGTTGATATAAAACATAGCATTCGAAAATGCGTTGTTTTCGAATTATCGCTATTCTTACTTTGCAATTTAAAATTGTTTTGCTTCCGAATTTTTTTGTTAAAATTGAAGAGATGATTTTTATGAGTTTTATAACATAATTAAAGTCAAATAAAAGTTGCGGACTGCTTTGGCACCCTGAACACCCTGTGTATTAGTCATTAGTCACTAGTAGTGCCGACAGGAAGTTGATATACCACGCTCTCTTCAACTGTCCCTGACATTCAACAGATATGTATGCCACTCGCGATTTATCTTCATACAGATTACATTACATTAGTCATGTATGCATTCATCGTCGCTTTGAACACATCAGTTTTATTTATACGAAAAAAGAAGGAAGCGTTTCCGTCTACATATTTACGTTTTCCCTCCCAGTCATAATTCCATACTTTTCAATTGAATTTCATTTATTTATTTCTTCGGCATTAGGACATTGACCCTTGATATGATTCAGCAGGTTTTACAAGTCTAAAAATGTTATTCTTATCATCGCGTCAATTTTAACTCTCGTTTTTATTACTGATAAGACGAGTGTGTACTTTTTTAAAAATTTATTTTTAAAACGCTACAAAAGTCACATATCACTTATTAATGCCACGTGTCACGAAGATTACCCATTTCGTCATGAGGAACGACACGCGTGCTGCTTATCCTTTTCCAATTTTAGATCTTTTCCGAAGATTAATAAAACGGGGCTTAACTAAAATTTCGCATTCGAATCGTGAAGGGGGAAGGGGGAGTTCTAAACCACCTGTAATAAATCGTCGATTCATACTTTCGCGAGCGATATAGAACTCGCGCACAGTATAACTACGTCGCGAAGTTTACATATCAAAAGGGTGTTGAAGGAGGTTGAAGACAGAAATAACAGAACAACAGAATTTTAACATGATTACACACACACACACACACACACACGAAATGATGTCAAAACTCACCATGCTGTACGCGAAAAAAGGTACCGACACCCAGAAGATCAAACGACAGATTGACTTAAGAAAACAAATGATCTGGAGAACAATCCAGTTCACATCGTGAGCTGGAGAGTAACACCGATGTCGAAAGAGTCGATCTAACTAGTCGCGAGTCCGGGGTAACCCTCTGGGTAAATGAATTTCACGAGGGCGGGGCGCAGGCTTATGGGTGGAGCTGATGTCAGGTCCGTCCCATCCGGCATCCCTGTATCGACGCTTCTCGACGGATCATGTCTTCATGTACATTCGACGAAAAACGCGGTCACTTTCGCCCCTCACCGCGCATCAATTCTCGGCCCGCGTAATATCGTTGTTCGAAAAGGATCTTGTGATACAGATACGTGACATATGCTAACGACTTACGCCACTTTTACTTTCCAAGCTTGGGTTAGGTATGCCATCAACTATCAAGAAAAATTGAATTGCTTTTTGTATAAGCTTACATCTGTGACTTTATATTAAATTAAAAAGAAATTTGACTGACAATGAGACATTTAAAATTATAATTGAAATTATTTTACTGATAATAATAATAATAGCGATTAAATAATTAATTTGTTGATATGTGTTTATTACATTACGAGCATCTTTTTTGTTTTTTATTACGGGTCACTTTGCGGTATAAAAAAAGTTACTCGCTATATGATGGGACACGCGGTAGGTGACCGAGGGTAACGCACGTGCCCTTTGTAAGCCGTTTATTCCGAGATTAAGACTCCGATATATTTTAAAAGACTCCGACATTTTTAGACTCAACTAATATATATTTAAAAATGTCTAAAGGATATCACAATAGTTTCCTCCATCCATTAAATAATTTATGTTGCAAACTGCAAATATAAAATAAAAATACGTACATTTTATTATTACTGTACATTTGTGTTTTTACTAATATTTTCAAATTATTTTGTTGGTAGAGAATTATTGCAAGTTCTAATATATTTGTGAAAATAGTAAATAAAGTATAATGTGTAATGTAAGGATCGAATATAGGGGTGTTAATATTATTGACTTTACTACCGCGTCGTACATTGCGACCTAATTCTTTACAAATTTACGTTTCGATTCGAAACAAGCATGAAATAAAGATAATAGCAATATTTTCTTTGTTATCTCACAAATATGTATGTTTACATATGTATGTTGCAAACAAATCTGTTTCCACCCTCTTCCTGCTTCGACTCATCGTCATGTGTTTCAAAGATGCTTCCCACTGCACTAAAGAGTATGCGTGTCAAGTCTCGTAGTCTATCTTATCACTACCGTTATCCAGCTATTATCGTTGTGAACACAACAACTTTTCGTTATTCGCGATAAAACAAATAACTTTTTTTTTTAGGAAAGTGACAAACACGATCTTTCTCGCCAAGAATTGCTACATCGCATTCTGAATCATTCATTTTTTAATATTTATTTATTAACATATCTTTAAAATATTTAAATTTTTAAATATTTAATAATTACAATTGTCAATTGTAATTTCTAATTTGTATATCATAGACATAACAGTGGCCATTCACAATTTACTAGTTATAATTTACTATATTATTTATTATATTTAACTAGTTGTCCTTTAAATTATTGTCGCTTCTAAATTACTGATTTTTTTCTTCCAGATAAATGTTACGACAGAATATATTAGTCACGGAAAAAATGCATTTTTATGACTTAAAAGTAACAATAATAACAAATTGATTGAGCTCGTTAAAATTCAAGCAAATAATGTAACGGTCAAGTCTTATACGAGCGAGAAGTTAAAAAAACAATACATTATAAATTCGGTAAACTTAAAAATAAGTTGAGAAGTAGTTACGATGGCGATCGTGACTCAGAGAAATGTACATTGTACTTAACATGCCGAGTTGATCCGAGTTCAAATCCGACCAAACATCGTTTTTATTCAATCGCCACCTCTCGAGAGGCAACGGCAAACCACCTCATTATTCTTTCCCAGGACAATCATGGATAATACCATGATCGCCAACGATCGGATACAGTCACGGCACTAGAAGAAGAAGAAGTTACAGGGAGTGGACAAAATAATGTGAACACCATGCTAAATATTACACATTTGTTTACGTTGACAACCCTGCCAAGGCGTGACGCTTATATATTGCACAGTTACGTGCTAAACCTTTCTAATTTATATTTCAATGTACCACACGCTTTGTTCTGCGACGGTTTAACAATCGGTTAACAATCGGACGGTGAAATGGGCGACCTGTCACGACTTCGAAAGAGGACAAATCGTGGGTGCTCGGTTAGCAGGAACGTGACGAAAACGGCTGAACTGTTTAATGTTTCACAAGCGACAATGACAGCCTACACAAAATATGGGAAAACGACATCTCTCTTGTCGAAGAGAAAGAATGGACGCAAACCAACGTTAACAGACAGAGACCGCCGAATATTAAAAAGGATTGTGGTCAAACAGCATGAAACCGCAGTAAAAGTGACAGCAGAACTCAACAGTCACCTAAGCAATCCTGTTTCGACAAGAATAGTACGGTGAGAGCTCCACAAAAGTAACCCTACACTTTATTAATAACAATTGAAAACAATACACAGGCCAATAAGTCAAAACATCGAACCAAAATAGAGGTGTCAAAAAATATAAACTATGATTTATTTAAAATCCGAAAAACATATGTGTACGTTTCGACTTCACTGAGTCTTCATCAGCACATGATAAGATAATTAAAAAGAAAACATAGAGTCGTAGTTAAAAAAATAAAAAATAAATATAAAAAATATATAAAAAAATGACAAGACGCAATCATATCATAGTTCGGTCAAAAACATAAAAAACGAAAACGACGTTGAGTTATGGTTTAAAAGTACGTTATAAGTGACGATCTCCTAATTACAGTGTTAAAAACTAAAACTAAAATAAATAAAATAAAAACGTGTGGTACAAACTTATTACTCGTTTGACGGCGAGAATATGTTGGTCAAAATTTTTTGGACGCATGTTGTAATCGTCAAAAAAGAAAAGGCAGAGATGTCTGGGAGATCTTGATCTGTCAGTGTATGAACCCGATAACAACATGTGTTCTAGAAAATTCGGACCGACACACAGTCGTGTTTGCGTGTTAACACTTAGAGTTATTCTGTCTTTTTTATATATTTTTTTATATTTATTTTTTATATTTTTTTAACTACGACTCTATGTTTTCTTTTTAATTATCTTATCATGTGCTGATGAAGACTCAGTGAAGTCGAAACGTACACATATGTTTTTCGGATTTTAAATAAATCATAGTTTATATTTTTTGACACCTCTATTTTGGTTCGATGTTTTGACTTATTGGCCTGTGTATTGTTTTCAATTGTTATTTAGTCATATCGAACGTGATTATTTTTCTAACTTTATTACTAAATAAATATTGTATATTTGTCAGGTGTTCACATTATTTTATCCAACCTTTGTATATTTGCCATTTGATTTTCTACAGATAGTCATCGCACACTGGCGCTTACCCCAAATCAGACCAGGTCCCACGCAGATTGGCTCGTAATGGCGCTCGAATGAGCATCAAGAATGATATCATCTAATCAGGCTTCCGATGACACCCCGACGCATCCTACTAGAAAATCTGTAGCACCCTTCTGAGGTGTCACAATAAAAACAACCCGTAGCTGGTGGCCACTTGACGACGGGGGAGCAGAGGGGAGACAGCACGACTCTCCCACCCTTAATGTATACTAAGCAGGGCTTTCGTTTTTTTATGGCCATTGAATCGTGGGGATCCGGCTAATCGAAAGTTGATTGTTTGGGAAAAATCTTCGTGAATGCGTCATCCATTTCATCTTATGCAGCTCCATCATAATGTAACTGTGCAATTCTCTGTCATTTCTTTTGGATATCAATTTTGCACCGTACTATAATTGTCATTTTTACCTTTTCCACAAGAATATTTTGACAATCTTTATTTGAGTTATGTGTATATCCAATATAACCATCATGTGTATAACCATCAGTTATGTGTATAGCTAGAATTATTTTACAGATACATTATCATTATTTTTTTATCCGTAACAAATCTTTTTTTATAAAACTGTTTCTTTAATTTTTACTTTCTATCTATTTCTCACGTTAATACATTGTTTATTGTTTATTCCACTGGAATCAATTTAAATGTAATATTATTTCTTTCTACGCCAATTCGCATGAAATGCAATTATTGTTTTAATTTATTTATTATAAATTTATTTCCAAATAATATTCTAACCAAAAGGTAATAAACAAACAAAGCCGGATGACAGTGCCAATGATATATAATTATATACAAAATTATACAATAACAAACGTTTCGACTTGAAATAAAGTCATCTTTAGTGTCGGTTATTAATAATAAACGATTATTAAAAATCAACGGTAATGATCCTGTTAGTTAAAATTTTTGATCTTGAAAGCGCATGCAGTCCGCTAAACGCAGTGAATCATCTCCTTATTATACATCCAAAGGTATCGCTGTGAAATTTTTGAAGTCGAAATAAAATACTGTCGTACCAATTATTGATCCAGTCATATATGTCAAATTTTATAAATGATTATTGTTATGTTCCAATAAAATAATGAAAGTCCGCAAGTAGAAATAACTAAAATAATAAAATACCCGATGAATAAAAAACAAGTAATATAAAATACGACTAATAAAAGTTTATTGCCCTTTGGTTAGAATATTGTTTTGATAGAAACTTACAAGCATTACTTAGAATATTTGTTGTATAAATTTATTTATACTTTATAATAAATATAATTATAACTATTGTTATGTCCCTTACATTTTTTTATTGATTATTACATACGTAAAGAAAATTTGAAAAATAGCCGGTCTGAAGAAAGTCCCATTACAGAAATCGACGAAAAAGGGCACCCCGCGGCCCCGCGTGCCCCATAGAATTTAATAGGGGATATTTTGTAACGGTTTCCCACAGGCCTGGTAACTTGCGGCCAATTTGCGCGTGTCAATGAATAAGAATAAGGTATTAATATTGCCATTGCCGCACGAGATTGACTCACGTGACTCTTATCGCGGTTTTTGGCACCATGCCGCGTGATTTTCAGATAAGAATCCGAAGAATCATTAATGTTGACGGGATTCAATCGGAAGATTTATATCCGTAATAAATCCGCGTTATAAATTTAGCGAAATCGCGGAATCGTAATAATAAATATGCGTTCGTTCGCAATATATCGATACTGCGAACGACGAATAAACGATTGTAAACATTCCGACCTCTGCAATTCTCCAGTGTATTTATTTCCAAACTCGTTCGCGCATAGCGAAACAAAGGGCAGAACCCGTTAAAAAATGCGAAGATTAATTACAGAACGACGTAGCGTAACTGTTAATTAAGCGTCGAGGTAATCCTTTCCACTTTACGGCACCTTAAAAATTAATCTTCCGTCGATTTGTCCGTTTAATCCCCGAGATTAATATCTCATGCCGTTGCCGGGCCCTCCAACAACTTGACCCTGCAATTCTACGATCGCGAGGACCCGGAAAGGTGACTGCCGCGAGAGGGCTTGCAGGGCGGGGCATCTCTTATCAGCGGCGAACACTCGCGCAGCCTCCATCTCCTCGTTTCAATAGCGTTCTGCTCAAAATCACAGTGGCACTTTCACTTGTATATGAGTGTCACTGTTAGATAGCCATCTTAAAATATTGTCTCCTTGTTACAATAGCTGAATATTAGATTACCGTTGAATAAAAAGCATTTACTCTTTTTAACGATCAAGTACCACGACAATGACGATTTTATAAAATATGTGATGAGGTTTAGAATTGTAATTAAATTGAATCGAACTCGGTCATGAAATAATTTTGACACAGGAATAGTTTATTTCCTCTTAAGTTCTACTTTTTGATGTCTCGTTGCTCGACAATGTCATTGTCATTACTAATTCACTATTAAATCTCAAATTATCACTTGCCTCTGACGCTTCAGTGAATTATTTTTGTTAAAATAATTCACAAATTGTTTTCATAATTTTAGTAATTACATAAATTACGCAAGATCACATCGTTCTGGGCAACGCAGAACTCCGAAAGCTGTAGTTGAAATGTTCGAAAATCATTCTATTTTTTCATTAAATCTTTAGATATCCGTTTAAGATTTATTTCTTTAATAATTCAATTCTTCTTGATTTTTGGAATCTGAGATTATCGCCTGATACACAATCACTTTTATAGATCGCAATTTTACAATAACCAGTATCCCATCTCTTGTTTAGTGGAACGCGAGAGTGCAATTGATTTTTGTTAACGGAATTAAATCACTTTTCGAATGGGTTAAATCAATGTTTTACCGGGCACGTGTGGGTATTGGGATCTCACCGGAGTGTGTCGGTGGGAGAGAGGCGTGTCGCCGGTTTTGCGCAGCGTCCCATGAACGTCAACGCGCTCGAATGGAGCATCCCTGTGCCGTAGGGTGGCCGAGGGGAACGCGAAGGGTGAAATCAATTTCCGTTATCGCCGTCAACCAGCCGCCCCACGCTAATCCCATTATTAGTGTTTGTTTTCCACGTGTGGCACTCGCGCCCGCCGATATATCTATCATCAAAACGCGAACGCACGTAAGACATTTAGAGAGCGAATATTAACTCCCTGTGTTGAGAGTTACGTCGTCGCGAGTTATATCTGCACAAATAAAAATGAGGAAATGGGAGAAAATTATTGTATCTTGAGATAATTATGCGAGATGCGGATATTACAGTATAATATTTGATTACATTTTTGGAAAAAATAAGCTTCAATATTAATTTTATAATTTTGTTTACAATTTTGTTTACAACTCATGGTGATATTTAATATCAGCAAGCAACTTTAGTATATTTTAATACATTTTCTACTTGTAAACATATTTATTTTTGAATTGTTTTCCATACCGTTACTCTTTCTTATCAGCTTCTCAGCACGTCATTGTAAACTTCAGTTGATAAGGTTTAGATAAGTTTGATACTTATGCAATCGTTTAATGGATCGTTTTATTTACACAATTCAACAATTAATTTTATTGTTCAACAATGTATTACAATTTAATTGTATCGTCCATTAGCCTTAGCAATTAACTTCACGGCCAAAGTTGTACCGTATCAGATGCGATATACTTAACAACCTTGTTTTACTCGAAGCACGCGTATGAATCGCAAGTAATCTAGAGAATTTGCAACAGCCAGTAGCGATTATGCGACGTGTAATCTCGGTACTTACATTATAGATCAAGTAGATCTAAAAATATAATTCTTAAATACTATTCTTTCCAATTGGAGTTTCTTCTAATATTATTACCATCACTTCTAATATTATTACTTCTCATATTATCACGGATTAACTGCGATCTAAAATTCTCAGCCCTTGATACATATAATTCAGCGGTTTGTCAATTAAGTCGCAGAACCACTGAATTTTTTTCGATCACAGTTTCTTTCGTTCAGTTTAATAATTTGATTTTGTACAACTTTCGCCTATATATATTTACAGTAGAATTCAATAATTATGACTATGCAAAATACTATAAAATTTTTAAGATATGCGAGTTTATAAAATATTTAAGTTATATTCAATTTAAGTCAATTAACGAATAGGTTAAATTATTCGATAAATTTAAATAATTCTATAGATTTCCAAATACATAGACTTAATCAAGCATGTCATGACAACATTAATTATTCTGTTATGTAAGAAAAAATATATAACAAATAGAAATTTATTTCGTGTTATCGAATTTTATGTAGATAGAGCTGAGAATATTTAATATTAAATTTACTTAATATTAAATTTATCGAATATCTTTAACTTATAATAATAAGTAGAATAAAATTATTAATTACTCGATTTAAGCAAATTTGGGTTGAACATCGAACAACTGATTTCAAAAACTCGCACATCTTTAAAAACCATAGTTTTAGTATAATACATATTATATACATATTATATACATATTATATTTTATTATTATATAATATATTATATAACAGAAATATTGAACAAAAATTTGTACATGTGGATGCATAAAAAGCACAATCACAGCATGATTATGAAGAATTCATATATGGAATTCATATGTAAAATGATTATGAAAATAATTATATTGGATCATTAAAATAATTATGTAGAATGAGAAACTTACTAAAGACAATGTTTAACCACAATGATAATAAAGCTTCGATTTCTGGCGACTAACTTGAGTGTCTAATATAATTATTTTACATCTGTTTCTAGCTAAATTTTTAGATACTTCAACAAAATCGTTTCCGTATAAATGTTACATAACTATGTCGAGCCAAAATTTGTAAAAATGGGCAGTTAGATCATAAATTAAAAATACATTTATATAATATTTATATAAATTAAGGAAGGATTTAAATCTATGCTTATCTTATCATGCCTATCTTATATCCATGCAAATAAAATTAGTAAAAATTAGCAATAATTATTAAAATTTTTTAATAAGATTATGTCAATAAATGAAATAATATATATTCTAATATTCAGATTTTAGTTAAAAAATTTTCAAGAAATTAAAAAATCAATATTTAATTGCATCTGTTACACAATTTTGTCATTCTCACAGAAAATAATTCTTTTATTATTAGATATTATAAAATATATTTTTTATATTTTACTTTTAAACATATATATTCGTTTGAAACTTTTCTTTTTATTACTTATTTCTCTTTTTTTGTCTTTATCAAGCAAGGTAGGATTAGTATTTTTTGATCGTTAATTCAAACAGTTGTAATCAAAAGTAGCGAATTATTATCATCATTATCATCATCCTTCCTTTTCTCAAGTGCTTTGGTACAATAATGATGCTATTAATCATGTCAACAGGTTGTTATGTATATAAATACTGTTGATATTGTATATAAAAAAACGCAATCTATTAGTGAAAAGCGAAGCAAAGGATCAATAAAGGCACCATGATAACACAAATGGTATAAACCATTGTTCTTGGTTCGCATACAGACACACCAATATATTCTTCATTCCATTGCGAATCATTTCCACTTAATGGCAATTCTAACACTGTTCTTTCGTTGCTGAATATCTTAAATGGTAATGAGCACTCCTTCGTGCTGTTTTTACATGCGTGCACGGGATTTGAGGTATTGTAGACGGTCTTTAAAAGATCAAATTTCACCCTCACGTAATTAGGTTGAACTTCATTTTCCGAATTAAACACAAAGAAATAATATCCATTTAGAGGTACTCTACAAGCAAATAATACAAAATATATCATAAAAATATGCATTATGTATACAATTAACGTAAAAAAGTTGTTTTGAAACAGACATTTAAGTATTTGACTTAGATTTAGATATTATTGAAAAAGAATTCATAAAAAGCCTTAACTAAAACCGATAATTAAGAGCGATGAAAAAACTGAATTAACAATCGAACAAACACAAATTTTCTTATTGTGATAATTAACAAAGTAAAACTTTTTTTTGTCAATCCAACTGACAAATTTTATTCAATTAAAAAGTTAAAATTATAACTTTATTGTATTGCCAATTGGGTTGACAAAAAAAAGTTTTACTTTGTTAACAATCGAATAAATCTATTCTTATTTCTACAAAGAGGAAATTAACACAAGCAATAATTTGTCCACCTACCTATATGTCACCGTATTGGCGAAGGAAGCCGTAGAATGATCACTTTCGCGTTTGGACGTACAAAAACGATGCGGTGTCAAAGGTAAATTTAGGATAAGGCCTTTGCATTCCAATAGTCGTTCTTCGGAACTGCTAAATGAGCTCCAGAACTCAGAGTTACTTCTATCGTTCAAGGTTGTTTCGTTTACCGTACCTCGATCCTCTGCAATACCATCTGGATGCAACATACCCTGAAGAAGATACATGATAAATTTACACATCTTAATATTCCTTTGCATTAAATTTAATGGCAATGCTTTCAAAAGTGTATTTTTTAGATTTTGGCAAAAATTATTACATAATTTTCTTCAATAAACAATAAAATATATTTTACAAAATTTTATAGGGCTACAAGGCTAGAAACAAATTTCAAATGACAAATAAGTGAGAAGCACTTTGCAAACAAACGTCGTTCCACAATATAAAAGCAGTCTAATAGGTAGGGGATAAAATTGATCAAACATCATTACATGATTTAGATTATACCTGCCAGTAAACAATCTCGCAAAACGGAAAGATAGAAAATGGAAGATTCATTTGAACAAAAGCAACTATGTACTAATTTCTAATTCTACAACGAATATCATTAGTATCTTTCTTACTCATTATACGAAAAATATGCGACGAATTAAAATTCGTCATTGTTTTCATAGAAAACAACATTTATTAGTAATAACTTTGTATATTAATATTTTCGCGTATTATTTTTGAATGACGGAGATTTTTTAACCAATAATTATAGTTACAAAGATCAGTTTACGCAGATAAAACATAAGAAATATATAAGCGGAAAAAACTACCTCTTCTAACGGGGCGTCACTATCTTCGTCCTCCTCCGTCAGCTCCTGATAAAGTGGCGATGAAAGGACTAAATCTCTTCTTCTTCTTTGTTTAGCTTCACTCGATAATTTCTTATCGTTCATCGTGTCGTTCACCAATTGTTTCAACGCGGTTCCTTTAGCACCAGCTTGTGCGTCAATTGTATCCATCAATTTATGCAACATTTGTTTACCACGATTACCCAAGGAATTGATTTTTCGCAGGACATCTTGAAACGTCTCCTCGAAGTGTGCCTGTTTAGCTTCCGACTCTTCTTCTTCCTTCATGATTTCTCGTGCCGTGCTAGACTCCACTTGCTTGCTGGATACTGTAGAGCTCGGTTGGAGATTAGGAGAAAACGTGGAATTCTGTTGGATCTCAGATTCTTCATGGTTGTATTGCTCTTCTTGGAGAGAAATTGGTATTTTTGAAGGCAATGGCGTGACCCTGAAACAATCGAGTACATAAGTTTCAATTGCGAAGAAAAAAGTTAGGCAAAGGAGATTAAATAGATATAAATACGTGACTTGTTTGCAATCTGTAACATTATATTTAATAATATATTTAATGTTAATTTTCAATTTTTTTAATAAACGAGAAAAAGATCTCATTTATTTATTAATATATAGTTAATAAATTTTTTTAGCCAAAAGTATCAACAAGGAAAATAACGCACTTTGCACTGTTTTCTGATATCTCTTTATTATTGGATTTAAATTTGTTGTTTACTGATGTTTCTCGAAGTTGATTTTGCAAATTTCCAGGATTCATCACTGGCTTATCGATATTAGTGATATCCCTGAAGACTTCTTCGTAATGATGATGCGGATTTTTTTTCTGCTTGTTCTTTGTGTGATAGGTCTTCGCCAAAAGCTCGTTGAGTATATTCCGCATCGTTTCAGCATCCAACTCGTGACTACCCACTTGATGTCCAGATGATTTAGAAATATTCAGACGATGAATTCTGTTTTCATGATGAAAATGTACATTCTGATCTGCTCGTCTCATTTTGTCCGGTACATTACTGAGACGCTCTGCCTGTAGTAAAAAATTGCATCAATAATAGTGTTTTATATACATCTTTGGAAGAAAAAATCTATTTTTAAGAAAAGAGATAATACCTCCGTAGTGCTCTTTATATCAAGAAGACCTTTTTCCTTAGCAACTTCAACAAGCTCCTCGAGCTCCTCGCTGCTATCATCTCCGATAAAGGCGCACTCGTGCAGATTCTTGAAGCCACGAATTATAGTTAAAGAAGCACCTGGCCATCTGAAAATAATGGAGCATTCGCATCTCAGTAAAATGATAATAATTAAAGCGCAATATTATTTTGAACGGATTAAAATAAATCAGTTAAGAAACAGAGGAATTATATACATGTACAAGGAATATATTTATTACAGGTGAAAAGAATTTTCTTTTCCTCTTGAGATTTGCATGATAGCAAGCCCCCATTTTTATAATTCTACCTTACACAAGCTGAAACAGTGACGCTACTGCCATGCAGAAGGTAAAATCCCCAATACTCCTTCATGTCATCTTCCATGATAAGATGTCTCGTCATTGAAACCGGCACCGTTTCTTTTTCAACTACTGGCTCGTTACTCATCAGGTACGCGTTGAACGTGGCATTAACTTTGATCACTTGGCTCTACAGACAATAATTGATTTTATTCTTTGTCACAATAAATTCTTTACATTTTAACTTCGTGAAGGAAAGAAAGAAGAAAAGAAAAAAAGGTAAATATAATTTGTAAAAAAACTATTTACGATATAAAGAGATTTATTTAATCGCCAAATATCCGCGATCGTGTATATAAGCTTTATAACACGATTGTAGAAGAAAAATAAAAATTGTATTTTATTTATAATGGTAAAGTGTGTGTGTGTGTGTGCGCGCGCGCGCGCGTGTGTGTATGTGCGTGCGTGTGTGTAATAATTGGAGCAAAATCACGAAATAGCATAAATTAATAGTATAAGTCTTTTAAAACATAATTTAAAAGTTTTTAGAACTTTTAAAAAAGAAAAAGGGAGAAATATTAATAGCAAAATGCCTTACTTGGCACCAAACGGTAGATACTTTACTATCGATCAGTCTCTGATCCGATATTGCTAAAGCATATAGCTGCTCGGAATACACGCGGTATCGCAGATACAGCGGGCCAACGATGAACATAAACGGCAGGAGCATTCCCAGCAAACATAATCGCATCAATCTTAAAGGTACTTTATAACTTGACCTTCGCGTTTGCCAATCTCGTGGGCGAATACCATCCTCTGCAAAAAAATGTCGGTAATATAAAACGTAATTTTTCGAATATCTGAGAAATGAAACACTGTCATCTTCAATTTTGTTTCTTAATAACATTGGAAGTCTTTTTCGATGAACTTATAAAGATATAACTGGTTACCTGTATTATATGTATATTTTAATTAATTAAAACCAGTTTGCCATTCTAATCCAGCTCCTCTTGCAAACCACTCGAGAAGTATTTAAAAAAAAATACCGCACTACAAATGCGGTATTCTCAAAATTATTTTCTCCCTTGCAAAAAAACTTTATGTACAGAATCAAATACGAAAAATTGTAAATATCATAAAGATGACTTTATACATAATTGTCATACATAATTGTCATGTTGTACATTTGTAGTTTTCCGTAATTATTAACGCTCGATATCGAGACTGATAATTAAATACAGCCTTAACTGAATATATAAATTCTTCGAACATAGCATATGTAGAAGATATAGTGCTTTATCGTTTATTATCTATCATCAACGACACAATTCACGAGATACGTTCTCGCTTACAAATGCACGTTCGTTGAAAAAGCAATGGAAATTTCCACGAATCTTCTTCAACTTTGCTAAACGCTAAAGTGCGGGATCTGTTTTATGGAGACTCCGTACTTTACTTCGACATACAAATTTTTAAAATTCCAAAAACACCTTATCGTGCGAGAAAAACAATGTTAATAGCACGTAATAAAATGTTGTTTGCACATTAATGACCGTATTCGATAACACTATAAATCAATCTTATCTAACGAGACCCAGTTAGAGCGAAGACTCTTGAATTTCTACGCATTAAAGACGTATATGCTTTCATCTTTTCACACAAACACGAAGTGAGAAATCTGATATGCAGTGATTTCCTCGTATATATTTCTAAAAATAGCATTTCATATATACCTCCACGAGAAAAACAATTTTACATTTTATACATCGGTCGGAAAGCAATTCGCATGTGTTGATTAATTAGAAGCGTTAATTAGATTAGCATTATCATTGCGCAATTTACTTGTAACATTTTGTAATATCCGGATAGTCAATCGTTAGAGAATCTTAGAACAGCTGCGGTAGCTATACTTAAGCTTATTTAAAGAAAATCGAGAAACAACAGACGTTTACACGCAGCGACTTCATGAACGTGGGATCTCGAGGGAGAAACGTGGACGAGCGTCTCGAGAATATCGTACGATGTCAGATTTGATGTTCAAGAGGTCATCAGTCTCACCATTATGTCTAAACGAAATGACCCGATCTATGGAATGATGCTCCCCACGATAACTTATCACGTATTGCATTGATAACTCTTTTCTTTTTTGCGGGACGGTGTTGTTGGATAAAGAGCTCGTTATTTACACAGACGGCTTCGGCGAACAAAGCATCATGAAAATTAAACGGTTTACGCTAGAACGGTTACACTCCTTTCATTATCGAGAATTCATGATTCAATATGTGAATCATGAGAGAGCTCGCGTTTTATGTATTGACTAATTAAAACGGTCCCAGCATTTTTATCATGTAAATTTTATATCGTTATATATCTACACTAATATATAAAGAGAAAGCCTGTTTTTTTGTTACCGCATAACTCATAAACTACTGAATCGATTTCCTCCAAGTTTGGACACCATATTCCCATATACACTACGACGGACATAGGCTATATAGCATGTCTAAAAATATTTTCATTATCCAGAAATTGATGTTTTCCTTTTTTTATCATTTACGGCTGTATTAACCCGTGTAATACAGTGATGTCACCGCGGCTTCATCCACCCGCAAGCAAATTGCATCGTGATATTCTTGAGAAAAATAAAAAAATATAAATGTAATTAGAAGCCAAAAAATAAACGATTTTCAAAAAATATCACTTCCAATACGTATGATTCGGTCACACTATTATCTCGGGCGAAACCGAGATGGGGGACGCTAGTATTATACATATATAAGTGAAGTGATTTTAACAGTAATATTAATCCGTCTTTGAACTTTGACGAATTTATTATTACAAACGCGTTAAATTGCAAAATTTCTTTTTAGCTCAGATAGTCGATACCCCTTCCGCTTCACCTCAAGATAAAGTTGTAGGAAGAGATATAGCCTCGACATTGCTGGCTTGTTATGCGTATGTATTTGTGGAAAGAAAGTGCGTAGAACACGTGCTGCTAAAATTGCAGCAGTCAGCCGAAAAACTTAAAAATAAAACCAATCTGTCTCGCAAGGGCGGAGCGCGCACGCACGCACGCATGCGTGCACACACACACACACACATCTGTACTACTATTACGATTAAATGAACTACTATTAAAGAAGAATGCGCGATTAAATGTGAGTGAATGTGCCGGCTTTTTAAAAGCTTTTAACGCTTTTTCTCATTGCTAAACAGAACGGCTGATTATTGAACACAATGTGCGGCAACAATTCATACGACTCAATGAAAAACGCCACACAATATATCCCAAATCCCTTATATCATTTCGTTTTATAATTATAGAGAGTATTTTTTTCTGCTCATATTTATCTTCTAATTAATTAAACGAAGGTACATTTTTTTTTAAATTAAACGAAGGGAGAAACTCGCGTGTTTGCGGATTCCGGCTGCAACAAGGAGCATCGTTTATGATGCACTTGTGCAAGGTAAAAAAATAACCGTTGTTCAAAGTGCATCGAAAAGTCAAGAGAACAGTAGAACTGCGTCTACATTATTTCCATAATGCATCATCATTCGCACTGATAAATTGTATTGCGATGATACACGTTGACGTGAAAAGCAACGACGGAGAGAGAGATACATACCTATTCTCAAAGGTGTCGTTGACATCTTCCTTGAGAGATCGCGGCATAGACCTGCAGCTTGCTCGAAACACAGGAAGTCCCAGCCACGTTTTTCTTCCCGAGACGGAACGCACGAATGGAGAACTCGTCTAAGAAGCGCACACACTACGTCAGTTATATTTTTATTTTGCGCATTCGATCAAGTTGTACGATATCAAGAACCACTTGGCGAAATTAACTGCAGCTTCAAGGGCTCTCGTTCTTGTAAACACCACGTCAGGGATTTAACACCAAATTAACGCACGCAGCAAATTTCAATTCTGCTGAAATCCCGTGACTTCGCACATTAATCTACATGTAAACTAATATCACACTTTTTTCACTGTGAGAAAAAAAAATTTTAGAAGCGTTTCGCCTTTCACGAGAGGTCCTTGATTAGCTAAGAGATACTCTCGTCGCGCTTCGACCTTATCGCGAAATCAAACAAAACGTGTGATGCGTATCGGTCGCCGCCAACAGACTGAATCTACGAACGAATACACGCTATGCTTTGTATCTTATCGCACTTTAATATACGCGAAATTGAAGAAGCCTTGATTGGCGGTCTGTTCTGTTTGCACAGAATTTGCCACGCATGTAATACTGTTCGCGTAATAATTGATGAAGAAATGTCCATTTTCCGTCCCACTTAAAATTTCGAAATTTTAAACATTTACTTCCTCTTTCTCTCTCACTCACACATACATTCAGCAGCTATCAACAATAAGCAAGTCAACAATATTAAATATAAAACGTAACACACACAAAAGTAACCAAGAGTATAAACGTATTTAAGTGTAATATAAAATTATTTAATTGCAGATAATTAAATGAAAACAGAATAGCAACATTTTATTTTTTTACATTGTTATCGACAACTGTTATGTTTTTAATAAATTTAACACCAACAAAAATATTCGGAAAGTATATTTTATCGTGACGTAATTTATACATAATTTTTTTAAATTTCTATGTACACTTGTATTCTTCGTGTATTTAATTATAATTAATTAAAAATTAATGTATAATTAATCAAAAATCAATTAAACGATTAATTATATTATAATGTAGTTATGAAACATTTTTATGACGAGAATAATTCCTACCACCTTTGTCGTCTCTGTGGGATTTCTCTCCTCTTCGGCGTTTATTCAATGGATTTCGAGGATCGTAGATTTCGAACCAATCGTCGTCCTTTGTACTGGCGTCCTTAGCAAGCACTGGAGCCTTCTCCTCGCAGTGCAAAGCATGTGCCAACCAAGATTCATCATGCGGATCATCATCCTCGGTATCTTTCGACGTATCTATCTTCTTCTTATCAGAACTCATGGTATTATCCTTCGTGTGCTCCTTGGCGTTTTGAAGCTTATTCTTGAATTGTTTGAATAGTTCCATCGTGAAATCTTCGCGCGTTTTACCTTTCTTAGGCAATTTTTCCTTAGCTATTTTATATTTTTCTTGTGTTTCTATGTATTCTTTCATTATTTCAGATTTATTTTCTTCCTTCTCAGTTTGTTGCTTTCGATCTATCTCCTTCGCTTTCTTCTCATTTTGCACGCTGCGCTTTAGATCGCGTATTTCTTTCCTTATTGCTTCGCTACAAATTCAATTTTAAACAATATAAATAGTTATAGTTTTTTTCTAAAGATACAAATCTATTTCACGTATATCTTAAAGTCTATATAATAAGATATTATACATACGCCTTTTTCTTGCGTTCTTCATCTTGATCTTTACCCAAATAATATTCATCAACTTCGGCATTTTCATTTGTATCTTCATCCTTCGTTTTATCATTTTCGATTTTCGAATTTGATTGAGGAATCTTTTTAGAATCCTTCAATTTATTTTTGATTCTTTCTTTCATAGCTCTATTATTATAACATAGTATTTAACATACAATTGTTTTGAAAAATAATGTTTTATTTTTATGTAACTTACTCTTTTTCTTCCCTTAAAGCAGCCAATTCTTCCGGAGTTCGTGTTTCATCATCACTCTCCCAATCGCTGCTGCGATCCTCTTTGATTTTTTTACTTGGCGGTTCAGCAGACTCAACCACAGATTGTGTGTGTGAGCTTAACTTTGGATCAGATAAACAATCGTGCGCTGATTTTCCTTTGCCACTATATTGTTTGTTTAAAACTGACGACTCTTCTTCATCTTCCTCAGCTTCTTCCCCAAACGATAGCAGTTTAAAATTCCTAATATATTTGCAAATGTATAAAAAAGCTAGACATTATTTAAAACATCTGTATGTATATGTATGTATCTTACTTTACACCAGTCTTCCTATTCTTCTTTTTTTCTTTATTATCTTCCTTTTTTTCAGATACTACTCTTGGAACAATATCTTGAAACGGATTACTTAAAACTTCAGTTTTTAAAATTTTTTGTGGGTACTGAGGTCTGTCATTCTGAAATTAAATATGTTCCATTATAAAATTATACATTCATTTTACATAAAAATAAAGTATACACATATTATACATGTTACATACTTACTTCATCTACAAGCGCGTCCTCCAACTTGAGCATATTGTAAATTGTTTCACCAGCGACTTTGCCGAAAACAGTATGCTTATTTTGTAACTCGGGTGTTGCACCAAGCGTGAAGAAAAATTGAGAACCATTGTCATCTTTGCCAGCATTGGCCATAGCGACCAATCCTCTCCGACAAAAACGTAATCTTGTGTGAAATTCATCCTACAAATAAATAATATAAATAAATAATTGAACAAACTAAGAATATAAGCAAGAGAAGCATTGTCAGATGAAATTGTTAATAATTGTACCTTAAAGGGATGTCCATATATACTCTCACCGCCTTCTCCTGTTCCTGTCGGATCTCCGCCTTGCGCTATGAAGCCTTTTATGATTCTGTGAAATATCGTATCATTATAATAACCATCTATGCAAAGCTGTATAAAATTTCGACAAGCCTTGGGAGCTTCCTTCGTCCATAATTCCAGATCTATATCGCCAACCGTTGTTTTCATCACCACCTATATTTAAGAAAAATAAATAAGAAAATAAACTCAGACTAAAGTCCGTATTCATCATTTAACCGCTTCGTAATAATGATAAACATGATAAATTATAAAGGGAGTTATACCATATATTCTTACGTTAGCTAATTCAGGTCTTTATTTGAAAACAATTTTATAACTATATCATCTTATGGTTTTGACAATATTTTTTGTTTACCTATAAAATAATTCACACTTACTTTGCCCGTCGTAGGCGGTTCTTGTATATAAATATTACTCATATTTATAACCTCTTATTGCAACCGATCACAGAGAAACGTAAACACACACGAAGACGAGTGGATCGACTGGATTCAACGTAACATCCGATATTGTTAGTCAAGCTTCCAGTAGATGGCGGCTGTTTCCAATCAGCTGTTCATGACGCTATGTTTTAACAATGCAAAAGCAATGTAGGCGATTGACACTAATTAATAGTAAATAGGATTATCATTATTGATGATGTTATTGATGATGATACTTATTACTGATAATAGTGTTATTTTATGTATAATTAAAAAATACAAATAATATATTATAGATTTCAACATATTTTTTCAAAAATCGAAAATATACCGCGATATCTTACAATAATTAATAAATAATGCGAGCTCTTTATTGTCTCGAAAATCTAAATTTTAACATAAAAATTACGTTAGCCAGAGCTCTGCTTCGCACGTGCGTCCAAAAATCGTGGGCTCGCTATATTGATAAAACACGCATACGGTATCCAAGGAACTTAGTTTCGTAAGCTTGTTCTTAACAGAAGAAGCTGCTCGATGATAACTGTGTATTTACTATTTATCTATAATTGTGCAGAGAGACAAGATAGATGCTTAACATTATTAGCAATATTTTACAACATTTATTGTGAAGTAATCGAATTAAAAATTCCTGCGGAGTGATAAACGGCGTGTCTGTGAACATGGAATGGGACGCTTTGGAATCAACTTTCGCAGCGTTCCAACATTCAAATTCCAATCAGCCAAACCGAATCCGATTAGAAAACTATATAAGAAATATTTATGCCCCGGAATTTTCTGCAGAGTGGGAAAGAAACATATTAGACTTGATACCTCGCGCAGGCAAACGGAAACATTCTTCCTTCATAAACTCGGTATTGAATGAAGTGAAAGATATGTATGTTGAGAACATGAAAGGTTTCGTATTGAAATCCATATTGTCCTGCAAAACATATAGGGAACACGTTGTTTGCGAAGAGTGCTACGTTCCTGCTGGCTCGAAGCAACGCGCCGTCGTCGAGAAAGATAAAATGTACGATCGCGCGATATTTCTTCAGCGTCGCAATTTATTCGCCAAGAGATACTTCCTCTCCTGCCCGATAGTCAGACATATTATGAATGCAGCATATCGTCTTCTGCCCACGGTAATTTGTGACTTCAGACGTTATCACGAACTCGGAATGTTGACACTGCGTTGTTTTCAAGATGCGATCCTCAGAGATGTCAAGAAAGGTTCTCTAGTGATCACCAATCAATTTTACACCGAGACGTTTGAAGCTGTGCAGAAATCGAAGCTGTTAAGAAGCGCCTCTGCGAAACGCCTGTCCCAATTTATGCGATGCCTCACGAATGTATTTGTCCAGCAGATTCTCAATGTGATGATGAGATCGATCGATCACATAATAGATACCATGAAGAACGGCCGTTTCTGTCCTCAAATCGAATTTCAGCTGGTGTGCGTAGACGATCAGCTTATAACTAAGCCAGATGTGAAGGAGGTCTTCTCGACGTATCACGATATTATTCGAAGTATCGAGGGTATCGCGCAAGATCTGATGCCATTGGAGGAATGGTTGAACGTCAAAGTGCGGGAAAGGTATATAAAAATAGCACTTCCTGACTGGTTCGTCGAGAGGTCCCACTGTAACTTACAGGAAATATTAGACGCACTGTTTCGACCTATGAATGAGCACGTAGCGTTCACCACCGTGGAGTTTAGTGACATATGCGCGTCGAGTACCAAGAATCGAGTGTTAGCCTTGATCTCTGAACGGCCGAATTTTGACGTCTACTTCGAGCACATATGCAGGTACAACGAGTACCTGAGCAAAACGAACTCCATGCTCTCGAATTTGTATTACAACGTGGGAAAGTTGGAGCAAACCGGTGCCAGGGAATCCCTGAGGCAGATCTGCGGCAACGTTATAAACGCTCTCACGAGCTCGGTCGTGAAGTATCATCGAGACTTCAATCGTTCGATTTGCTCGAATTTTGAGGATCTAAAATCTACGGCGCTGGACATTCCGAGGGACGCGAGTTCCTTGATACAACTGAGCGAGCATATGTCGCGAGCTTCGAAAGTACTGATGAAGGAACAGGAGCAGAAGATACGAGAATCGATCTATATGCTGAGCAAGCTGTTGGAGATTACTGTGCTGACTGACGAGCACGTCGATTTAAACAAGACCACCATCAATTGGCTGCACGATATCCAACCGGTGTTTGCGCAGAACAATACGTTGTGCGAAGCTATGAAGAGCGAGCTGGAGGAGGATCTTCAACGGAGGATAAACGCGTTAAATTCGGAGGTCGACGCGATGTTCCCGCAGCTCATCATCCTAGACGACATGGACGACGTAAGCAAGATTGAAGAATACCTGGAGCATTATGAGGATCTGATCAAAAGATACAAATGTATAGACGACGAGATGCGAATTATTAATTCGGAGGAGAGACTGTTCAAGTTTCCCGAAACGGAGTTTCCGAAAATCATCGAGCTGGAGGAAACGATCATGCCGTTCTACAAGCTTATATTTACTATACGTCAATGGCGAAGAGACAGCTCCGTGTGGCTGAACGGTCCATTTGAATGTCTAGACTCTTCCGTCATCGAGAAGAAGACGATGAATTACTTCGACGAAATCACGAATATGAGCAAGACGATGAAGTCGCGCATCAAGATGGACATGACGGCGAACAAGTCGTACAAATTTTCTGGCATCGCCGACGATCCCGACCCGATGCAGCAGCCCGCGCCGCTGAAATTGTGCTGGCAAGTGCTTAACAACGTTAACGAGTTTAAAGTTTACGTGCCGCTCGCGGTCTGCATGTGTAATCCGGCTTTGAACGCGCGCCATTGGAAGCAGATGTCCGCGATATGCAATTTTGATCTTACGCCGAACGCAGGAACGACCTTGAAGAAAATGATCAATATGAACCTGATGGATAACATCGATAAGTACGAGGCCATAAGCTTGGGCGCCAACAAGGAGCTTCGTCTTCAGCGGGAACTGGCCGAGATGATTAAGCAGTGGGAGCCGATGTCGTTCGAAATGTCGACCGATGCAGAATCTGGTATGATATCTTTTAAACATACGAGTGATATCGAAACTCTTCTCAGCGAACACCTCATTAAAATCGAGGAGATGAGAGCGTCGTACTTTGTGAAGCCAATATTGTCAGACTTGATTGACTTTTTCGCTGTTCTCGTAAGGATCCAAGAAACCCTTGATCAATGGACGCGAGTGCAACATCGTAAGCTCTATTTAGACCCAATATTTTCTTATCCCAAAATGGAAACACGTTTAAGTGAAGAAACTTTGTTATATTTAGAAGGGACGAAACTTTTGCTAAATATCAATAACAGATTCGTGGGAGATCCAAGCTTTCATGAAATTAAAAAGTCGTCAGATTTGCTGCAGATCTTAAATGAAGCTAATGAGAAATTGGAGGAGGCGATCAGAGGCGTAAAGGATTACTTAGATATTAAAAGACTGTCATTCGCGAGATTCTTCTTCCTCGAAGATTCAGAGATTCAGAAAATATTGTTTGAGTCGATTGACGCAGGAAAACGACATACGCTCGTGAAGAGATGTTTCGCTGGTATAGAACGATTGAAATTTAATAGATCTAACTGCATTCGAGGCATCATTGGGCATTACGGGGAGATTTTATATCTAAATAAGGGCATCTCTGTATCCTCTGACGCTGAATGCGAAGAGCAATGGTTAATTCTGCTTGAGAAAGAGATGAAGGACTCAATTCACAAAAACATTCTGCAATATCATTCCTTGATCGATGGACACTCAACATTTGTTCCCCTTGACAATTTCCCAAGCATGGCGATCGTTTGTAGTTTGCAACTTTATTGGACTTGCTCGGTGGAAAAATGTCTCACGCCATTAAATACCACAATGTTAAACTCTTTATTTACGACATATACCAACGGAATAATTTCAATAACTGACGAATTAAAAAAGGATTTAACGTGGAGGCGTAGGAATCTCTTGATGTCATTGGTCGTTGTCATGTTGGCGCATAAGGAAATCATAAAGCTGCTATTGGAAAGAGACATTGTTGAACGGACAAACTTCGAATGGGTCGCGCAAATGAGATATTATTGTAACGACAAAATTGTCCAAGTATCGGTATTCGATACGACAATTAAATACGGATACGAATACAGCTATTATCAACAGAATATTGTCAACACTCCCTTAACTGATAGATGCTTTCGTACCATATTGCAAGCTTATCGTTATCATTTGTATAGCAGTATCATGGGTCCAGCAAGTACCGGGAAAACGGAAACGGTCAAAAACCTGACGAAAGCTATCGCGAAGCCATCTTATGTCGTCAATTGCGACAATAGCATCTCTTATGACTGTCTGACACGGACGTTTAAAGGAATGATCTCTTGCGGAGCATGGATTTGCTTTGAGAACTTTAACAGATTGAAACTGGAATTGCTGTCATCCATTGCTCAGAATCTTACGCAGATGAAGCAAGCGGTATCGTCTAACTTGAAGAGCGTAAGCCTCGAAGGTTGCAACTTGAACTTAAATGTCTCCGGAAACATATGCGTCAACATAAATTCGGAGCAATACGCTGATTTGCCGGATAACTTGAAGGTTCTCTTCCGTTCGGTATCAATGATAGCGCCAGACATCGACAAGATTGCTGAAATTGAACTCTTCGCTGGAGGATTTCTTCATGCGAAAAATCTGGCGGTGAAGCTAGCTGTCTGTTATAAATTACTGTCCGAACATCTGGGAGAGAAACGCCATTACGATTTTTGTACGTCGTCACTCAAGACTGTCGTCGCTACTGCAATTAACATGAAGCGAAATATCCCGGATGAAGACGAAGAGTACAACTTGCTACTGCGTTCAATGATACGCATAAATATCCCGCAATTATGTAACACCGATATACCAATTTTCCAGAGTATCCTACAAGACGTTTTCCCTAAGACGGTCGTGCTTCCTGTCGACTGTTCAGCGATTCTGAACACTCTGGAAAGCGTATGCGCAAGGAGACTTCTGACATTGCATACAGTCTTCAAATTGAAAGCTATACAGATAATTGAACTAATGTGCGTTCGTCGCGGTCTTATACTCATTAGTAATCCCTTGGGTGGAAAAACAGAAATTTTGCACGCGCTTGCTGAAACGTTGGCGTTATTGCACGAGCAAAAAAGTAAAATTGGTGCCACAGTGAAATTCGAAACGGTCGTACCAGGAGTGGTAGATAGCAGCGCCCTCTTTGGATATTTCTGCGATAAGTCTGGGATTTGGAAGGATGGTTTGTGTACTGCTATATTTCGTCGCTTTATGGAAGACGTATCAACAGATCGCAAATGGTTGGTACTCGATGGAGACTTAAGCGGCACATGGATAGAAAACATGTATACGATTCTCGACGAGAATAAAATGTTACATTTGACATCTGGAGAACAATTCCCCACGACTGAATCAATGTCCATTATCTTTGAAACGATGAACACGATAGAAGTTTCGCCCAGCATAATATCACGATGCGGAATAATTTATATCGATACGCATTCCATCGGCTGGAGACCATACGTACTGTCTCACATCAGCAAACCATTTTACGATGGATATAATGAAATACTACGTGCTCTGTTCGATTGGGCGGTAGATCCCTGTCTTAATTATTTAAGGAAAAACGGTAATATACTGGTAGATCAGGAATTACATCTTGTTATGTCGACCGTAAATTTATTTGAAATATTGTTAAGAGACGCCTGTGAAGATGTCGCAGAGGATAAGGGAAAAGATAATCACTTTGTTACATGGGCACAAGCTGCTCTAATCTTAGCTATCGCTTGGGGATTGGGTGGAAACTTGATCGAGGATTCGCAAACTAGATTCAACACTTTCTGCACATCATTCTGGAATGGCGTAGAAAAAGAATATCCGCGACCCGACATAATTAAACATTTCGACATAACCCTACCCAATGAGGGTTTAATCCAAGACAACTTCTATATCTTTAAAGGTGTCGGAAACTGGAAGTACTGGGGCGATCTACTAAAAAATGAAAAAATCCCCGACATGTTTAACTTCAACCAAATTTACATTCCAAGCATCAACAGTATGAAGTACAGTCATATATTCTTGAAGCACATTAAATATCGGAAACCTTTTCTCTTGTATGGCGATGTTGCTGTTGGAAAGACGAGTATCATGTATGATCTTCTGAGAAACAAGTTGCCAGAGAATTGCCTCTCTAATTGCTTTAGTTTCACTTCGATGACCACGGTGAGCAGAACGCAGAGATTATTGCTCTCCAAGTTAAACAAAATACGACGTACCGCCTACGGACTAGGAAGAAATCAATTTTGTGTAAACTTTGTGGATGACGTGAATGGAGCTGTCATGTCAAAATCAAAGGACCAGTCCGTATTTGATCTCTTCCGTCAACTTCTCAGTTACGATTACTGTTACGACACAAATGAATTAAATAAAGTGTCCGTACAGGACATTATGTTCACACTCGCGATTACTGCAGGAAAAATCAACGGAAGTGTCCCTCCTAGACTTTTGAGATACTTCAACGCTTATGCGATTTCTGCTCCTACAACGGACAACATATTCAGAATATATTTTAACGTGCTGCTTGCTAATTTAAAGAAGAATTTGTTCGCAGCAGACGTCACGGGAAGCGTGACCGGCATAGTGAACGCTACGATTGATATTTACAAGTCCGTAGTAAAGACGTTGCGACCTGTGCCCAGCAAACTGTACTACTATTTTGATATGAGGGATATATCCAAAGTGATCAGTGGATGCAGTTTGATCCAGAAGGAATCGGTGGAGACGAAGATAACGTTCATTCGACTGTGGGTACACGAGATCTTACGCGTATTCAGCGATCGTATGCTAGACGAGGGTGACAAGGAATGGCTTTTCCTAAGAATCCGCGATGCGGTAAAGAGCAACTTCAAAGACTCTTTCGAAAACGCCTTTGATCACTTGCCCAAATTCGAAAATCAGATCACCAAAGACAGCTTCAACGATCTGATGTTCGGAAATTTCATGGAAAAAAGCGGCAAGTGTACGAGGCAGTACGAGGAGATTAGTTCTCTGGAAACACTGAGGAACAAGGTCCTCGCTTACTTGGACGAATACAACGTTAGCTTTAAGAGAAAAATCGACGTCGTCGTGTGTCATTACATGTTGGAATCTTTGATCAAAATTTCCAGAATCCTGAGCACCCCGGGCGGAAACATGTTAATGATATCTACTGTGGGTTCCGGCAGAAGGACCACGACCGCTCTGGCTGCCTTTATGCAGCAACAAACCTTGTTTGAAACCACCATCGAGTCCTATTACGACATGAACGCGTGGAAGGATGAATTAAGAAGAGTCCTACAGGAATGCGGGGCATTGCGGAAGGATGTTACGTACTTTATGAACGAAAGACAGATAAAGGACGCGTTTTTAAGCGACATCAGCTGTCTGTTGAGTACTGGGGAGCTACCTGACTTGTTCTCCAACGAAGACAGGCAGAATATAATCGAGATGACGCGACTTCATGCCCAAGATGGTGACCAAAACGCAGAACTCAGCGCACGTTCGGTAATGACCTATTTTACAGATCAGTGCAAGAATAGATTACACTTCGTGCTCTGTTTCAGTCCCACCAGCGCTGCATTCAGAACATATTTGTGCTCGCATCCTAATTTAGTGAAACACTGCACGGTGAATTGCTATCAGATTTGGCCCGATCAGGCACTCTTAGAGATCGCCGTGAAGCATATGAGACATGTTAATATGCGGGAAGAAGTTAAAGCTGACGCAGCGAGAGTTTGTGTGCAATTCCACAACAATGCAGAGGAAATGAGTTTGAAGTATCACGAAATGTTCGGCAGAAGCATTCACGTGACGACGTCGGCCTTCCTGCACATGCTCAAACTGTATACGCAACTGACCTTGAAGAAGCAGGAAGAAATCGTCGCAACGCGAAACAGGTACATAGCGGGATTGGAAAAGTTGGAATTGGCGGCCGAGCAAGTCGAACAGATGAAGGCCACTCTGACGATCTTGAAACCTCAATTGGAACTGTCCGCTCAACAGACCGTGATCACCATGAAAGAAGTGGAGAATGAAAATATTACCGTGGAGCGAGCTACGATTCTCGTGAAAGAGGAAGAGGAAGTCGCGAATAAGAAAGCAGAGATCGCAGGCACTCTGAAAATCGAATGCGAGGCCGATCTCGCCGTTGCAATACCGATTCTGGAGGACGCGGTAATCGCGCTGAATACGTTGAAGCCGACCGATATCACGTTGGTAAAAGCGATGAAAAATCCCCCTGATACCATCAAACTGGTGATGGCTGCTGTTTGCGTGATGCTGGGCGTCCCCCCGGATCGCAGCATCGATCCGGTCACCGGGAAGAAATTCACGGACTACTGGAGTCCGAGCAAGCGCATTCTGGGCGACATGAACTTTCTGCAAAACCTAAAGGACTATGACAAGGACAACATAGCGCCCGCCGTGATGCAGATCATTAAGAAGACGTATATGACGGATAACAGTTTCATGCCTCATATAGTCGCAAAAGCGTCCAGCGCCGCCGAAGGTCTCTGTAAATGGGTCCGTGCCATGGTGTCCTACGACGAGGTGGCGAAAGTGGTCGCGCCTAAGAAGAAGAAGCTAGCGGAGGCACAAATGGAGTGCGACGAAGCCGAGGCGTTTTTGAACGAGAAACGACAGACCCTGGTTGCCTTGAATGCAAAACTGGCGGCACTGAATGATAGTCTGCGGCAAACACTGCAGAAGAAACTGAACCTAGAGATGGAAGTAGCGACATGCACGAACAAGCTGATCAAAGCAGAGAAGTTGATCGCCAGTTTGGGAGGTGAAAAGAGCCATTGGATGCAGTGCGCTTGTAATCTTCAAATGGATTACGACAATCTTGTGGGCGACATGTTATTCTCGTGCGGAATAGTGGCTTATATGGCGTTTTACAACATCTCCTTTCGTGATGAAATGTTGATCAAGTGGAAAGAATTTATGGAAGCTTTTAAGATACCGTACACTAAAACGTACGAGTTCGTAAGTGCTCTTGGTGTCGAAATCGAGATCAATCATTGGCAGCTCTATGGCTTATCGAAAAATCGCTTCGCGACGGAGAACGCTATCATTTTGAATAATTCGGAACAATGGTGCCTTTTCATCGATTCGCAGAATCAGATAAATCAATGGATCAAGAAAATGGAAAAGAAAAATGACTTAAAAGTTGTTAAACTGACAGACTCCGATTATATGTCGGTCATCAAACAAAATATTGAAACTGGTAACCCAGTTCTGCTAGAAGACGTCGGAGAGAAACTTGAAATTGCGCTAGAACCAATCTTGTTGAGGAATATTTACAAAGATGAAGACTGGTACATCGATATTGGAGCTAAAGCTGTGAGGTATTCACAAAACTTTCGATTTTACATCACCACAAGACTGTCGAATCCAAATTATACAGTCGATGTTTTCGGGAAACTTACTATAATTGACTTCTCAATACTAGATGGGACTCTTCAGGATAAGCTTCTGGACATCGTTGTCTCGAAGGAAAAACCGGAGCTTCAAGAAAAATTCGAAGCGCTCCGTGTTCAAGATGCCACTAACAAGAAAGTTCTTCAGCAACAAGTAGATAACATCCTGAGCACTCTCTCGTCGACTACCACGAACATCTTGGAGGATGAAAACGCAATACAGATCTTAGATTCTTCCAAAAATCTCACCATGGACATCATGAAGAAGCAAGAAGTAGCCAGAGCGATGACAGAGGACATTAACAAGTTCAGGGATGCATACTTGCAATTTGCCGATCACTGCGCGGGTTTATTCTGCACGCTGACCACCCTGTCGAATTTGAATCACATGTACCGATTTTCATTCTCCTGGTTTATTCAGTTGTACATCACCTCGATCGAGACTTCGAACAGAAGCGTTGTTCTCGAAAAACGACTGCAATTTCTCAAGTCTTCGTTTACGAGGAACCTTCATTCCAGCGTTTGCAGATCGCTCTTTGAAAAGCACAAGCTTCTATATTCCTTTTTACTGTGCGTAAAAGTTTTGATAGACGCTCAGCAAACTACGCAGGAGGAAGTTAAGCACTTCGTCTCTTCAGATTCGAAGGATTGCGACGTGATCCTGGAGCCAGCGCCAGATTGGTTGCCGATGGACAAATGGAGACAGATTTGCCGATTGAGCAGCGTGGTGCCCAATTTGCGCGAACTTGCAAATGATTTTCAAGCCAACGGCGCAGCCTGGAAGAGATATTGCAACGCGATACCGTTTCAAAGCCACTCGATACCGAGTCCGTGGGCCGACAACCTGACTCGGTTTCAGAAACTGATGATCATCAAAATTATAAGGTACGACAAGATTATCGTGGAAATAATGCGATTAATAGAGGATGCTATGGAGGACGTGTTCAATTCCTATCCTCACCTTCAGCTATCCGAGTCCTACGCGGAATCTAACTGCCTCACACCGATTCTATTTATTCTGCCGAGCTACGCTTCGCCTCTGTCGCTCGTCCTCACGTACGCGAGTGCGAGAGGATACACCTCAAAATTCATCTCTCTGTCCATGGGTGACGGACAGCAGACCAAAGCTGAGATCCTCGTGGATCGGGCACGAAGAGAGGGAGGATGGATCTTTTTGCAAAACTGTCATCACGCCACGTCATGGATACCGCGGCTCGAACGAATCTGCGAGAATCTAAGTCTGTCCGGTACATCTTTGGATTTTCGACTGTGGCTCTCCAGCTATTCCACTCCGGACTTCCCGATCAGCATCCTGCAAAACAGCGTAAAGATCGCGTACGACTATCCGCTTCGGCTGAAACAAAGCTTGTTGAGAGCATACCGATCGGAGCCCATAAGAAGTAAGGAATTTTTCGACGGGTGTCCCGGGAAAGACAAGGAGTTCTCCAAACTCCTTTACGGGCTCTGCTTCTTCCACGGAATCGTCAGAGAAAGAAGAAACTTTGGGCCGCAAGGCTGGAACACCCCGTACGATTTTAGTCACACGGACTTCGAAATGTCCATTAGGCAGCTGCAGAGTTTAATTAACGAAACCGAGAATGTATCGTTCGACACGCTGCTTTATCTGATTGGGGAATGTAACTACGGCGGGAGGATCACGGATTGCTTTGACCAAAGGTGTCTACGACACTTGCTAAACTCCTTCTGTGACGCCCGTGTCATCGCGAACGCTGAATATTCGTTTTCTAACTGCGTGGAGCATTCGGTGCCGCAAAGATGCGAGTACCGAGACATCGTCACGCACATTAGCGATATGCAACTGGACGTATCGGCAGAAGCTTTCGCCTGCGACGAGAATGCTCTTGTTATAAAAGACACAGCTGTTGCCAGGGAATTCCTGGAATCGATATCTCGCCTGGATCAAATCAACTCGTTCGATCATGAGGCTCTGCAAGATCGGACATTGCAAGAGATTAACGAGATCAGCAGTAGATTGCCTGCGTTATTTAACATCAATGAGATACGGGATAAGTATCCTACGATCTCGCGCGAGCCATTAAACGCCATTCTCATCCACGAGGCTGAATTGATCAACAAGATTTTGTCAATGATCGTAAACTCCTTGAGCCATTTAAAATCGGCGTTGAACGGCGAGACCATTTTAACCGAATCTCTGGAGGATCTGTCTCGAGAGATATGCAACAACGAAGTTCCACGTGTTTGGAGATCGATCGATGTCGGCATTGCAGCTAAATATCTACCGAACTACATCAGCTTGTTCTTAAAACGAGTAAACTTCGTGCGATGCTGGTGTGACAGTGATCTACCTCGCGTGATCCACTTCGATGTGCTGTCTTGCTGCAAGAGATTTCTATCCGCGGCTCTCCTCAGGTTCTCGCGACGTCATGGCGTACCCGTCGAACAAGTCGCGTTGGATCTTAAAGTAACAAATGGTGATTCTACGTACAATGAGGAAGGTGCGGATGCTTATTACATTCACGATTTACATTTATCTGGCGCCCGATGGGACATACAGAGACGCGTGTTAATCGAAAGCTTAACGAATGTATTCTGGTACGATATGCCACCGATACGTCTTACATTCAGCAGAGAAAGGACAGTTTTTATTGATGATGTATACGAGTGCCCTGTATATATCTCACCGATGCGATCCGACGGAACAGATACGAGCACGAAGATGAGAAACTACGTTATGAGTGTACCCTTGGAAACTGATAACTCGCACGTACATTGGATAAAACGTGGCACAGCATTATTCTGCCAAATTGAGAAATAATTAACAATTCTCAGCGCTCCTCACGGTCTTATTTCTCACGAATAAATGAAGATTGGGTATTTCGTCTTCAATCTAATAATCTTTCTTAATCTAATAATCTACTCTCTAAATTTGAATCAGTGGAAAGTCCCTGATTGTCAGTGAGTATTCATTGAATGCGTCAGTGCCAAGTATGCAAATGAGAACCAGTTAAATTCAATTGAAAAAATAGTGAAACTTTGAAAATACTGAATGAATCAGCGAAAGTATGCTGAGAAGTTCACTGATTGATTAGTGAATAATACTTTTTGATTGTTTTTGTTTGTTCATTCGTAAGTAACACTGATCCGCAAGGAGCGTGAATACATAGAAATGCACACGAACAAAAAATTATTTGTTCGTGTGCATTTCTATTCTATTATATATTCCAACGAAAATCTTTGCAGAGCTAGAAATATATTACAGAAATATAACACTAAAAATCCAGCCTGACCGGAATTGTCTTATATTATCTTGTTAACATGAATATTATTTATAATATTATATAATAACTAGAAGCTTCGGTGCTGTGAATAAGTGTAACATAGTGTGTGATAACTTAAGTTGATCAAATCAGATCTTCAGAAGAAATGGCCAACTCAGTATAATACAGTACAGTGGACAAAAATTAAAAAATATTTTTATTTCTACGAAATACTTGGGTTAGTGGCCGTCCAAATAATTTTCATTAAATACAGTTTCCATGGTTTGTATTAGGATACTAATTAAAAATTTTATTCAGATTCAGATAATACAGATTATAAGAAATTTATAAAAATTTGTTAGAACTCAAAAATCGGTATAACTCTTTGAGTCTTTTTTAATATTATGTCCGCCATATTTGATCGGCCATTTTGATTTTGAAAATCTGACTTCAAATTACGTACATTGTCAACAGCTAGCCAAACCTCCGGTTTTTTTTTAATTATCGGATTGGCATAAAAATTCGTGCTTCAAAGTGTATAAAAAGCTGATATGTTAATAAACTTTGACTACTTACTTTGATCCCCCCAGTTTTGAAATCAATTCTCAGCTCAACTTAAACATTTTGTGATTGATGTCTCGTCTCAAGATATTATTTGACACATTTTACAAAATCAGTTTTGCAAGAAACACTAAAAAAACGCGATTTTTGCGATCAATTTTTGTAACGAACGCTTCGTAAAATTTGTATTCGACAAATTTGGCCATCTCGAATTAATCGTTTGAATTCATTGATCGAACGAACGGCAGAGAACTTTGAAACCCGATGAAACAGAGCAAATCTCACTCTTGAACAATTTAACTTATACAAACTTATTGTATTTATTTAATCATTTGTACATAATACATTTACAAAAAATACATTAAATACATTTATATATAAATGTATTTAACAGCGCGCGTTTTTCGTGGTGGCGCTCTTCACACGTAACATCAATTCAAACGGACTTCCTCCGGACCTCGACATCCGGTTCGATTCCACACGGAACCGAGGAGAATGACAGGCGGACTTGCCCGAGAAGATTGACGTGTAGAGGTGTGTGCGTTAGCGTTGCAGGATCGGCCACGCAGGGTGGATTCGTCGTGATCGGAGCAAGGGAGAGAAAAAGAGATAAAGAGATAGAGAGAAAGAGAGAGAAAAGCGGTGAACAGACATCGTGAGTTTTTTAATATTTGCAGAGAATGGCGAGCCGCGACGAGTTGGTCTCGCAATTCGCGGACGTAACTGGTGTTGACGCCGAGAGAGCGCTATTTTACCTTGAGTCATCTGCTTGGCAGCTCGAGGTGAGACAGCACATTTTACGAAATGCTCCGGAGACCGAGGTTTCTCCCTCGGTCGTTTTTGTTACGCGCCGCAAAAAAAAAACGCACGGGCGTATCTCGTTGATCTCGGCACCAGTTTTGTAACCTCCGCACCTCCCCGTCGTGACGCTTATCATTTCCCGGCGGCTTCTGACATTTCACGACCGTCCGTCATCCTGACGCATATTCGCTATTTCGTGTAGCTCTCAAATGTAATTCCTAAGATCTCACGATAAGCTCGTGGTTACGGAATGGTAAACCATTACCGGCCGGATTTTAAGATTCGAGTTTGTCGAAGTACGACAAGCCATCGTGTAACGCTGTAAGGTTTCTTCGTGTAACAAGATTGTCGAAGGAAATTTCGATCTTACCAGTATCCATTGTAGGTTGCCCTCACCAGTTTCTACGAGAACGATGAGCCAGCCGAACTAGCAACCGAGAGCCTCGATATACAGCAACCGGAAGGATCGGAGGATAATAAGGGCGCGATGTCGAATAAGCAAACGAAATCCGACTCGACGGAGCCGAAGGGCACCAAACCGAAGCCCAGATTCGGGACTTTGAGCGATTTTCACAATGCTGACAGCAGTTCCGAAGAGGAGGAGGGACAGGCATTTTATGCTGGCGGTTCTGAACACAGCGGACAACAAGTTCTAGGACCGGGGAAGAAGAAGAAGGATATTATCAGCGACATGTTCAAGTCGTGTCAGGAGCAATCTATCGCAGCAGATCCCCCAAAAATAGGAGGCCAACAAAGGCCGAACACATTCAGAGGCACGGGATACAAATTAGGCCAAACTAGCTCGGATAGCGAAGGTACTTTCAAGCGTTTATTGTTCGCAAGAAATTGACAATGTAAAATTGACAAACAATTTATTACATTTTGTATATTACAATAGTAGTGATGGGAACAAACGTGGATCAACAATCTTCAAACGGTCTTATTGTATTAAAATTGTGGAAGGATGGATTTACAATAAATGATAGTGAGATACGATTGTACGATGAGGTCGAGAACAGAGATTTTCTAGATGCCATTAAGCGAGGCGAGATCCCGGCGGAAATTCGTCAACAGGTACAAGGCGCGGAAGTACGACTCGATATGGAGGATCATCGTCATGAGACTTATGTCCCATCAAAATCTAAGGTGAAAGTTTTCTCGGGAAAGGGACATATGCTAGGAAGGTACGTTAGAGATTCATCTCGCTCTATTATCACGAATCTGATCCTACAGTTGATCTCGAATTCAATTTCTGTATTTTCTAACTTTTATTTTTGTAACATAACTATTTCAGTCCGTCGCCAGCTACCGTTGGCATGACGGTTCCAGCAGATCCTGCTGATCAAGCTGCCAATGAAGCGCAAGCAAAAAAGGATCTGGATCTAGATGGCTCGAAGCCGACTACAACGTTACAAATCCGTCTTGCTGACGGCAGTATTGTAAAGGCTCAATTCAATCTGTCGCATACCGTCGCAGATCTTAGACGATATATAATAACGTATCCTTTGACCTTAGAATATTTTTAATAATGTTTATATTTTTTCCAAGTTAGCAGAGAGAGAGACAAATTTTTCTTAACATATAATGTTAGTATGAGACCTCAGTATGCCCTAAGGGATTTCAGTTTATTAACTGTGTACCCAACGAAGGAGCTTGCAGAAGATAAAACGATTGAAGAAGCTGGTTTACAAAATTCGGCTATAATGCAACGACTGAAATAAACTTTTTCTAAATTCCTAGATCGAAGATGTAACGATTAGACACCAAATATATGTTAAATCGCTTAAAAATAAAATTTCTATGTATTTTTATTAGGAGTATATAGCACCTTTTTTCTTAGTATATTCGTGTATGGCGATCGTCAAAAATTGATAAAAATATGTTCATAGATTTGCATGATGCCCCCCCGATCCTGATTGCAAGCAATTCTTTGAATTTATAGACGTCTTTGAATTCTCTCTCTAAATACCTGCAATCAAGATCGTGAGAGACATCATGCAATCTATGAACATATTTCGATTATGTATTTAATCAGACATGCATCCATGTTATCCGGAAGTTCTCCTGGCAAGATACTCTTGGTGGTTTGCCGTTGCCTTCCGAGAGGTGGCCGATCGAATAAAAACCGACATTGTTTTGGGTCGGATTTGAACTCGGAACTTTGGCTCGTTAAGACAGTGTACATCTCTTTGAGCCACGATCGCCATACTATTCTTTTACCGTATGTTGCCTATTTCCTATGATTACATTTGTTAACTAATTTCAAGTTCAACAATTTTTAAAATTACTACAGAATTAGACGTAGTTTTCAATTTTATAATTTTCGTTAAGCATTAATTTAAACTTTTTATAACATCTAATAAAATTGCCGTTTTTGTGCATGTTATACATAACATCTTCGCTGTTATAGATAATCGGCGTGAGAAATATAAAGATGTGAAACGATTGAAAGTAACAAGTAGGAATGCTTTATTATAGCTTAAAATCTTTTTTTAAATTTGAAATGTATACAAAATATTAAAATAGCTGATCATGTCATGACTAGTTGTACAACTATGACGTGATGATTAAGGCACCTAGTATGAAAGACGGCATATAATTATGAAGTATCTATGTATGAATGAAATAGTATGCAAGTGGAGCATTATTCAAGCTTGTGCAAATATTAACTAATTTACATATTAGTCACGCAAAAATTTCACTTTATATTTGCATCAAGCACATTGTAAAGTCCAAGATATTTCCTAAGAATCGATGAGTTTTGTATATCTTGGGCAAATCTCAAAATTGTGAGATCCTCTACCTCTTGATTCTCTTTATAATTATCACAATGCTTGTATCGATTCACAGCAATCAAATCTTTTCCTACCTCTTTGACGTATGGGTGAGAATTCTGTAATGTTATGTATGGCTTGTGTATATTAATAGAATGATCTTCCAGAATGTTTATATTAGTTTTCGTCTTCTTCAATACCGTTAGTGTAGAATTGGCATATTGCTTATTGTCAGTTTGCTGCGTGCAGAAAGTCACAGTTTTTAGCTTGTAGCGATCGGCTATCAATTTGGTTTGTTTGAAATCCGCTAATAAGTCAATTGCGGCATGATGGTATTTCAAATTTACGTACTCGTTCCACGAGAGAGTAATAGCGTAAGCGACATTATTATATGTACGATATAAACAATCTATCTCAATGATTTCTCTTATGACGTTCTGATCGATTTCCGTGAATGGGAAATTCCATGGTATCACGGTATACGTAAACTTCCAAAAGGAAGTTGGATCATTTGCCATTTCTTTTAGTCTGCTATTAAATTCATTTGAAATTCCGGAATCATATACAATGAAGTTATCCATTCCGATCAATGAATGGAAGCTGATAAAACCTATCATGTCTATTGACTTTGTTGGCTTCATTGATGATTGTGTCACACACACCGCTATCCTACTGTGGCTCAAGTTCCGTGGTTGTATCTTTATGGGAAAAATAGGCGCGTAATTGAGGTACTTGTTAGACTTTGTGACAAACGTTATTCCAGTGGGAATCTCGTCACTGGTGTATGAACAAACAAAATGATATCCTCCGTATCTTGAATTTTCTCCTAGACTTGAAACAACTGCATTGCCAATGGGAATAAATTTGAAACTCCCCAATATAGGTTTACTCTCACTCTCAAAGAAGACAAGACATTGCATGTTTGAAACGCTGTTTATGGTCCCGAGTCCAACCGCTCGTATTTCTTTGTCATTGATACCATATGCAGAATATATGTACAAGTCATCCTCGAGATGTTGCCAGGAGGGAATCGGTTCGTCAAACTTTGCATTGAATGTGGTAAAGCTTGTACTAAAGTTCATACAACTTGCATCTGTTCTTCTTGGCCCAGGTTTCCCAAAGTAATTGAAAACCTCTAAGACATACCTGAGTTTGTTATATTCGTGTCTGTAGATGAGCAAAGATACAAGACTCACTACTGCTATAACAGCTAGAGCAGCTTGATAATATTTTCTCATATTGTCGAGAATTATCGTAACTTCACGCGTTCTCTCTATACACTAAGATAAATTTCTTGTGTATGGTACACCTCATAATCCTTCTTGCAAAATCACGTCCAGAGAAATGACATTCTGAAAGAAAATAAATGTCACTTAACTCCATAATAAAATTGTAACTGTTACATGCACACAATTATGAATATTCCTTTACTCTCTCTATTTGTATCTCATCATTTTACTTACAAGCGTGTTGCATTTCTCGCCAGCGACCATCTCCTAACCAATTGCCCGTTTCACTCGACGTGAAGTTTCTCAATCCTCGATTTGGACGTAAGTCAAGTCATTCGATACCTCAGATAAATTCTTACAATTTATTTTTTAACGATTGACAATACACAACATTAAGAAAATGTGGATGTATATACACGCGAATCAACGAATTGATGAACACACCTGATATCTCATGCGCACAAGTTTCTCGCGCCGATTGGATAGTTGGCCGTTGAATAGTGAGTCCCTAGCGAACTCCCAAGGGCTTTTCCCGAAGAGACATCGAGTACAAAAATCATAATATTCAAATTATATTATATATATAATGACATTTAAATAAATTAATTTGAATAAACTATTAATTATTAATTAAATGTTTTATATTTATTTACTTTTATTATATATTATATTATATATATAATGACATTTAAATAAACTATTAATTATTAGTTAAATGTTTTATATATTTACTTATTTTTTAATTTATACTATGTAAAATCATTTTTTAATGTAAAATAGATTATGTAAAAATCTTTTATATTTTTTTAAATTCTTAGATTTTATTTTTATATTTATTTATTTATAATGAATAATTAGACAAAGTGCAGAAAAAGCGATGGGGAAAATGTAAGGAAAAGTGAATAAGTAATGAAAAAACTCTTATAATTATTATATATTACAAAGTAATCTCTTTATATATGCGTTATTATTCACAATTTATACAATTGCATACTGCTCGTACAATAGCTCCCGCACCTTATAGTATTCTTCGGAAATGCAGCCTTCCAGTATCACCTTCCCAGCTTCGTGCTAAAATAAACACAATTACATCCGGCTAAAATATTTTGCATTGGTATTTTTTGCGCTTTTCAAAACAAAAGGCGAAATTTAAAAGAATAAAAGTGCAAATATAAGGCAATGAACAAAATCCTTTTTATTTATGTCATGAACAAAACAAACCCTTCTAACGGCTATAGTGTTATTGCAACACCATAGTACTCCTCCACTAAATTCTGACGGGATGTTACTTTTGTTCAGGATCTGTTTGAAGTCGGATAGTTTCAGCTCATTTATAAACGTTGTTTGATGACCGGGAACCTGTAGAGGTAATTTATGACGTTAATTGAATTGCACATTCTTTCATATAAATTTTACTTAGAATCTATGAGCTCACCTCATTTAATGGCAGAGGTTCCAACGTCAGTATCTTATCGCTTTCATCAATCGCATTCTCGGATTCAGTATCGGCAATGGCGTCTCGACAAACCTGATCACGCGCCGTTATCATCGCGTCTATCCACGCCACTTCGGAGTCACCCTTACCCTTCGAGAAATTCAATCCGCTCACTAGAGCATCGGTCAAACGTACCTACAATGAAAAAAATATATATATTTCATGTAATGGTACATCGAACTTTCTTAACAAATGCAAGTAAAAGAGAAAATAAAAAGAAAAAATTAGAATTATTATTTAATGTTAAAAACGAGAATTACTTGATAAATATGTGTTTCCGTCGTGGCGTCCAACGTCTCTCCTCTACCCGGTACAAATACTCTTGCACCAGTACTTTGCGCTTGTTGCGCTAGTATCTCTGTATCTTTAGGCGAGCCTCTGACCAAGACAACTCTCCTCGGCCTTAGTTGCGCCAATATCTTCTGTAGGGATTCACCATCGGATCTACCTTCGAAATCTATATATGTTACTGCCGCGTTAACAGTCATCGTACGCGAAACTTGTACGCATTTCGTCGGAATATCTAGAGCTACTTCTGGATGATAATTGGCTTCCTCCTGCTTCATTTCTATGTTTTCCTTATTGTCTTCTACTTCGGGCATGGTCTCCGCTATTTTGTAATCTTCCGGTCTGCAATAATAAAAGAACAAAAAATGTATTATATGTATTATATATATGTATTAATTTATATATATATATGTATTAATTTATATATATATGTATTAATTTATATATATGTATTAAAATATAAATAACTGTAAATAATACATGCTAAAAAATATTATAAAAATATTTCTAATATAATATTTCTAATATTTCTTTAACATTTTGTATAGAGATTTTCGTAAGAGATTAAATGTATAATTTGTTTATACTAGATTATTATATTTTTGTTGATTAAATATACTTTATACACAAATATCCTTACTTTATAATCTCTCCGTACTCGTCTATTTTAATCTTTTCCTCCACAAATGGGAACATAGGATGTTGCTTCTTACTTTGTTTAAAAAAGCCAGGTTTGCTTTCTTGCTTCACCAGTAAATCGTGCTTTCCCCTGCCACCACCAACTTCTATTTCGTCCTCTGACTCGGAACTCACATCTGCAGTTTCCCTAATAAAACCCATACAAGGATAATTAATTAAGATGTAAGTTATAATTGAGTGATAGATGGATATATGTATATGTTACATCTGCTCCTGTTTCATCTGCTCCTGCTTCAGCTTTTCTCTTTTCTGATATTCTTCCAGTTCAATACCTTCGAGCTTCACTCGTCTCCTCACTTCTAGTGTAATATTCCGATTACCTCCTTTTTCCACCAAGTCTCTAGCAAGCGTACCAGGAGATGTCCTACTTGTTAATATAATGCTGTTTTGTGGATTAGTACACCATTGAAGAAATAATTCTCGGGAAAATCCACATTCCATATCAGGAGTGCTTGCAAGAACCACCTTAATATAACAATTTAGATTAATCTTCGATCAAATAATCTAAAAGATTCTATATAGAAATTTTTTTAATTACCTTTGGACTTGGAACTTGATTCAATTCAGCCATACTGTGACAAAGTTGCAAATGTTTAAATTGAAATGGATTATTGCGTGCACCTTCAAAGCTTCTCATTAATTTATCACTCATCCATTCGATTTGCGATTTTGCAAATTCTACAACATTGTAGCTCACGTTATTAAGAAGAGCTAATGAATAAGCAAGTAATCCGGATTCCTTATTACGCCACAATTGGTCCAACATGTGTGCCAATTCCAGGACACGCCCAGCTGTATCTACACTGACCAATACATTTCCACCACCTCGCAATGTTTGCAAGATATTGGCTAAACCACAAAAATAAACAATACATATTGAAAGAGTATATCTTCCATTTATCTAATTTATGATTTTTACAAAAAAATATGAAATTTACTCATCAATTTCTCATCCCTCGTTCTTCGTCTGGCTTGTTGATAGGTGGCATTGAATGCATCTGTTATCAACAGTGACGGCCTTTGCAATCTTTCCAATTCACAACCATTCAAGTGACGTTCCTTTTTATGATTGAAGTCTACAGCATATATTATATCCTCTTCCCCAACTTTTACGATCTTCCAAATTGTCCCACCAATCATGTGTCCTGCTGGTAAGGGTGTTAACGTCACACCATAGCCTTTACCTTTCATTGATATGCTTTGATTGTATTTTAGCTGGACAATCTTATCAAATGCAGCATCAACGTCATCTAAAGTAAATAGATCAAAGTCTTCCATATTATGACGGGACTGAAACCAATATAATACCTTAATCCATCAATATCGATTTAAAATATATATTTTTTTACATTTTTATATATATCAAAAGAAATATACCTGATATATATCGTACATAAACATTTGACCCATTTTATAGACAGGTATGGTAGCATATATGGGACAATTCAAGCCACATTTACCTACCAGATATGGTAATGCACCTAAATGTAATGGATCTGGATATGAAAGCAATACTGCATCTATCTGATGTACATGTCTAGAAACACGAGACATAAAAGTAAATATATGAAGATTAAAATATATCTTATAATAAAAATTATCTTATAATACCTCTTTAATTCTTTTATGAAGTCCTGATCAAAATTTTCATCCCAACCGCAATCTAATAATATTCTTAGTTCATCTACTTGCAATATATAGCAAGGTGGAGATTCATTCATCGCTCCAGAGATAGCGTGAAGCTTTATAATGGATGTCATTTTGTATTATCTAATTTGTTATATTTTTAGTATATTTTTTCTACAAATGTAAATTTCAAACAAATTGCGTCAAATACCAGGTTGTCAACCCTTAAGGTTATTTTTTTATAATTCGTAGACTTTAAAACTTGACTATCATCTTAACCTGCAAAACAACATCTTGTACCTCACCGAATAAAATGCAAATTAAATTAACTAAACTCAGACTTACATCTGTTAATATTAAATTAAATTCGAAACGATTATCAAGAAGCTGCGACAATATGTAATAAGTTACAAAGCAAAAGTTTACATCTGTAAGCGTTACAAAGCTTTACATCTGTAGTCATCACAGCAAAAGGCATTCAATAAGCAAGTGCATTGCAGTGCATTTAGTACTATGGTTGTGTTCAGATTCCCCACCCGGGTCACTATACACTAGAAGTTGTTATAGTACATGTCACGTATGCTATAGTACTTCTAGTATTTTATAGTGCACCCGGGTGGGGAATCTGAACGCAACCTAGGTTGCATTCCAAAACGTCTTATTTGAGGAAAATTTTACTCAATACTCTATAGCTCACGTCACATATACTATAGAAATTGAGTAAAATTTTCCTCAATAAGATGTTTTGGAATACAACCCTAAAATGATAGTAGATCTAGTAACTTTGAGTAGCAATAAAATGTGATTGGATCTAAAAGTAAGAATCAATCACATTCCATTATATACTTTTCAGTGTCAGTGAACGCTTTTGCGAAGAAGCGGCAATTTTATTGGTTACATATTTCTCGAAATACCATTCATATATTCTCATTTTGTTTTTGTATTCTATTCATATTGTCTATTCATTTTATTATTAAAGATATTTTAAATTGATAACTTTTTATATTATTTTTTTATTATTAAAATTAGTTAAGTTTCTTAGGTGGGTCATAATCTGATCTTATTTCAAGATCTCCTCTTAAGTATTTAATTTAAAATGCTAATAACAATGATTGGTATTATTATTAATTCAAAGACATTAGGTATTTACAGCTTCGCTGAAATTCTTGAGATCGGAACAATTTTTTAAAGTACACTTTTGACACATTGTATTGTAAACCGACAAAATTTCAAGAACTATGTTTCTATGTTTCCAGTATCTTGTTCATGATCAATATATCATGTGTTAATTAAAAAATTTTTTTAACAAGCGACACGAAAGAATCTGATAGAGATCTATAGGTATACACACTTTGACAAACTATGTTTATTTAATATTTAATTAATATTTAATGTTTTAGAGAAATCTCAAAATATAACTTAATGTCTCTCACGTCAATCAGTTCCATAAGAATGTATGTATTTTTTCTAAATTTTATTTTCTCAAGTCATAATAACAGAATTTGATTAAAATTTACAAAAATTATGTATAGTACATTAAATATTTCGTACATTTATTTGCAATAATATTTCTATATATCTTTATAGCAGGGTAACAACCTTAATAAATCTTTAAGTCGCACCGTTTCTGATAATGATCAACAAGTAAATAGACCGTACCATTTTACAGTCAGACTGGATCTTTATTGCTTAACAATATTTATTTGAATTTATGTACATTTCACGCTTTAAACGTGAGATGATTGACATGCCGTTACTTTCGGTCAAACAGAAATTTCAGGCCAAACCTAGAAATGTACGAATTACGTTATCAATTTAATACTACATAACTACTTTTAGAATCTCCATAATATATTGTAATAATCTTAATTATTATGTGCTAAAATGATCAGTAATTATTCGTACCAAATATAAGGATAATGATAGCCAAGATTTATTACAATGCATTTCAGAATGTAAAATACACGTACTATTCATCTTATATGATCATTAATTCTTAAATAATCTTCCACATCTTAGTTCCAGTCATCGCTATTGATATCTTGTATAATATCTGTGTCTTCTCTTGGCAAATCTTCATCCTCGACATTGTTGATTGTCTTTATTTTCTTGCTTTTCTTGCGCTTTTTTGTCTTATTTAATGACGTTTTTCTTTCTGTTTCGGATTCCGTTCCCTTTAATCGAAACTCAAACTCGCTCTCCTCTTCGCTACTTTCTGCATTTAGCTCATCTAATTTCTGTTTCTTCGGTAGCCTCACAGGTATATTGATTTCTTCTTCATTCTTCGTAAGAAGTTTAAGCATCTGAGATTTATGAATTTTTATCCAGGAAGCATAGAATTTGGCTATTTCTGTACCGTCTGTCTTTATCCTATTTTCCCAATTTGTAATCTCTGCCGTGTTCCTCAGATCTATCGTTATTTTAGTACGCTCAGTTTCAATGTATTTTCTATTTTCCTCAATCATAGTTAAAAGCTGTTTCATCTTCTTGCAATAAGTTGCCACATGGCATTTCTTCAGAAACGCCTTTATCTAAAAATCAAACACATCAATTTAATACTTATAAGATATCTAATAACAATTATATTCTTCAGCAATAACAATTATATTTCAATTTTAATTTTTTTTTAAGTACCTGTATTATACAAGGTATGTACATATCTGGGAAATATATTTTATGACTTTCGTTCGCTGCATTTTCCAACATAAATTGATAAACAGTTTCGATAATACTGTTCTTGAAACCATTCTCTACTAATTGTGATTTTGACATCCTCAATATGCAAATAAGCGGTATAGGTTTCATTGTAACTGTTTTATGTTTTTTATTAAAATCGTAAGAGTCCAATATCTAAAAAGAAAAATTTACATAAAATATTTATATATCCTATGAATACAAATGTTTAAATTGAGAATACCTCGAGAGAAATGGCAAAATAGGTATAAACGTTCCTGTCTCCTTAGAAATGGTTGTCAACATCTCTACACAGTGGAATCGTAATGGATAGTATTGTGCCGTTGGAATGACTTTTATTGTTCCAATAATAATCTATCAATAAATAATTCAATGTTTTCCACTAGACTGTTATATTGTTTTAGTTAAACTGTTATGTTTGTCTAAATACCTGGACTAATGGATATAACAGTGAACGCAACATCGACTGAACTTTTGACTTAATTATTAATTCTGTCCAAAAGCGCAAAGAATTTATATACTGCCAATTATATACAGCCTGAAAGTTTTCCTGAAAAAAGAGAAAAAGATTAAAATTTTTAAATAGAATGTTACAAAATGTACAATTACTATTTTAAAAATTACCTTTTTCTTTAATGTTATAGCATTTCTTAAATGAATCGCTAATTGCCTGATATATAGAAAGGCATGATTGTACGAAATATCATGGTTAAGCAAATAAATTTCAACCAAAGAATGTTTCATAAAATTTATTCCTGGTAACGTATTAGGTGAAACAAACTTTGTATTCTGAACATATTTCACATACATAGTCTGAAAGAGAGAAATAATATAAACCCAATTGCAAATTCAACTGTACAATTTGTAAATACTCCTATCATCACATATAGATCTCACCTTTAATAGCTTCTCTAGCACAGATTCTTTCTTAGTTGCAATATGTAATATATTTAAGAAAGCTGTAACCCGAACAGTCTCTTCTGCAGTCGACCAAAATTTTATCAAAATTCTTAACAATGGTTTATTTAAAGACGAAAATGAGCGGATGTAAGGTAACATTTCACGCAAGTGCTTTAGAAGCACTGTAAGAATATTGGATGACGCTACACTTTCTAATAACTGTGAAAATAACATGTTTATTAATCTCTTATATGTATTTATTATTTAAATTAAACAAGATTAATGTAATATAAAATTTAACAAACACATACTTTGATTAAATCGGTCAAGTACAATTTTAAAATTGTTTTTATTTTTCCGAATCTTTTAGACTTATACACTTCCTGTGATTTCGAATCCAGCTTTAAAAAGCGTTTAAATGCATCAGGAAGATACATTATGCATAGCTGCATTACACCATTAAATGCTAAAATTTTTTATAAAATTTTAATAGAATTAAGGAAATAATAAATAACTTAATGACAAAAGTTGAAGTTTACCTGTACTTCCTTCTACTTTATATTCCATGGTTGTATCAGGTAATACTGCGACGCTACCTAAAGCTGCATGGAAGGCTTCTACAGCACACTTAATAGTAATTATCGATCTACAAATTAAGCATAATATATAGTTACTATTTTGCTATTAATCCAACAAAAAATAGATTGATGACAACTCACTTATCTGTTTGTATATCTTGTTGCCAAGTTTTCAGTAATTGTGTAGTGATCTTCTTTTTAGAATCACCTTCAGTTTCTTCCTCTGGTTGAAAGTCACTGTCGTCGCTAGCAACCTACAAATAACAATACTTATGAAAGTAAATAGTTAAAATTTCATTTATAAAAATACGTACCTCCAAATTTTCATTGGGAACATGTCTATTATCAGAATCGTTTATTGAAACATCGTCTTCATCATCTGATACTCTAAAGTCCAAGAGATTTTTGTCATTTTCTTTCAGATATTTATAAAACTCAGGATCTGTGTCTTTCAGTTTCATCAATGACTTTTTGTGTCCCACAGGATCCATGTTTTCACTATTATCACTATCTATCTCTTCATCTTCATTATCTTCTATCCACTCATTATTTTCATTATCTTCTATCCACTCATTATTTTCATTATCTTCTATGTAAAAAAATAACCAGGAATAAGATATATATAATTTACAATATAAAAGAAATTTGAATGTTTTAGATCATACCTATGTTCTCATCTCTTTCACCATCATCGCTATCAGTTTCAAAATCTTGTTCAAAGAACTCTTTTGTAGTAAATTTGCTCAAATCTTTTTTCTTCCTCTTTGCAACTGCTGATTTTTTCACTTTTGACGAATTAAGAGGCTTCTGACTTACTTTCTTCACCTTCATTTTGAATGAATGAACTGATTCAAACAAATCTGGAAAAAAATTATGTAGCTTGTGAGTACAAGATGCAACTCAACATAAATGAAAGAAATACAATAGGATTAAGACGTTTATAATTCCATTTTCGAGCTCGTACCAATTAACAATTTATATGTTATCCCGTTAACATATGACAGAGATCTTGTTTCTCTTATCTGTAATCCTCACTTCACCAAATTGTTATAGTACATTAATGCTACACGATACACTTGTAAACACAACCTCCTTCGCAATTTCCACGTGCTTTCAACTTTCAAGTGATCTAAAGTCCTAATTGTCCTAGTATCGCCAATCGTGAGAATTTGAGAAAATCTCGTAATCTCACTGCATTTAGGGATTTTGTTCCACTCCAGTATTGATAGACATGTTCCTTAGCTGAACTTTTCTTACACCGTTTATCTTTTCTCTTCTTCTCTCCATGTTGAAGAGAAAAAAAGAAAAGATGAAGGGTACAGAAAGGTTAGCTAAAAAGAACAGATCTAATAAATGCAGGAAATTCATTCACAAAGAACAAACCTGAACAAAGTCACTAGTAGGTTCTCGCTTGCTGACCGCCATGTTGGTTCCGTAATGGTGGGTGAGTGAATCCTACTGTGTGCAAACTAAACGCAACCGGCGTACCGTAAGTGAGAAAAAGTATATTTGTAACGTTATTTTCTAAAAATATAAAAAAAGAAACATTTTAATATCCCTGAAACATTTTTTGAGACATCTTAGATATACATGTTGTGTTGGTTAGAGTTATACCATACCATAACCTAACTTGTACTATTTATTTTTAAATGTGTTAACTGGAAATTTTATCATTACGTATAAAATAAGAACGTTTCGAACCAAATTGAGATAAACTGCGTTGTTTACAAATAAATAGCTGCGGGAAGCATGGAGGACAACAGTTGCACTTTTCTGATTATTTAGAACTCTAGTTCTAAGGCTCTTAGGTTCCAAAAATGTATTCATCGCATTCATTGAATTTCAAAATAAAAATAGTGCATTTTATGTCACGTATATAGCCTCATACGCAAAAACTACTCCGATGGATTCTGAATAACTATAAGAGTAACTTGAATCTCCCAATCACGATAAAAACTCAGCATACATGAAAGAATAATCGTTATTTATCATTTATTTTGCTAAATAGATAAATTGTGAGTTCCATGGAAATAAAAAAGTTTTTGTGCATTTACAAAAGTATAAATTAAAAGAGAAAAAGAGTAATTTCAATAAATATGTATATTTAGATACTGCACTTTTATATTATATCAATTTTATACTCATTATATGGTTATTTCTTCAGATAATTGCAATCTCTTATCTATTCGGTTGTTAAATCTAACAATTATAAAAAAGATACTTTATTGTTCTTATTAAATTTTCTGCTTGTAACAAAAATGTAATGTAAAATTTAACATTTACAGATTTGTAAATGGCTGACTGCAAAAGTAATTTGGATACTGCAGAAACGACAGATGGTGTTTCGGATACCACATCTACAATGGAAGACCAATCTACAGACGAAAGGAAGATACCATGTATCATCGTACTTGGAATGGCTGGTGCTGGAAAAACATCATTTGTTTCTAGACTTGTTTCTACATTGTATAATATAGGAAAGCCATATGTTGTTAACTTAGACCCTGCTTGTAAAGAAGTTTCGTATCCTGCTAACATAGGTAAAAATAAATTCGATTTGATAAATTACATTTACTGTACAGTGTTAAATATGTAACTATGATCAACATATTATTATCATTGTTACTGTCATTATCATTTGCTTTAAACGGAACTATATTTTCTTTCAGATATAAGAGACACTGTAAATTATAAAGAAGTAATGAAACAATATAACCTAGGCCCAAATGGCAGTATAGTTACGAGCTTAAATCTTTTTACCACAAAGTTTCATCAAGTTATCGAACTTATTGACAAAGCTAGTAAAGAACACAATTATGTGATTTTTGACACACCAGGACAAATTGAGATCTTTACATGGTCGGCCAGTGGTTCGATTATAACAGAGGCATTAGCATCTCAGTTTCCAACCATTATTGTATATGTGGTAGACACTGTGAGAAGCGTTAATCCTGTTACGTTCATGTCCAATATGTTATATGCTTGTTCTATACTTTATAAAACTAAACTGCCTTTTATTGTAGTTATGAATAAGGTAATTAATTCTTTTTATAACTATATAATGTGTATATGTTTTAATAATTTAGATACAATTACTTAAACGATACATCACTAATGTATTTTAGATCGATATTGTTGAACATAGTTATGCGATCGACTGGATGCGCGATTTTGAAGCATTCCAAGAAGCACTTGATAAAGAAAGCGGTTACATTAACAATCTTACACGGAGCATGGCACTTGCGCTAGACGAATTTTATAGTCATTTGCAATGCTGCGGCGTTTCCGCAGTAACGGGTGCTGGAATTGATGAATTTCTGGGGCTGGCTGAAGCTGCCGTGAAGGAATATGAAACGTAAGAACTACTATATATTTTGAAATTATATAAATTTATTATACAATTGCTGCATTAATGACAACACGTATATTTACATACATATAATATATATATATATATATATATATATATATATATATATATATAGAATTATATTGAAATGAGTTTCTGAAATGAGGTGATGCCTGAGATTGAACCTAGGATTCATCAATTGAGTCAACTGCTCTTACACGGAGCTACATATTACCCCACATGTTATATATTATTATTCATGGTATAAATAATCGTAATTATTTTTACAGGAGTTATAAAAAAGATTGGGAAAAATTTAAGACAGAAAGAGAAGCTCAACGAAAAAAAACAGAGGAGGAACAATTAAAAAAGGCTAGTAAAAAAGCAATGGGAGAAGCTACCTTTCGTGGCAACGGTTAACAGTGGTCACGATACTTCGGAAATCTATCTGAAACATGCATGCAATGAATCAAGCGAAGATGAAGATGGAACAGAAAACAATTTCGAAGAAAATGAGACTGAGAAAAAGAAAGAGGAAGAGTCATTTAGAAATTTCTTAGAGAGACATAAAATGGAACAAGCTAAACGAAAGAGTAATCAGGAATCTGAACCTAATACAAGTAAAAATTAATAATTTAATTATCAATTAATTATTTAATGTATTTTTGTAAATTTTTGACAAATAAATTATTTAACAAAAAATTAATGTTTTAATTTCCATAAAATGTTTTGATTAAAAAAACTTGTTTACCTCATTTTCCATTGTAAAATAATATCTTTTATTTAAACTTTAATTAACACTACTAGTTTTTACTATATGTATATTGAAGAAATTCTACGATTCTACAATGTTTTATTTTTTATCAATAGTGACTAATCACTGTTATATTAAATAATTCAACGTAATTTATAATTTAACAGACATAATATAATGGTAATTTTAAATTGTAAATACACATATTTGAGAAGAAATCAAAATCAGCAGTTTCATGCTGATTTTAATGAGTATTTTGAATGTAGTAGTCGTGTTTATCTGTGTTCATTGTAGCACTCTGCCAAGATGATGAGATTGTTCTGCATTCAGACGGTGCATCGGTCTTTGTAGGAACGAATGTCGAATATTTTACATTCTGTTTTATAGTAGGCTTCCGATTCGGAACATTACTGAATTCAATCTCGTACAAAACAGGAACTGAAATATATACAATATTGTTAATATTTGACATTTAAAATATATTTAACATTTGACACATATAATTATATAAACATCGTTGACATTCAAAACCATTTTTAACGAAATTTACCTTAAGAAAATTTGACACTAATAATTGATAATATTTGTTAAATATATCATGGAATTCAATGGCATTGAATACATATATAAAAATTTTATATGTACAAAATAATACATGTTAAAAATTCGAATTGTATTCAGATTCTAGTGGGGCACAATAAATTACTCAAAAAACCAAATACAAATCTGTCACTGATTAAGATCAAGTTTCCATGGTAGAAAAAAAAATTGATTTAAATTGATTTTTATATAGATATTTATTGAGATTTCTCTCCTTCCTTAATTTCATCAGACATTGATATGTTTTTGCTGATTTCATTCTTGCAATAATTTAAGCATTAGCAATAAAAGGTTTATTATTAGTATCAACTTGTTTAATTATTATTATTTTTTTATTGAAGAGCTCTTATATTGATGAGAAAGATAAACGCAAATTTTTTCAACAATTTAATATATTCTGGTATAGATAAACAAGTTCAATGTCAATATTTATCAATGTTTACCTGTATTTTCTTCAGAGTTTTTTAACTGTTTTAAAGTATTCGCCTTTGTTATAAGCAGTTTCTTTTTCACATGCTCCCGTCGATATTCTTGGATAATTTGTTCCAAAGTTTTAGTCAGAGCCATCTGTTGCAAGTTATAATGTAAATATAAATTATATCATTGTCAAAAAAATTTTTAAATATTAAAAAAATCAAGCAATTAAAATATTAATTATTATATATTAAGTAATAAATTAATATTATTAACAATCCAATTTTTCAATACATTGACATCATTGATTTACAACATAACAAATTTCATTTACAATATAACAAATTTCATTTACAAAATAACAAATTTTATTAACAAATCACCTATGATTACATGTGTGTAATAAAATTGGCCAGATGAGTCAAATAAATTAAAATTTAATTATTATTCACTGGCGAAGAAAATTTTTGAATTTACAATATAAATCAAATTCAGAGGCGAGAATTTTTTTTTCCTTACACTATATAGCAAATGAAAAAATATATGTTCTGCGTATTCAACGAATACATACCTGACACAGTTTTAAGCGAGACACGCAATTCTCCTCCGGGTTTTTCGCAGCTTCGTGCTGCGAGCACCGGCTCTTGCCACTGGCCTTCCGACACACCTTGAGCAACAAGTCCGTCCGGTCGGCGCGGAAATTGTCATGCAGGAACTCGTGCACATGCGGGTTGCAGGAGTTGCAACAGACCGAGTCGCGGCCCATGACCTTGCGAAAACCATAGAGATTTAGCTGCCTGATGAAGCTCGTGATGTTGGTCGTCTTGAAGATGGGCCGGCACGCGTCCAGGTACTCCGCCTGGAACTTCTTGTAATCGAGCAGTATGGTATCGCCGTTCGCGCCCCACCGGATCGCCCCGGTCTTGCACTCGTTCACTATCTGCCAGAGCTTCTGCGGGAATCGCATCGACTGCAGCTGCACGCAGTCATACATCCTCGTGATCGTCGCTAGAAACGGTCGAGATCCAACGCGATCAAATCCTTAACGGACGCCCTTCGAACGTTCCCGTTCTCTTGTCTCGTTCTTCCCCCCCGGGCCACTTTCGAAACAAATGACTGTCGTATCACGGCAACAACAATCGGAACAGCTTCTCGAAAAACATCGGAGCTTCATTGTCTTAGAAACGATGGCTCGGACTTGCGAGACTTCTCCGGTTTCGATATCGAGCCGCGATATCTTCCTACATTTTTTTTCGTTTCTTCGTCGTTCTGTCCTATCTATTCTGACTCGTTGTAATTTATTCTACGTTCACTGCAGTTGGCACTTGTTAACAGTGGACTGTTCTACTTTTATTGAGAGATGGAATATAAATTCTATCTTTATGTTAACTGGATACAATGAAGCGAATATGTATGTTGAAAAAGTATTTAATGCGTTATACATGTAAAGAGGGTGAATCCTCTTACAAATTGTAAATCGAGAAGAAGGGAAAGGAAAACATTAATTGTCGTGAGTTTTTTTTTTTTTTAATAAAATTTGTTTACAACACTGTTACTATTTATATTTATCGTACTATAGAAATAAATTTGTGCGTAAATTATCGAGAATACTTTCTACTTGCATTTAATTTAACCACTTTATAGATCTTATAGCAAGGATAGATTACTGATAAAATTACGAGTATACATATATAAAGAATTTTGTATATATTATTGTGGTCAATAAATGCAATATGATTCATAAATTGATCGGTTTCATTTTGACGGTTTAACTCCTTTATTATTACCTAAGTCTACTTATTTACCTTTAATATATTGACGCTTTAATATTGATACGCTTTAGAAACATCAATAAAATAGTTCTAACATAAAAATAACATTAATACTATCTTGTGGACGTGCATTCGAAAGCTTGGATAGTTCAAGCTTCGTATATTCTTTATATAACACATATAATTTATATTTTTTGATATTTAATGATGATTATTACGAGAATTCGTGCTATAATTATTTATTTGTACTATGGATTGGGGCTTTCACTTTGTTGAACGATTAACCAGTTAGTTAATCGAAAAAAATAGAATGTAAAATCCATTTTACATCTTAATTTAACATTTTGATTCGACTGGATAATGACTTAAATTTTTTATTGTAAAAATTTTGTCCGCATAGGATAACTCAAATAAGCCAAATTGCTAGATTTTTCGATCAATCAAAAATCAATCTTTCTTAACAAAAATGCTTGAAAAAGATCAAGTGAAAAAATTGACTGAAAAATTTAATAGAGAATTTTAATTACAAAAATATATAGTATTTAAATTTTGAGAAGCTGCAGAAATCGGTTTTAAACTTGTCGAAGCATCATAAAAATTTGGTCCATTCATATATTTATATATTGACATATAGTCAGCGCTATCTGCAATTATTCCAGATAATAATGACGAGAACTAAGTGCTTTATACTTGTAATTTGTCAGTTTGATGGTATAATAAGCTGTGCACTTCACAACCGGAATATTACTAATTTAATTTTCACTTCATTGAAGTTCTTTCAATAGGTTTCGCATTTTTTATCGGCTTATTCCTCAAGCATATCACGGAGCAACTCTTTTCGAGAGCTGAAGTTCAAAGGTTCTGAGTCAAAGGTTCTTTCATTGTCGTGAAATATATATTAGTCGGACAGAACTGGAAGAGCCTGCAAATATTCGCGAGGGATCGCAGGAGCCGGAAGCAAGTAGCCGTCCGGGTCCAAAACATCCGGTGTACGTAACAGCACCGGACCTTGCGGCGGTCTAGGCAACGTCCCTTGCTGGTTCAACTCGTTTTGCGCCTTTTCCAGCCTCTCCAGAATGTCGGGAAACTTGATTCGTTCCCGCGGCTCGATTTTCCAACAATCGTGCATTATTTGGCAAACGATGGGCGGACACCCGTCCGGTGGCACGAGCACTGTTCCTTGAAGTATAAGCTTCACGACCTGGAACAATCGTCGAGAAACACATTCGAATCTCCGGTCGAATAATCGATAGAAAAAATTTTAGCGTATGTTTGCACGTGCGACCTCCTCGTTACTGAATCCGTAGTACGGTTGCTTCCCGAATGAGTAAACTTCCCAGAGAACAACACCGAAGCTCCATACATCGGTCTCTAAGGTGAATCTTCCATATACCACGCTTTCCGGCGACATCCATCGTACCGGTAAGAGACGCGATCCTCCAATCTGCAGAGGTATAATAGTCATTAAGTATAATAGTTATATAATTTAAAAGTTATTTAAACGATTATAGTAATTTTGTGCTAATAACAACCATGGTTGAAGAAACGAAGGGGAGTGAGCCACGAAATCTCTTCTCAAATCTCTCTCTTCGTGTACCACTACATTTATTGAAAAAGATATATTCACCTTGTAATAGTCGCAAGTGTAAATATCTCGCGACAAGCCGAAATCAGCGATTTTCACCACCAAGCTTGAGCCCACCAAACAGTTTCGGCACGCTAGATCACGGTGCACGAATCTTTGCGCCGACAGATACGTCATGCCGGCCGCAATTTGAATCGAGATCCAGTGCAGTGAATCCTAGGAACAATAGGCACGTCACTCTTTAATTGTTTCTACTAATAAGGAATTTCGCTGGAATTACGTTGCATGCATGCGTGATAATAAAAACGTGACGGTGCTGCGTTTCGGATAGGAGAAACGTTAAATGTCACGCCAACTCGCACCGCACAATGAATCATAATGTAAAAATTGCTCTGATCGAACAAAACTCGTGAATGAACGCGAAACCTCATCATGTACATATACAGGGTGTTTTAAAAAGGTATGTCAAAAATTTAAGAAGATATTCCTCACACCTGAAGGATGAAAAAATGTTATTTCAGGAGTTATGTTAAAAATACTGTTGGCTGTTATTTCTTACACAAGGAACAATTTAGGATTAATTATTGTTTAATTAGGTTTATTTGCCAGTGCGTGATATTCAAGATTTTCGTATGACCGTATCACTGCAGGCTGCGAGACAATCCGCTGTACGCCATTTTTGAACGTGTCCGTGAGAATCGATGCGTCGACATGTCACTGCTTGTATTCAGGCGAAAGGTGAACATTTTCAACATTTGTTGTAACTCAAGGTTGTATACTTGAGGTCACATTAAAACTAAATGTAAATAAACCTAATTAAACGATTATCGTCTACAATAATATTTTATTACAATTAATTATTATACATTATATTATTATTATTATATATTATACAAAATGTTATTATATATTATATACAATTAATCCTAAATTGTTCCTTGTGTAAGTAACAGCAGCCAACAGTATTTTCAACATAACTCCTGAAATAAACGTTTCCGCACCTATGTCCATATAATATTTTTTCATCCTTCAGGTATGAGGAATATCTCCTTAAATTTTTGACATACCTTTTTAGAACACCCTGTATATTTACCGAAGCGTTATTGCAACAATTTTTTAACTAATTATCGATACGGTACCCTTGTTAATGGTTGCAGTCCAGATTTCGACGATCTGAATTGTGACGAGTTGTCCCGTAATACGTCGGCGAGATCACCGTACGGCATGTATTCGAACACCATCCACGGATTGTTCGTCACGTCTCGGTGTACCATGCCCTTCAGAGATAGAATGTTCGCATGGCTGAACGTGGACATGATGTCCACTTCGCGCATAAAGTCCTGCTCGGTTTCGGGCGTGGCGGTGTCTTTTAAGACTTTTATAGCGACGATCTCCTTCGTGTCTCCGTTGTGCCACTCGCCTGTAAAATTTTCGAAAGACCTGGCGTTATCTAGCGACTCTACGAAACCAAAGACGTCCTACGGGTAAATTAAAAAATATATATATGAGGAATTTTGTAACTTTCTGATCTTGTTGAATTATTTTCGGGAGAAAAAAATCGATGAATTCTCTCTTATTTAATTCTCTATTATTTTACTCTCCCTTAAGTTGGATTCACCGCGGCGGGCCGTACCTAACAGGGTTCTGAGTTTTTTGATCATAGAAAGAGAATCTTAGTCGGAAACTATTGCATTCATGTTATTTAGATAATAAAAGACCCAATATATCCGATTATAGAAAAAAACTACAAAAAATTTTACTGAAGAAATATCTGCTCAGCATCTTATGTATATAATACGGTCACATTTACTATTTGCAACTGAATATCTTTTTTATAAGGTCGATAACATGCGATTTTCTCGACGAAATAATGTTCAGCAGATCGAATTCTATATCATAACTCTTTTCCGATAATATCTGTCTTATAACCAATAATATTCACTAACTTTCATGACCCCTATGTAATCCCGTGTTAAATGTTGATTTTCATCGATTGATTATTCTTTATTTAGGTCGATGACCTAAATAAAGAATAACCCTGAAGTTTTAAGTATTCATTTCTATCGCCTATCCCTACATCCTATCAAAATTTCAAGTGAATCCTTCATAAGGGCTAAGTAGATGAATCCACTTTAATTTATTTTATTTTTATTTGTACGAAACATGTTTTACCTTTGTAAACCTTCCCAAAACATCCTTCGCCGATGTCATGCAGAAATACAAGGCTCTCACGTTGTATTATCGGAACCCCCGGAGACATGCATGTGAAATATTGAGGATTGGACGTGTATTTATGTGCTAATAATAGTCCTTTCTTCAGATTTATTGGTGTTCCCTGATAAGATGTAGCGAACAAGATAATTATTAAAAATGATTACATTATATGCAATTATAAAATATGTAATTATATTAAAACAATCCTCGGGATGCATTGTCTACTAATGAAAGAAAGCAGAAAGAATTAAAATAATAGAAAAACGAGTTCGGAACTTAAAATATGTAGATTAAAAATATGTACTGTTAAAATACATATTAAAATATATACTATAAATATATTGTTTAGAAAGAGGCACATTTTCCCAGAACACGTGGAAAATATAATGTGAATGTAGCATTGTCTACGCATCTCAGGATGTACATTAGTTTCGATGAAAGATACGACGACTTACGTCCAGAGGACTTCTTTGTGACTTGATGCTGTAACTCCGTCTCCTCACACCATACACGACGCTTAATAAGAGCACAATTATCGCGACGAAAGCTACAGCTACTCCTATGATTTCAGGTACCTTATACTTCAACTCCTCCACCTGTCGCGTTGATTTTAAATAATTTATTACGCTTGCAAAAATAACTTGCAAACAATAGCACTTAGTCTAAGAGATCAAAATTTATGTAAAACTTCAATTCTGGCAAACAGAGATAAAAATACCTGCTCAGCTTCCGGAAGCACGTCCGTGCTATTTGTGCTGTTGTTGCCGCTTGGAGGTATAATGTTATGTATAGGACGAGGCGTTAGAGGAACTAAAAAATTATTATCCTGTTACATTATAATTATAATGCTGATCTTATCTTTAACATAATTTTTGTAGCCGACTAAGTTTTAGTTAATCGTCATCTCTAAGTCACTCCCGATCTTTCCATCACCGACCACTGTCTAGCTAATTTTATATTGATCTAAAATTACTCGTCTCCTGTAGTAAAGCTTCTTATAAAAGAATAATCGAGTAGCTTTACCGATTAGACGATTCGGACATGTTAAATCCCGTGTTGGTGGCGACAAGTCGTGGGGACACACGCATTTCGACGTGTTATCCGCAAAGGTGCGGCAGGCCGCTTCTTTTCCGCAAATATGCGGGTGATCCTTGCATGCTTTGATCTCGGAGCTTCCATAGTCCGAGGATAATTGCACTATTTCATCTGACTGGCGTTGATTGGAAGCCGTCACTGATAAACCTGCAATAAGGCCATTTACATCTGTCTTTGCATCTTATGATCTGCCTCAGTGGCGGATCTGCATTTTTAGAAACCTGAAGCTAAGAATCCTCTTCGTAAAACAAAAAGCTCGATTCGCATTTATTTGTTAGTAATTTAAAGCAACAAGCTTACCTTCGCTTTGTTCGTGTAAAATGTATTAAAATTGAAAATTAATTTAACTACATTGGGAACATAATACTAGTATTACACGTTGCCCTCGAAGTTGTGTAATAAATTATTAACAGAAGTAGTATCCGTTTATGTAAGAAAATGACCGCTATGATGTTTAAAAAAAAAACCGTTTTGGAATAAAAATTCGATATTTGTGATTTTCCCGCTTTGAATGGTTCGTAAAACGTCCAAGGAGACATCGAAGGATTTAAAACGCAATGTAAATTTAGCGTTCCTGCGTGACACGGGGAATGTGGTAGAACGTTGCCGTCGCTGTTCCACAGTCGGGAAGCAAAGAGATCGCCGTCGCAGATCCGCAGGACCGTCGCAAACGGTCTGTAAAGGGCAGCCAGGGAAGAAAAAGGGCCGCATATTTGGATTGGGCATAGGAAGATAGAGACAGTGAAGGCATTCATTTGGTACTCTTGGAGCTTGTAACGGGTCAAAGCGTTATCTCTGCGGTCAGCGCTCTCCGACAACGAGTCTCGCTATGTGTACCTATTATCGCCCCGTATTCTCCATGCCCGAAGTATATCTTTATTACGAGATTTCCCGCATTTATGAGCTCGGCCGTTTCTCGGTGAAATCGATCGCCGTGCATGTTATTCGTCGCGAAGTATAACGTAAGATGTAACGTAATGAGCTAACGCGGAACGATTCGTCGTTCAGCCTTGGGAACGCAAGAGATGCCAAGGAGGGAGAGACGATCTCTCCTTCATCTCGCGAAAGCGACGCGACCGCGTTTAATCGACCATCTCGCTTGACCATCTCGAGAGAAGGGCCGTTGCCTCCCGGAGGATTCCGCGTTTGCAATTTATCGAGGATTAATACTCGCTTCAATCCACCACAATCAATTATGCCGCCGCAGACATCGATTTTCGCATTTACGCTACATTATTGCTGACCTCTGCTCTTTGCCATCGTATACGCGGCATAGAAAGCACTATTGGTTCCGTCAGCCTGACCCTCGATAGCACGAGTATCGCGTAGTAAAGCTCGCGGAGAATTACATATTTTAGTTTGCGCCTTACATCCAGTAATTATGATATAACGCAAAATTAGCATAGCGCTTCGTTAGTTTTTAAAAACTCGACTCGATTGATTTGTTTACTAATTATTAATCTTAATGGCGTTCTTCATCAACAAATATATTATAGAAGTTAGTTTTATTATAAAATTATCTATAATAAAATTAATTATAAATAATTCTATAATAAAACTAATTACAAATTTATTATAGAATTTATCTTAAAGGAAACTTTTTAAAGAAAACATTAGTCTTTTCTGCGATTTATCTTTAAGTATCTTGGTAAATGAGCTTTGAATTAAAATTTGTAAGGAAAGGAGATTTATATTTATATAAATTTGTAGGAAAGACAAAAATACAAATAAGAAGAAAAACACAATAACAAAAAAAAAACACAATAAGTGTTTTGGTTGTGCTCTAGAAACTCAATGTGCAAAAAAAAGTTGTTATATGTAATTGTCGATGCTTGTAATTTTATTTAAGAAATAATCGATTTGAAATTGAAAGGAATACCATCATTAAAATTCAAACAAACATTTTGTACACAGAAGTTCAATTCGAATTCTCGATTATATTAAGATACTTTGCTGCGGCAATAACTAGTAGCCAAGCTATAACGGGTGCTTTTGTCTTGATAGAAACAGCAACAGATGGTAATGACATTCGATCCTAATTGAATCTATATATTATCTTTTAACTGTTATGATTAATGGTAAATTTGGAAATTTCGATACACGTGTGGGTGAGACGCGTTTATTTGCAAATCCAAACTTTAGGCGTACAGACTACAATAGAGGCATTATACGTGCGGATGTCTCATCCTGTCTAAACGTACGATTCGTGAAGGGACTGAAAGAGATCGGAACCATACTCAAACAATATATAGCTGTACATAAATATACATATATAGAATGGAATCTGCAATGAATATATAAAACGATAGATTCTTTATTTATAAATTTGAATTTCCAATTTTCTACATTTATTCATAATCTTATCTTGGTAATTGAGTCTATAATAGTTAATAATATTAAGTTAAAATTAAACACGAAGACTTTGAAATAAAGATTGAAGTTTTGTTATGTATGTTAAATAAAGATTAAAGTGTTTGCTATGTATTTTTATATTCTTTATTACACACTATCAATCTTCACTCGGTGTGTGTGTGTGTGTGTTTGTGATAATTTAATACAAAGTTTATATAAATAAAAATAGAAGATGTTTATCTTTTAATATGTTTCTCTCGAGGATTTACATAATTTAAAAAATTTGTCGGTTACTATGACATTATCTCTAACATTGTGAGTGCGACAAATGAGGCTATCTTCAAATGGAACTTATCGAAAGGTCGAAAGTGAGCGATATAAAAGATAACAACAGAGGGCAAAAAACGGGGGTGGTTGGTTTCTAATTTCTTCATAGAAAAATATTTGTTGAAGGAAAACATGAATAAATTTAGAGAGCGGAATTTTTAAAGTAAACAAATATGTTTTGACACTATATAGTGCTTTTTATATATCTTTTCTTATAATAATAAATTTGTTTACAAAAAAGTACATTATAGTGCAGCATATACAAAGTACGTATAGCAATATAGTAAAAACACAACACAAATTTAAATTAGCACTGACGTGAATAAGCTTGTATGTTAATAAGTATAATGTTAATAAGTATAATGTTTATACTAATAATTATAATGTTATTAAATTATTGTAAAAAAAAAATAATATTATTAATTGTCCCATATTATTAATCGTTGATCGTATTGTCGAATGTTAATATTAATATTTATGAGATTCGTAGCAAATTATGTAATAAATTTACATAAAACATTTTTATTATTATTTAATTTTCTAAATTTTTATAGAATACTCAGGAGAAATAAATAGGTATTTTTAGATCACTATACACAGATATAATTATCGATAGATATAATTTTGTCATTAAATCGCTTTGTTCCCTGGAATGTCGCTCTATGTAGTCACTATATTTCTTATCTAACACAAACGTTAACTAAAACATTTAAACAGTAATGCGCTATATAAGTAAAATTTGTGATAAAATATCAAAGTGAAACATATAAAAATATATCAATCGAAATTTATCTGAAGTAGCATTATTTCATGAAATATTAATGTAATCCTTATCGGTTTAACGGTTTCTTATAATCAATGTTGAATGCAATTTGTGAAGTAATTATGTACCGTTTTCACTGATTATAGTAGATTCTTGGTATTTTACGCAACAAGCCTAATTGAATTTGATACATATTAGATGATTCTTGTAGATTCGTTCCATGAATCTATTAACCCAATGAGACGCGGAACAAGCTACCGTGTGTTCAGATTTCTCAAAAGAAGCTTTCAAGATTTCTCCAACGCAAGCAAACGCGTGTGTCACAACAAGCTTTCAGATTTTCATAAGCATTTAATGTTGCACACAAAAAATGTAATAAATGAAAGTTGCTCATAAGAAATATATTCTCCTTTGCAAAAAACTGTATAATTTTTTCCTCGTGAGATGTAATCCATTATAATTTCTGTTTCTAATGTTAAAATTACTAATATTAATGGATTGTATTTTTAATGTACATAATTCTTAATATTTTTTTTAAAAGAAATCAATCCACGTTCAAAAAAATCGGAAATCGGCAAGGAGAATGTTTCCAAATTTAATGCGATAAAATGACAGATGTGCGAAATTCGAAGTGCATCTTACCTGTTCGCGCTTTGCGAGAGGAAAGACCTCTTTTCCTTGGCATTCTTCGTCCGTATATCGTACGTTTGTGCGAGTAAACAACAAATGGACGAAACCACCCTCGCCGGTCGGTGAAAATAATTCTTCGCACTCGTTTGCCGCACTTTGCACTCTCTTCTTTGCTACGAAGCGCCAATTACCATCGACATGCTAATTGCATTGGCGAGAGAGGTATTACCGCCCCTATAAACGTCATCGGATCTTGATATTCATAGACCGCGGTTCTTACAAAAAAAATCTCCGAGCAATTGCCGTGAGCGATTCGCGATAATGATAAATCACAGTGTCCCTCTCATCTCTTCCTTTCTATCTTTCTACTTCGTTCTTACAGCACACGCACTATCACGTGACACATAATACGATTACCGAACAAATTTCGCATTTTTATTTCCTCCCTACATTCCCGATCTAGAATCTAGACGTATCCGTTTTAGATCTCTTCGGATTTCCATCGTCGATTTTTTTCTCCGTAATTTTTCTGGCCGAGATCGGGAACGCGAAGTGACGGTGGGTCATATTGTTGGAGAACGGAAGTCCTTTGAGCACGCACTCCCCATAGAAACGGCGTGGGTGGGTGCTGAAATTTTAAGCCGGAAGCCGAAACGTCTCTCGGTCTGACTCGACGGGTGAACGACGTAGGTGGAGGCCGGGAGACGGAATGAGATATATTCTCTCTTCGATGAACGCTTAACCGAAACTGAAGAACCGCCTTCGAGACTCCCTCGCTTTGGTACGCGCGGAGTCCCAGCCGATCGCGTGGAGCACGCGTGTGCGTGCGTAACACGCACGCACACTCGCGCGATAGGGATTTATACGAGATTTTAACTCGGTTCATCATCGTCTTGTTGGTCCGACCTACGCTATCGGAAGACGACGATGGTCCACCGTCCGAGCCTCCGAATTTCTTATGGAAGGGTGCGTCTTCGCCCTCTTCCCCCTTCTCCCTTCACTTCTTCCATCACGGCTCGCACCTGACACGTTACGAACTGTCCACCTACGTGATCGCGTATGCAAAACGATGACAAAAGTTTGTGTCATGAAGATGTACAGGAAAGAGTTATTCCGACGGCTGGAAATTTTCTCAACGCGCGAGAGACAATAGCCGAAAAAAAAGGCTGTTGTTTCGAGGTAATCTCGACGATTCGTCGAAACTTGGCTGTTAGTTGTTTTAAGTCAGCGATTCTCCTTGAAAGATATTGGGTTATTATATCTGGAGATGGTAATTAATTCGTGCAGATAAATATGTACGCGCGTCATATCAATCGCGTTGTCCGTAACACGCTGAAGCTTCGCGAGCCGCTTATCGTTTATTTATTCTTAATCGAAAAAAACGCACAGATATTCCATCTAATTTCTTTTTTTTTCTAAATTCGAAATGTAGCGCATTTCTGTGGCGGTTGAATGAAATAAAGATGGAATCGTCGTTTTGTAAGCGGAACTGTTCAAATTAGGGTTCTTTTCATTTATAACTTGACGAACAATTTAATTTGCTTACGTCAAGTTAATCGTTAAATAACAATCTTAAAATTTTATTTATTCTTGTTTACAATCTGTGTTTTCTTGTTAAACAGTGCATTAAATCCTTGATGACGATTCCTTGCAATTGGACAGCTTAATTAAAAGAACATAGAAAATTAATAAAGTGTACATTTTTTCCTTGCCAGTCGTTGTACCACTTAAAAAGGTAAATAAATTTAATGTGTCCGCTATCGTGATCAGCTCATGATATATTATTGCCTAACGAACTACCACTTCCCACTCCCTTCTACTCGTGACGAACAACTCGACTTTTCAGCTTCCGATCACGATAAACAAGTCGACTCGAGAATATATGAATGTTCCGACAGAAGTCATGTGTATACTTCTCAATGTGTATCCATGTCCCGTATGATGAACGCGTATCTGTAGTACACTGTTCGTACCGAAACTTGTTGGAAATCAGTTATCATAACGTACGTTGCTTGTACACTTCGAGCTAACAATTAAAAAGAAAAAATTAAGCTAACAACGGATCATTGTGTCTTGCAATGACATTTATAATAATAATACTTGAAATAAACTTGATATAAAGCAAATTCCTCTAAATGTTACAATCGATACTTTTATCAATATGTTTTAAATGCGAAAAAAAGAAATCTAAAATTACAAAATTTCACCTTCCATTTTCTAACTTGTCTATTTTTTTGTTGATTGTAAGCACATAAGAGTGGGAGTTTATTTATTCTCCCTTATAAACGGCAACGACTGATGAAAGACCGTTTCTATGAGTGGCGCAGCGAGATTCGATCCAAAATAATTTTGAAGGATTGCCATTCGGTATTAGCGTAAAATTGATGTCGTTACCGATCCCATCGGGATAACGCCCGTTCAACGTCGGAGATCCGCGTCCAAGGGATCGTTAAAGCGAGTGGTTTATGGTTCCTGAAGATCAAAACACGTAGGTACCAAGTAAACGAGAAATGAATCGAAACACAAAAGTGAGGCGGGAAATGCGAGACAGGGAGAGGGAGATACGTTAAGAGTTTTCGAAGAGCCTCCGTCGGAATGGCGTAAGTGTTGTATATTTACATTGGCGTTACAAGCTCACACCTGGACGCAAGAATAGCGCTGCTTCTTCTTCTTTTTCTTCCTCGAAGCATTTTCTCAAAGCGCTATACGTCAGACCTGTTTGACAAAGGCTGACCCCCTATATTTTTGTCTTGCCGCATTAATACAATTGCTTTAGCGATTGCGACTTTTCTATTGGAAAAATTTTTTAAACAGAAAGATAACGCCACTATGTTGTCATCAATAACATCAATAACATCCATAACGAACATCAATAATAATCCCATAATTGAAATATTACTTATGTACATTAGTTATGCATAAAATTCTCCCAAAAATTGTATAAAATTAAATAAAAAATTATATAAAAACATATACATGAATATTAAAAATTATTTAAAAAATTATAATATTCACATATTTTTTTGTATATTCTCTGTTTGAACGTACAAACAATAATAAAATTAAAAAATAAAAGATAATTTTTTGTATTATTTTTTTCTATAAAAAGTGAAGTTTAAGAAAATGAACAATTATTTTATATTATATATACATATATAACATGCGCACACTCGCATACATACAAATGCAATTGTGATAAAATGATTTTGTATATGATCATATATAGAATATTATGCATTTTAATCGCAATTTTTAAAAAATGTCGAAATTATTTTTTAATTATTTTTCCTATACAGCGTGTTTTATTTTGTAAAAACTTACTAAAAATGTTTCAAATAAAAGTTATAGAGACAACAATGGATAAATAATGATAAAATTAATTTAATTAAAAAAATCAATTTTTTATGGTCATATGAAGGCATCATCATTTTTTAAAATAGAGTTATATGATTTTACTATAATATATATGATTCCTCTCGTTAATCTGCATATAAAAGTATTAAGGTAAAGTTGTCGAAAAATCAATAGTTTACAAGATATTTTATTCTAGTTTTGACACAAAATATTTCGTAAACTATTCATTTTTTAGCAATTTTTTAGCAACCTTAATATCTTTATACAGAACATACTTTTGTACAGAATAATGAAATGAATCAGTTTGTGTAAAGAAGTCACATAGTTGCTTTAAAAAAAAAAATTTTTTTTAAAAAACGTAACTTACACAATTTTTTTAACAGCAACACTTAAAAAATATCTCATCTTATTGTTCCAGATAATCTAAAATATTTGTAGATGACGGAGATGTATCTGCAACTTGTAAATTAAGCTTTTTACAATAAATTTCTTCAGAATTTTATAAAAGACAAAATCTATAAAGTTATGTGATATATTCGTGAAGATTTTTGTTTTTGTATAGGAGAGGACTTGTTGTTTGAAATCATATCGGAAGGAGGGTAAGATGTTCCGCAGGGTGGTTACACCCGTCGAACGTTGCGGATTGTCACTTGCATTCGGCAGCCGAGCGACATAAAGTCGGCATGCGTGCAGATGGCGGCCGTAAGAGGTTGGTCTAAAAAAAATAAAGCGGCACGGCACGAAGAGCGAAGATGTTTGTGTTTCCACGCGAGATGGGTGATTCTTAAATGACGAGAAACAACTGAGACAACTTATACTTGGTACAATACTACGTGAAATCGGAAGCGACGAAAAATGCCTTTTTTATAGGAAAAGTTTATGAAAGGTATAGGAGGTTCGCCAAAGGATACATCCGACATGTTGGTATCATACGTTCGTGATAATGTGCTTGGAAAAACTTGGATATAGAATTGACTAACAATGTTTTATTATTATTATTATTCATCATAGAAAATTCGAGATAGAAAAAATATATATTTTTATTACATGATAAAACATTTTAGATTAAAATTAATATCTGCACAACTTGTTTACACTTTGTTCATTTTCTTGTAATTTTTATTTAATTTCATTTGTTTTATAGTTTTCCTCTCATTGTCAATACATTGTTTCACAACATATATTCCCAACATAACATGTCTGTTTGTTCATGTGTTTATCGAATAATTAATACGTCACGTTATAGAGATTTCCATATATGAGATCAAAATAATGTTTTATAATTCCCGATAGCTATAACGATTAAAATTATTCGATAAATACATGCAATATATACAGATATATTATAGTGCATACCATAATTTCTCGTGCATAAAAATTTTAATTAAATTAAACGTATGAACAATATTATTTCTCATACAGCACAGAAGTTCATACAGCCTTCCGATTACTACCTATTCCGGTCGCTGCAGCATCATTTGGCTGATACACATTTCGTGAGATTTGAAGAGATATGAAAATGCATTGATGACTTTATCGTTTCGAAGCCGGTGAGCTTCTGTCGTCAAGGAATTCGCTACCTGAAAGATGGCAAAAGGTCGTTGATGCAAACGGGGAATATTTCGCTGATTAATATTTTTTTGTTTGTTTTTGAATAAAAATTGAATTTTACAAAAAAAAGCTCAGAACTTTTTTGTACACCTAATACATATTTAAAAATATACATCGAGTGTTCCAATATACACATGTATGTGCAACTTCGTGTAAAAAGACACTTGTGTCCCTGTGTGTATATAAATAACTTTATGTTATGTTTTCGAATTATATTTATTTTAATTATATTTTTGAACAATATTATAATATTTTAACAATTTTGTGAGATTTAAATATTTGCATTTGTGTGCAATATTTATACCAAAGATTTGATAATTTTATTTTTTTTTTAATTTAAAAAATTGTTCTATTATAAATCTCAAAAAGTGCAATTAATCGACTATAAATATTAATGCTAATAAATTAATATATATGTATATATTAATATTATTGCTTTTGGCAATAAATAAAATAATGCTGTTAACTAGATAATAGAATATTGTGTAAGTTTTTATTCCTATATAAAATTTAATAATAATTTTATAATTGTATAATATGCTTCTAATATTCAGATTTTAATGGGTAAACTTTGAAAATATATAAAGATATTTAAGAGAAATGAGAAAAAATTCATTGCAATTGTGTAAATTCACAATTTTTTAATCCGAGTTTTGGATGCAAAAAGATTATAAACTTACACAAATTGCAACGAGTTTTTTCTTATCTCTCTTGTCTTTATTCTTAAAGTTTATCTATTAAATTTGAAGCGTGCATATTTATAGCAACACGTTTCAATCTATCAAATACATTGCACCGTAACATTACTGTAGTTTTACATTGCAATATTTTTCAGGGTTGACATTTCAGTGTTGCCGCAAGCTTGCAGTAACACTGCAGAAACATTTCGCAACGACCATGCAATATTACAATATTTCAATATAAGATTTCTGTAATGTTTCTGTAATCTTTCAGTGCTGTATGGGTTTTTATTCTAAAATTTATCATGTTTTAATATATAAAAATATACTATGTTAATTTAAAAAATTAAATTTTAAATAAAAATATTTTTTTGCATAAATAAATAAATACTTATTTACATATATATAATAAATACGTTTATTGAATAAATAATCTTTTTTCACATATACATATTATTATATTATTATTTCTATATATACATTCTATATATATATATATTTTTTTATATACATTTGTTATTGATATATATTTATTAAATTTATAAATACGTCTTTTGTCCATTTTAATTTTAGTTATGATCGTAACTAAAATTAAACTCGAATCTTCATCACAAATATAGCTACCAACAGTCAGAAAGATATTTGTTAGCTAGCATATATAGCAAGATGAATCTTTAGTTGCAGTAATTCACGCAGATAGTTTTCGACTATTGTAGCTGACCGACTTTTTGAGGTTGAGAAAATGTGCCACGAGCGTCCAATGTTATCAAGTTTAGCATTTGATAAGTGAATCGACTAATCACAGTCAAATATTTATACAAAGGGTTAGCTTAAGAATAATACTCAGTTGTTATAATACATGTCACGTATGCTATAGTATATCTAGTATTATTGTGCACCCGAGTGGGGAATCTGAACGCAACCCTACAGAGCTAGAAATACTAGAAGTACTATAGCATACGTGACATGTACTATAACAACTTCTAGTGTTATAGTTGAGTGGGAAATCTGAACCAGAGAGAAGGATGAGAGTGGTCATGCCCGCGATTTAGGTGCGATCACAATTCGAGACGCCTCTATGTCCATAAAACGTGCACATTGAACTACATAGCAATGTCTACGAAATTTCTCGATGGGTAACACGCTATGTCCACAGATGATGGTTCTGTTCCGTGCTATGTGCACGAAGTGTCGATAATATAAACCTGTAACCAGAGATAATATGTATATTAGTATGTATACATATAAAATAAAGAAATTTTTCATTAAATATACATATTTCGCTTATTCATTATTATTCTGAAATAATTGTTATTTTTATCTATATCACAAAACATATAAAATATATGTCTGAAAAATTTAATATATATTTAATATTGTCAATATCACAATTTTTGCAATAAAAAAACGAAAGTTTTGATTTAGTGTAAATATAAATTAATAATAGTATAAATAAATCTTTTTATCTTTAATAATATTTATAAATACATATATATCCTTTCCTCTCCCTCCCTCTCTTTCTCTCTCTCTCTCTCTCTCTATCTCTCTTCTGTATAAACGCTTTTTTTATTAAATTCTGTTTCTCATTCATATAATTTTACTATTGAATATTAAAATTAATTTTATATAATGTACGGACAATAAGGACATAAATGCCTTCCACAAGAATTTATGCACATATTGAAATACATATACATATTACATGTGTATGTGCATATATATATAACTACATATATATACAAAATAATATAAATGTATTGATATGTGCATGCCTTCATGTGTGAACTTGTAAAGACATTTGTGTCTTGTGTCCCCTTCTGTCCCCTTCAAAATGAGATATTAATCGACTACCTACGATTTTTTTTCGCCAAGTTACGGGCATTTTAACCCACTTGCGTAACCGTTTTTCCCGTCTTTTTCGTTCCAAAATGCATATTTATTATTTGACATATTTGCAAAATGCATAACATTACTTTTTATTTTTTTTAGGTCGCTGAATGCAAATCCGAGATCAGTTTGATCCTATCAGGTCAGGATGAAGGTCAAGTCAAGGTCAAATTAAGAAAAAACCATTCAATCGGCGTGAACCGCTACTCTAAAAAGTTAATCACTTCTGCATAAGCGTTGTATCCGACTTTTCCGTTACTAAATGCAGATTTTTTATTTTAGATATTCGCAAAATCGATAACAGTACTTTTTATGTTTGAGGTTGCTAAATACCAGTCTGATGTCGATAAATGTCATAATTTAAAATGCCCGTAACTTGGCGAAAAAAAATCGTAGGTAGTCGATTAATATCTCATTTTGAAGGGTAAGAATAGTACTAAATGATGCACATAGCACAAAAGACCCAAAAATTTTGTTGCGTCCTGTACATAACCTCGAAAATAGCAAAAAAACGCATTTTTCGAGTATATATCCTCAAATATCTCAAAATCCTGACGTGATAGGCCAATTCTGATTTCAGATTCGGATTCTACGCACAAAATTACGTCAGAAATGACCCACACCTTCCCAACAACAAAACCTTGTTGACCTGTGTAATGAATAAGCGAAATATGTATATTTAATGAAAAAGTTCTTTATTTTATATGTATACATACTAATATACATATTATCTCTGGTTACAGGTTTATATTATCGACACTTCGTGCACATAGCACGGAACAGAACCATCATCTGTGGACATAGCGTGTTACCCATCGAGAAATTTCGTAGACATTGCTATGTAGTTCAATGTGCACGTTTTATGGACATAGAGGCGTCTCGAATTGTGGTCGCACCTAAATCGCGGGCATGACCACTCTCATCCTTCTCTCTGTCTGAACGCAACCTAGGAGAGCGAGCGAAAACATTACGGTGCAGCAGGGTTGGGCACGTATTATACAGGGTGCGGCAAAATAACCTCCCTATTTTTAAATGCTAATAAAAATACAGTTTTTTCCAAAAAACAAATTTATTTATTTTAACTTGTTCTATTACATGGGAGTTTTTCTACTTTGTTTTAAAAAGAATATCAGATAAGTGATGGCCATGGTTATCAATACACTGTTGCAACCGAATTCTGAAATTGTCATGGACTCTTTCGAGCATGGCTTGAGGTATGCGCTGAACTTCCTCGCGTATTGCTTGCTTCAGATCTTGCAGGTTCGTGGGGCGATGTTTGAACACCTCGGCCTTTAAGTAACCCCACAGAAAATAGTCGCATGGGGCAGAGGGCTTTCGAGAATGTGTGGTTCGCAGGACGGTGCCACAGCCCATACTGCCCGAATAGCAATAAACATTTTGAGGCAAATGTTTCCTGGCCGATTGATTTCTCGGGGAGGGGACATTGTATGGCCAGCACGATCACCCGATTTAACCCCATGCGACTATTTTCTGTGGGGTTACTTAAAGGCCGAGGTGTTCAAACATCGCCCCACGAACCTGCAAGATCTGAAGCAAGCAATACGCGAGGAAGTTCAGCGCATACCTCAAGCCATGCTCGAAAGAGTCCATGACAATTTCAGAATTCGGTTGCAACAGTGTATTGATAACCATGGCCATCACTTATCTGATATTCTTTTTAAAACAAAGTAGAAAAAAAACTCCCATGTAATAGAACAAGTTAAAATAAATAAATTTGTTTTTTGGAAAAAACTGTCTCATCCTTCTCTCTGTCTGAACGCAACCTAGGAGAGCGAGCGAAAACATTACGGTGCAGCAGGGTTGAGCACGTATTATACATGCGGTATTAGACATGTATTACATGGTATTCTATAGTATAATACATCACTTAGGTTGCATTCCAAAACGTCTTATTTGAGGAAAATTTTACTCAATACTTTATAGCGTCTTACGTCACATATACTATAGAAATTGAGTAAAATTTTCCTCAAATAAGACGTTTTGGAATGCAACCCTAGTTTTATACATATTATACGCTATGTGGCGTCATCTCTACATTATGATATGTACCATCGACATGTCGATGATATGTAGATTTGTAGATTACAGTGTTTACATAACATTTAAGCCTCCTCTACAATCGACAAGAGTCTTGAAGTCGTAGATCCAGTCGTAGTCGCAGTCGTTCAAATTGAAATGGAATCACAATGTTCGCTAAAAGGAATGAATGAATTCTTATTGATGAGCATCACTTGTAAAATATATGGAGAGGGGCATGAAGTAATGGTGGGGAAAACGCACACAAGTTCAAGCCATGTTCGTGAAGATTCATAGACAAGGGTCACGCTTGTGTGCGTTCTCTCCAGCATTACTTCATGCCCCTCTCCATACATTTTACAAATGGCGTCCATCGGTAAGAATTTATTCTCTTTAGCGAACATTTTTCCAATTCGGTGCTACAAATCAGAGCCACTTTTCCTCATGCTTTACCGAGTTCAGTCTCCTTCTCTCTTCGTGGACATAACTCTGAACTGCTAGTTACTCCTTTTCCTATTCTTACGATGTTTCACCCGTGTAATCAACATCACGCGTGTCACTATAGGTTGAATGGTAGAAAATCAAAATACAAAGTCAAATTTCAATGGTAAAACATAAAAGAAAATAGAGATGGAATATAACTTACGTCTATGTATATTACAAATGGTTTTGAACTCTGCTAAACATGATAAAGCAGCGCGACGTAAGTTATATTCTATCTCTGTCTTGTTTTGCTATTAAAATCTGACTTTGTGTTTCGATTTTCTGCCATTTAACCTATGACGGCACGCGTGATGTTGATTACAGCCTGAAAAGGCCAATTAGCAGTCCTATATATATCCTATATATAACCATAGGCAGGAGCCATAAAAAATCTAGCAAAATAGCAGTGTGCCGTTAGCTTAACAAGAGATACACTAAATCATTCCTTTCGATACTATCAAATTGCATTTTCCTGCATAAACATCATGTATTAGTTTACAGCTATTTGTTAATCGTCAAAAGAAAAGGCTAATTAAAAGTATTTTGAAGGTGTGTTAAATGATCTAGACTGTTCTTTTATTCAGATGTCTTTTTATTTATTTAAATAGCGCAAGAATTTTCAGCGTATTATTCCTCGTCTCAATCAATGATATAAATCAATATAACGACTTTATATATTGGATGCTCATTAATCCAGCGAGCTTATACTATGCTATGCATTTTATGTGCGATAGCTCTTACATTCTAATGAAATTGTATGTGTGAAATGGTGTGAAACGCTGAAAATTCCAAGTGGAAATGAAATTTTTAAGCCTTAGGGTATGTTTTCACACTAAAATCCAGTGTCGTAGCATCAAGTAAAAACATATCCTTAAAGTTCCTGGTCCTTTGCCGCTGTCCTTGTTTGATGACGTCAGAAATCGCATGTTCAAAATTCTTGCGAAATATATTGAAATAAAAAATATATCCATAAATATTAAAGAATCACTGAGCTGCTTTTCCGCTAAATGCAACCATAGAGGTTTATATTCAAAACGCACAATGATGTTAACACGCTGACAAGTCAACAATTTCGCTAAACAATCGAGAATTTTACTTTTCAAGCGTCATTATCGATTTTCCCTAACAGAGTACTGCTATTATCGCTTTTAAACATAAACATCTTAAAATAACCTATTAACCCTTATGTGCACAACCAACTTTTTCCACGTTGTTGCACAACCGGGGTACCCGGGTATCCACTGCGAGTTTATCTTAATTTTTGACAGTTTAAACAAACGGAATCGTTTGAAATAAATTTATTTCATTAAATAAACATCAATAGAAAGTATTTAAGTCATATTGGAGATCCTGAGCCCGCCACAGCATTCCAAAAAATAAACATAACAATTGAGTACCGGAGCGCTGCGCAGGTACGAAGGGGATCGGGCGACCTTAGTCGACCGGCTGTAGTGGGGATGTAGTGGGGATAATACGGCAATAGCAGAATTATATTTGTTGTTTATTTATAAACTACCATTACCTAAATAAAATATTAATCAATGTTATTAATTAATTTCTGAGCGAAAACATAATTTTACACCTAGTGGATACCCGGGTACCCGGTTGTGCCCAACGTGTATGTGTCATAAAACCATGTAATTTAGGTTAAAAAAATTCGAAAAAAAATTTTTTTTCAGTCGTTTCATATTCTCAAAGAGTTCAACGAGGCATTCCTAGACGGAAAAATCGATATTTCAATTTTTCATGAAGTTATACGCAAAAGTATGGCGCGGTGGGTACCCGGTTGTGCACATAAGGGTTAAAAACTCCATGTACAGATTTATAACATTGTTATTAATGGAACAATTAAAAGAAACATTTTCTGTGAATGACCTTAATGTGATGTATCGAGTACTATTACTGGAATTAATGGAACTAAAGATGTAGGATAAGATCTAGTTTACAAAAATATCTCCAGCATATGTATGTCTAGCTCAAAATATTCTCAAGATTACAATACATTCAGGATTATCTTAGGATATTTGTAGGCTTTTATTGTATTATTAAAAATATTTTTTATCTGATTATTTTCAGATCACATTAGACATTTGATTTAATTTAAAAATTTCAAATATTGTAATAAACACATCCTATATAGAATTTGTATAGTGTCCTGTATAGTACTTAATATTTACTTACTTGAGTATTATAATGCACCGGGTAGGATTTTCGAACGTACCCTAAGCTACAACATGAGCTGCCACAGCATTACTGCTTATTTATTTTGTAATAAATAGGTATTTAGTGGACATTTATAAAAAAATTACATGAATGTGTGCAGTTAATAACGGAACATAATCTTAAGCAAACAATAGCATTGTGTGGACTTTAATTTATATTTCAGTTCCAGAATTTATATTCCTTGAATAAAAAGAAAGATATTCTGTAGAAATTTTCAGAATGTTTTACATGATCTCTTTGGAGTCTCTAGATGCTAATAATCTCTATCATTTGTTTTTCCTCCTCTAGGAGATTCCAAAGGAAATTTAAGGATTAATATGAGATATCTTACTTGTACATCCTTGAGGTGTCCTTTGGACTTCCTTGTGCTGTATCTGGGTGGAAATGCATACATTAATAATATTACATTTATCAAAAATATGTAAGTTTTGTTTTAATATAATAAAAAAATTATTAATATGAAAGCATCGTTAAGCAAAATGATTTAATTAAAAGAATTAGATTGTCAGCGATTACTATACAAAATGAAAAGAAATTGTTGCGAAAGAAACGTAACTTTGTGTATATGAAAGCATATGAATAAATGATGAAAATAATAAATTAACGGATTTAAAAAATTTGTAAACTGCAAAATTTTGTAGCAATTAAATAAATAAGAAAATATATTATTTACAACTGTGTATTTTATTTTTACCATATATATATATATACAATATTCTATTCTATATCACATTCTATCTTATATCTATCTACAACTTTAGCGAAAAATTATGTATATGTATAATATAAACATACATATGTTGATATATATAAATAATATTTATACAGTGGCAAGACTGTGTATATTTTTTATTTTACACATCTATTTAGAAATATAGTTGATATAGTTTATTACATTATACATACCATTATATGCATGTGTGTGTGCATGTGTATAGTAATGATATACAATATAAGTAATCGTAAGAAATCGTAATGTAACACAGAATTAAGAAAAGAATAGACCAGATTTATTTTATTTTATATACATATACATATAATGTGTGTGTACGTGCGTACATCATCGACATGAATGTCACCAGGTACCACGCAAACACGTGAACAAGAACTGCCTGAAGCTGGTTCTTTCCTTAATTCTGTATTTTATTACAATCATTATTCATCTAGTATTCCAGCTGTGAGTACAAATCTAACTACATTGGTGATTATAACTACGTTATTGTAACTTTATTTTACTTAATTTTATTTAGTCTATCCTTTAAATCTAACTTGAGGTTTCTTATATTTATACATATGTAAGTAAAATATTAGACCAAATGCTTAATTTACTATATAAGTCCTAAAATAGTATTTATAGTCTCCGATCTTATTCAAAATCGTCTTAAGTCTGGTCATAAGTAGTTTTAAGACTTCACCCAATCGATGAAATGATTGTATAGAAATTATACTTAAGATGATCTTGAAGTAAGATCTGATCATGAATGCCGTCCTTAGTTTGTAGTATTTCGATAATGTGCTAGTTTACACCATACAAATTTTAAATACAAATCAAGCTGGTGCGCATTAAACGTTTGATTTAAATATGTTTATACTAAGTTTATATCATCATATTATGGTATTTGTTGAAAATCTATAGTGTATGTAAAGTAACGTAAACTATAGACTTTCAGTACTGATAGTGAATATCGGAACGTAGTTCTATATTCATGTGTACAATAATAAAAATGGATGTAGAAAAGAAGTTGCTTCATTTTCCATTCTATTCGAATTTCTAAAGATCAATTAATCAGATTAATAATCAAAAGAAACATCTACGACGAATTTATTTGTTATAAGTGATGTAAAATAACTATCTTCAAATTTTTTAATTTTAATTTTATCTGATCCGCTCTTTTTGTATAACCTTGCTTTTTCAAGCATTCTAAATATTTTTCTCAATGCGTGTTTATCTCAAGTACTGGACATCTCATAGACATTTTAAATATAGTTTATATAGTTCATACCTTAACAACACATGATAACGTTCGAATATTCTATCCTCATCCTATGAATATACGTCATATACATAATAAACTGAAAACATTCCAATAACATCTCTATGTAATATGCATGGATCTAAGAATATATGGACAAAGCGTAAATTTGAAGGGGTGCAGCCAGAACGGTGAGAGGAAAAGTGATCACCGGTAATGGCGGCGCCAATCCAAACGATGACAACACTCACTACTACCATTGTATGTATGTATGTACATACACATCACACCGGGGCGGTAATAGGAGTAGTAGGGTAAGGTTAGAAAAAGTGATCACCAGTAATGTCTGTCGCCTGATTTTCCCTTTCCCCATTGGCGCAGGTCCCCTCGCCCATAAACCTACTTTCTGTCCATATATTCTTAGATTCATGGTAATATGTTATTTCTTGTATACTCTCAGGACATACTTATATTTTTAATATTTCTTACAGTATTATTTCTCGTACATTTATGTACATTTTCAGATGAGAAAAAGTATACTGACCTTTGAGTCAGTATACTTTTTAAGGGACATATAGAAAAATGTGAGTGGTAAGATTTAAGATGTAAAGCTAGAGAGAATGGCAGTCGAAAATGTTGCAATGTTTTGAAACTTACCAATGTTGTTGAAAATTCTGATTGGATGAAATTCTTAAGACTTACTACTTACATTTTTTTATATGTCCCGGTCTTTACACGGTATAATCATTCTAAGTACATAGTGAGAATGTTTTTGAGGGATATCTATGGTACATGTTGAATTGTATATGAACTATAAAAAGGAACTAAAAATTCTCAGTATGTATTCAGAATACTCTTAGTAAAGCAAATGTTACGAAAGTGTTGCTATATATATATTTATAGCGACACTTTTCCCTTAATATATATAGTGGGGATCAAAAGTTTCAGACCAAATGTTTTTTTTTTTGAGTATTCAAAAAATATAGTAACTATATAGTAAATAGTGTCTGACTGTCATGAAAGTATTTAGTTTTTGGCAACAAATCATGTAGTTAAAGTTAAAGAAATGTACATTTACTTCATTATTCCTATAATTTGTAAACTTGCAGCATGTTCAAAAATATCGGACCAACTTATGATTAGGTATTCTGACCATTTATTTGTTTACATTAAGTGTTGCGGTATTAAAATGTTTTTATTAGTTCACAATAAGTCGTTTAGCGAACATCATGTCATCACACACGACGATATAGGTGAAATTGTTGTAAAAAACTTTCAAAGGAAGGACATTGCGAGAAATTTCAGCGTTGTTAGCAATAGGTAAAACAACAGTGAACAATGTCATCAAAAAATTTAAGACTACAGGAAGTGTAGCCGTCCACAAAGTGGCCGACCCCATCGAAAAACAACAGCACGGATCGGAAGTTAATGAGAAAAAAATCTGTGGTTGCTGAAGACTGTCGGCATAATTGCCCAGGAATTACACGATGAAAACCTTGCCGACGTGAGTAGTATCACAGTATCCAGACGTTTAAGGAATGTTGGGCTTTTCGGACAAATTCGGTGTGAAGAAACATCACCAAAAAAAAAAATCAAATAGCCCGATTGCAATTTGCCGAGAATCATTAACACTGGACTGTGTAGGATTGGAAAAAAACTGTTTCTCTGATGAATCAAAGTCTAAATTATTTGGAAGTGGAAAACGGTATGTTCGATGTTCTGTTGGTGCCAGATACGATTCCGAATACCAAATACCAACAGTGAAACACTTCATAAATAATAAATAAATAGCAAAATAATAAATTTTTGAACAAAGAAATTAAATTTAATTAATTAAACAGGAGGATGTAAGCATGGTATTGTCTTTTTAATGTGGATTAATAGATATGAGTCTGCATCATGTGGACAATATGAATCTGCAAACATTTTAACTGGCGTAACATATTTGGAATTCTACAAGAAAATCTTCCAAAATTTTTAGAAGAAATTTCATTAATTGAGAGAAACAAAATAATATTTCATCAGAACGGTGCTCGGCCGCACAATGATAGGATTATAACGAATTACTTAAACGAACATTTTCCTCAACGTTGGATGGGTCAATACAGCCCGATATGTTGGCCTGCAAAATCCCCGAACCTTAATCCATTAGATTTCTTCTTTTGGGGATATTGCAAAGAGTTAATGTATTAATGTATAAAACGCTTTCCGAAAATCAAGAAGATTTGGAAACAAAATTCCGATACGTCATCGACGAAGATATGAAATATAAAGACAAATTTATTAAAAGGCATGAAAGCCTGGAGAAGATAGAATATATAGAGGTCATTTCGAACATTTATTATAAAACAATTATTCAGTCAATCTACCTTTTTCAAAACAACCAATATTTTTTAACATAGAATATCTTAGGTAGAAATGTAAGAAAAAGTCGAGAGAGATGTAAGTGCTTTAATATCATTTAATGTTGTACGCGTCAAAGATTAGATCAGATTAATCACTATTTTATTGAAAAAAGTTAGTGATCATTTCTTGACACTTCTGTTTAAAATGACAACGGTTAATGTTGCAAACGTAATAAACATTAGCGACTACATTTCAAATTGCAAGTATAACACAGACACCTGTAACGCCATTTGAAGTTGAAGTGCATAATGAAATTTGTAACATTCTACAAAATTTTCAAAACGTATATTCTGTATCATTATTTGAACATGATTACGTGCTTGATTTTGCCGATCCGTCAGAACCACATGGAGCACAAGTTGTAGAGTACACGGCTGTAGAAGAAGAAGATAATTTTGAACCTGAAGAATGTATTATTGATGATGAAGGTGGAAAAGTCGACTTTAATTATAAGAGGAGAGCTGTGGAATTTTGGAAAAGTGGAAAAAAAGCACGTCGATCTTTTCCTACTGTACAGAAAAATTTTCGCAAGGTTAAATCCTTACGGCAGCTATACAGATGGGAAACGAGTGTAGAGACAGGTGGAACAAATACAGATAAATTTACATTTATTACGGAATATGTACTGCAAAAGTTTGAAGAAGCTTGTGATAGAAGATTCATTATTCACAATATTAATTTAAGATTATGGGCCTTGGAGGCAAAGGACCAAGTGGATCTATCCCAATTCAAGGCAAGTAAATGGTGGGTTTGGAAATTCAAAAAAGTGCATAGAATTATTTCTCGCAAGATTACAACATTCAGGACGCGATCTATGCTTCAAGATATTGGTAACTTACAAAATATCGCAGAATCGTTTGTTTTAAACGTAAAATCTAACATTCCATCTATCGGAGTTGAAGAAATTTATAATGCAGACGAGAGTGGCTTTAACCTTGAAATACATTCTGGGCGAACATTGGCGAAATCAGGAGTGAAAACTGTTGAAGCGGTGGTTCAATCGATATCTTCTACGACACACAACTACACTATAATGCCTATTATTTCGGCGGACGTCTTCTTTCACCACTGTACATAGTTTTGAAAGAATCTTTGGTCCGAGAGTGCAAGAAACTTTATTCCGTCCAGTTAACATTTACATCCAAGCTTCAAAATCAGAAAAACTCACGTCCGAACATTTGAAAACTTGGTTCAGCGAAGTATATCTACCGAATACTGGCCGTAAAAGCATGTTACTACTCGACTCGTGGACGGAACACTGTCAGAGTCAGCTAGAGCAATTGATTCCACAAGATAAAGAAGTAAAATTTTTAACCATTCCAAAAAAGACGACGGGCTTTATTCAGCCTTTAGATGTGTTTAGATTTCGGATTGGGAAAATTTGGTGCGAACATTTTCGGATAATATAATTCTTCAAGAGAGAGATATCACTTTGCACTCGCGTAATGAAATAATTAAATTACAATCACTAATCCATAATCAGCTTTCTTCCCCCAGATTCAAAAATCTTTTCCAATATGCTTGGTTTAAAAGCGGATATCTAGAAACGCATCCCGGCGAATTTCAAAATCCTGTAGATTTTTGTTATTTTAAAGATGAAAAGCATGTACCTAAATGTAGTATTTGGTATAGCCGCCTTTATGCGCTGTGCATGGTGTGGCAAGTATTTCTGTTTTAAACATTTCTATGAAGAATATCATTACTGTACCAATTACAATCCGTAATTTTATAATGTATCTGCTGATTTGTACTAACAAATAATATAACTTTTCCAATGTATAATTGAACAATAAAGCATAGCAGTACAAAAAGCGAGTGCAAATTCGATAATAAAAATTGTTTTTATTTAAAAAAATAGAACACATAAATTGATTATGATGTATGAAAAGAAGTCATGAAGAAGTATTTTTGCATAAATTTGCAAAGTACAAAAACTCAGTTTTAAGGGTGGTGGTGGGGGTAACTCGAAAAACATAAATTTTTTGATAATTATCTGTATGCAGTTTTGTAGACATAAAAAAGCGATACAACTTTTGTTTAAACTTTTTTACGATATCTCTTACCGTTCTGAAGTTATTTCATAAAAAAGGAAAATCTGCATTTTTTTAAGGGGTAATTTCACCCCCTTAAAACGTAATATGGCACGAACAAAAAATAGTTTTGTATTACGGATGAACTACTCTACTTACACACAAAGTTTCAGAATTTTTTGAATTTGCGGGTTGCCTCCTAACCTCCCTTGTTAGATCGTCAATACAAATTAAAATTTTTCAGTGAAATTAGAAGAATGAAAAATTCGTACAATCCGATCTTCTTTGCCTCAAAATTCTAAATTCAAGCATGATAGATGATGTTGATATGATGTTCGATTAAAATGAGAATCGTCTAATGATGATGATGAAGCGTGCAACAAGTTCGCACACAATGAAAAATTCGTCGCACATACAATCTTCATTAGGTGGAAATATTCTAAATTCAAGCAGTGATGATGATGTTGATGATGATGTTCCTGATTAAATTCGAGACTCAACTTCTAATCGACTTTTGAGACTGTAAGTCATTGTTAACAGAGTACAATAAAGATAAAAACTTCAATTTATAGAAGATAATTTGCCTCTATTATGGTGGAAATTTAATGCTAATAGATATAAGAAAAAGATTTGAAGTATATAATTGTTCACCAATTCCTAGCAACTCCTCCTGGGAGTGTACCAAGCGAGCAGCTATTCAGTGGTGCTAGTTTGATTTATGATCTGAGACTGAGAAATAAATTAGAAAGTTTTCAGTTCTTTCTTTTTATATTTATACTTATTTATTAAATTTTATCCTATTTGACACTAAGATATATAATCACCCATTTCTAGTGTTCGTTGTCATATTAAATTCATATAATTAGAAAATCTTACTAAAAAAATAGTTGGGTCAATGTTGCTACCTGAATTGTAATGTATATTTTTCAATTGTATTAAAAATACGTGTTATTTCATTTACGTATTTGCCGATATCTTCTTAGGGGTAGCAGCCCCGGTCGAAACGTCAGAAATAAATAACGTTCAACCAACATATCCATTCCCAACGTTGTCTTACGTTCTTCCTTCTTTTAATTTTTCATCACTGGCAAAGAAAAGATTCTTAATTTAAAATTGTATAATAGTCATAATCGTAATGAAGCATGTTCGTTTGTATGGCACCTTGCTCAGCGACGCTGGCCGCTCTGCCCGAAAGAATCAGCGATAAGGACGAAGAAGATCGGCGACTTGAGGTGCGGCGACCAGAGGCGGGAGGAAGTGCGGGAATACACGTCCGCACGGAGGCTCGCATCGGAAGAAAACACCCGACGGAGCGGTGGAGGTGATCGTCGCGCACGACAAAATTGCCGCAGGTGCGGGAAGCCACCTCAGGGAGGAGGGGCGTGGGACGTCCCGCGAGCCCCGAGCAGAAAGGCGGACGCCGAGGCGACCAGAAATCATTCTCCGAAGACCGGTGACGACAGAACGAGGCGAACCGCGGGAAAGGCGCGGGCCCGCTATCGCATTTGAAACCCACGCGCCCCTCGGTCGCGCCACCCCACGCCGATAAGGAAGAGGATGGGCACGATCGCGCCACTCGCGGATCGATGAGAGATCGATCGCGCCACCCGCGGATCGATGAGAGATCGATCGCGCGACGAGTCTCTCTTGCGTGCGAGTCGTCCTGCGATGTGGAGGCAAGATCGAGGCCTGTCCGGTTATTGAGAGTTTTCCGAGAAGTGCGCTGACGAGAGTGGATCCTCGCCGTCGAGAGAGGCCGAAGAGAAAAAGCGAACGTTCATTACCGGTGAGGTTGCCCGTTATCTGTTTTTTATAAAGCCACGCGCTCGCGAAGAGGGATGACGTTCGCGCTTTGATGTCAACGCGATTCAAAATAAATGTGGATTTTTTGCCTTTTGAGCACAATTATAGGGTAATAGAAAAAAATTTTTAATAAACATAACAAAAAATACAAAATTTCAATTACTTATTAACAATTAATAAAGTGGATAAATTATAAATGAATTGAATTGAAACAAAATTAATGTATAAATAGAATTCAGTCAAATAAAGTATCGAAAATAAAAAACGAAATTATAAATTATAAAATTGATCCCAAACGCGTTTCAAACTCACAGAGTCCTCTTCAGCGGGAGTTAAAACAATAAAATATCTAACTTACATCTAAAAACGAGTTAATATACAATACAATATAATACAATATGCTCATGACAGTGAGCATGTCGCAGTCCATAATATAAAATTAGGTTTCGTAAGATCGATCGGATTGTTGAATCGCTGTGAAGGAATGACCGTAAGGGCAGACAGTTTCCCAATAAGAAATTTAAGAGTACATTGTCAGATGTTGTCTGTTAAATATTAATCATGAAATTGTTAAAACTCTAGTGAGAATATGACAGTTATTGAAGATTGTTAAATGATTTTTCAAATACCTCAACGCGATTCTTAGTGTTAGTGAGCCGTCCTTTATGACGTGCAGATTTTTGGTATTAGCGATCGGCATCAGATGCGAGGGATCCTTTTTCGGCGACCGGAAGCTTCGCGAAGATATTGTTTTGTGTGTGCGATACGAGTCCCGGGGAAACGCGACTTGGCGAGCGGGTCGTCCGAATTTCCACGGATATCGAGTGTGATCTGCGTCGTAGGATTGTTATCGTGTGCAATCGGCGTTGCTTCGCGATTATTGCGTGAATGGTGTGTTCTTTCGCGGTAACATAGAGTTATTGCGTCGTTATCATGGACACCGAGCGTGACTGTGTGGCACCGCCCTGCTCCTCTGCCGACGTAGGAATTAGCCGGTCCTTCTCGCGTGACCGGTGACTATCTTGTTATCGCGGTTCATGTACATTTGACGCGTATGCGACGCGTCTGGCGCCCAACGAGTTTGATGTTCGAAGACCGCCGGGAGCGCGAGAAGCATTTGCGAGGAGGCCGAGGAGTCCTCCACCGTTCGCGTCTTTTTGATCCGCGTCGCGGCGTAGCGACGTTGAGGGCGCGCGCACCTCGCGACGACGTGACAAAGTATATTTAATTCTTAGAAGAACTTTATTTTATAAACTCAAAATTTTATTTTATGTTAACTTAATAAAAAGTATATTGAGTAATTTTATTTAAAATTATATGAGTTAAAGTTCATTTTTTTATTTTGTTTTTATGGTCTAATTTTATTTATTTACGAGTTGCAATACAAAAATATATATTAATATATTTTATTGTATTTTATATAATTAATGTATTTTAAATTTTATTTGATTAATGTACTTTAAATTTTATTTGATTAAAATGTAAAATAAATAAGTCGTTCATATGCAAATACTAATTTACACATTTACATTCATCTCTCTTAATCTACCATTCAATAATTTGTATAGGAATTAGTAATATTTTTTAAATATTATATTATATATTATTTTTCGTGACTGTGATTGTGGCTGATTTAATCATTCAGCAGAAAAAAAAAATCTTTCGCTTTCACATTCGCTTTCGCTTTCGCAAAAAATATTTTTTTCTTTCGCTTTCGCATTCGCTTTCGCTATAACCACTTTCGTTACAACCCTAATTGTTACACCTCCAGTATACGAACAGCATTGGGCCCACACTGGTAATTGGTAACCAGTACTGTCTCTGTATTCACTAATACTGAGACGGCATTGTTTCGGTATACATTTACGAGAATTATTGGACGTCGGTCTCGTCAAATCTACTATTACGTGGTCGAATATCTGCTGGATTATTATTTATTGTTTCCCGACTTCAAGAGGTTTTCAACCGATATCCAGCCACATAGCTGGAAAGGACAACGTAGTTGCTGACACACTTTCTCGCGTCGAAGCCATCAAAAAAAAGGCACCCGACTTCGAAGAAATGGTTCAAATTCAAAATCACTACGAGAGGATCCGGAAATTAAAGAAGCTACTAAATAACAGCAGAAAATTTCCCACGGAAATGACTTTATATTTATATATTTTTGTCTTTTGCCAAGGAAGGCATGTTTGTGCACACCTGCGACGGTCTTGCTGAATATTTGGCCAGACATATTTTTGTTTGATGAGTTACTGTGGCTCTGATTCCTGGGTGCGACATACCATGCAAAGCCTAGAAAATTTGCTGTCTGTATGGTTCTGTCACGTAAGGGCGTGCTATCGGCGTTGCGGTATCACAATAAATCCTTTGGGAGCCCGGTATCTGGACTTCTTTGAATTTCAATGACTGCTGTTATTTAGTAGCTTCTTTAATTTCCGGATCCTCTCGTAGTGATTTTGCCATTTCTTCGAAGTCGGGTGCCTTTTTGATGGCTTCGACGCGAGAAAGTGTGTCGGCAACTAAGTTGTCCTTTTCAGCTATGTGGCTGGATATCGGGGTTAGACGTCTACCGGATCTAAAATTAAACATTTTATTAACCCTTTGCACTCCGCGCCATCCCGAACGTTACTTACCGATGTCCCCTAAAAGAAGACAATGGAGTGCAAAGGGTTAAATTCTTATTTATTAATTTAATTTTTTTATTTTATTAAAAATAATATTAAAAAATTTACTTTCTGTACGGGTGCATTTTTTTTCCATTTTATAAATAGTCTTCGTAACACAAATTCAGTAAGACCCGTCGCAGGTGTGCACAAATATGCCTTCCTTGGCAAAAGACAAAAATACATAAATATAAAGTCATTCCCATGGGAAATTTTCTTGGTCCCACTAAGAGATTTCAACAGATCCATACCAAACCCCCATACTGAACTTTCAGACAAATCCGTCGTGAAATATCTCCGACCGAATATCGATTGAAAAATCGTAAGTTTTTTTACATAAGTTATTTATCAACAATCACAATTCACGTGATTCTCTGCATCTGTTTTCCGCCGGTCTTAGATATACTTTTGCAAAGCATGCGTATATCTCGCCCATAAGACGCCCACGCTATTCATCATTTTGTTCGACGAGAAAAGTCAACCGTTTAGCGCGCGGCCGATAAACAGAACGCCAGTTCAACGGCGGACAGAACGCCAGTTCTTTAAAAGTACGTTCTATAAGTACGCGCGATAATAAAGTAACAATGAACGGCGACGTATTTTTGTTTGATGAGTTTTACTGTGGCTCAAACACGGTGCAGCCACACAAAAGAATCAGAAACTTCTATGTAAGTAATTGTTTTAAAATGTGATGCTGGTTTGAGGATGGAAATATTTAAAATATCATGTATAAGGCAACTCAAAACAGTCATCAAGAGCCACGAGACAGCATACTGGGCTGAAATACTGCGTCGTTTTAATGAACAGAATTCAAGGAATCACATTCTAGATATTTTTCTCAGTGAAAAGAATAAACAGTTATAAATATTCGAACTACTGTGTGAATATTAAACCATCCAAACCAAAACACAACAACGCACTTCAGTAGAGCAGATTCTCGTTGTGCGAAAGCTCGTTACACATTTCGATTTGCGATCGCAAACAGTATACTATAGTTTTAAAAACAATATAAATAAATAATAAAAAATAATAAATTTTTGAACAAAGAAATTAAATTTAATTAATTAAACAGGAGGATGTAAGCATGGTATTGTCTTTTTAATGTGGATTAATAGATATGAATCTGCATCATGTGCACAATATGAATCTGCAAACATTTTAACTGGCGTAACATATTTGAAATTCTACAAGAAAATCTTCCAGAATTTTTAGAAGAAATTCCATTAATTGAGAAAAACAAAATAATATTTCATCAGGACGGTGCTCGGCCGCACAATGATAGGATTATAACGAATTACTTAAACGAACATTTTCCTCAACGTTGGATGGGTTAATACAGCCCGATACGTTGGCCTGCAAAATCCCCGAACCTTAATCCATTAGATTTCTTCTTTTGGAGATATTGCAAAGAGTTAATGTATTAATGTATAAAACGCTTTCCGAAGATCAAGAAGATTTGGAAACAAAATTCCGATACGTCATCGACGAAGATATGAAATATAAAGACAAATTTATTAAAAGGCATGAAAGTCTGGAAAAGTTAGAATATATAGAGGCCATTTCGAACATTTATTATAAAACAATTATTCAGTCAATCTACCTTTTTCACAGCAACCAATATTTTTTAACATGGAATATCTCAGGTAGAAATGTAAGAAAAAGTCGAGAGAGATGTAAGTGCTTTAATATCATTTAATGTTGTACGCGTCAAAGATTAGATCAGATTTAATGATGATGTAAAATAATTAATAATACAACCTGACGTTTACATATTCTTTTTAAAAAAATTAATTTAATTTATAAAATTTTTGTTAACAATTAATTTATACAACTTATAAACCAATGTGAATTTGTAATTTTTCTCTAAAGATTTGTCGTAATTTGTAGTAAAATTTCATCAGGCGTCGATTCAAAATTCGATATCGCAATTGAGGAGAATACAGACATCGTTATTATTTCAAAAAACTTAATATCATTTAATGTTAAATATTTAAAAATAATTAAATAATTAATTATAGTAATTATATGATAGAAAATATTGTTTAAGTGATAATAGATAAAATACACTATTTAATATTTTTTTAATAATCTTTGTAAATAACTTGTCTATCTTTTATCTTCAAGTGTTGGATTCTAGCGGCGAATTTCAGGTTTTTTAAAACAATTATTGGATGGGCAGTCGTAGCCAGTGCATTTAATACTAAATATTTAAACATGATAGTTGTTAATAAAGGCATTAAAAAAGCCAAATATAGTGATGGACGTATGTATGCAGCAAACATTTTAATAAGAAATAGTAAGTAACAACATTTTTCATTTTCATTTTTTCATAACATTATTTTAATATTTACTGTCATTGTAATAATTTCTCTACACATACATATATATGAGAGAGAGAGAGAGAGAGAGAGAGAGAGAAAGACTTGAATTTAAGATCAAAGTTAGATGTGTTTCTTTATTAAATTGCGATTACAAGTATAGTATTATATGTATTATTACATAATTCAACCGTAAACTTCTTTATGTTTTAATTAACTGCTATTAAAGCAAACTTTACATATATCTATATTATTAATATCTATTAAATTTATGTCAATAGTACAGTAGACGTAATTCTTTTTGTAAAGGAGAAGAAAATCTTCACAAAACCCTTCGCCGAGAGGACGAAAGATCAACCGTCCTCCGGCAAAGGAAAGTGTCCCAGGAGTCCTTACTGAACTCGATACAGGTGCATCGCGATACTATCGATCTACTAAAAACCACAATCCAAAATTTCAGGAATATATATCTCTTTTAGAAAATATAACATTTCTTTCCGAACTTGCCTTCATTACTGACATGACTAATCAAACTTAGACTTCTCAATTTAAAGCTGCAAAAACCAACTCAAAATATTTCCCAATTAGTTAGTCATGTTGATTCTTTCCGAAGCAAATTACAGTTATTTAAATCTGATTTAAATAACAACATTTTTCATTATTTTCCTTCTTGCCAGATTCTTCTCGAAGAACACGGCAGTAGCTGTAATTTCAAAGAAAATATTCATTTCGTAGATTCTGTTATAGAAGAATTCGATACGCGTTTCACCTGCTTCGAAAAACTTCGAACAGAATTAATTCTTTTCGAGAATCCTCTTACAGCGCCAATCGCAGAACAGCAGATTAATTTACGGGATGAATTATGTGACCTACAAAATGATATTTCTCTGAAAACGGTTAAAGAAACCGGTGCAGAATTTTATAACGTTTTATCAAAATCAACCTACCCCAAGCTTCGAGATTTCGGACTCCGAATTTATTCTATGTTCGGATCCACATATTTATGTGAGACTTCTTTTTCAAAAATGAAGTTTATTAAAAATGAAAAACGTTCTTGTTTAAGCGACAATTCTTTACCGCGTCTTATGCGTCTTGCTACGTGCAATATGCAGATCGACGTTCCTGCTGTCGCTTGTAAAAAAGCCCGAAAGTCGTGAATCTGAATGTGAGTATTTTTCATTTCACTTAATATTTAAAATTCTGCTTCTTTTAAATTAATTGAAGCTATTAAAAGGTCGTCTCAGTCATCAGTGGATTAGGCCTAACGGGGAAACCACTTAAAAAAAAACGCGTCGATAATAGTACCCCCTGGGTGATGTGGAAAGCTATTAAAAATATGTATGCGAGGTCCGGTGACCGGTGACACGATACGGTCGCGAGTCGCGAGGTGACACGGTCCTGAGCCTCGCGCGGCTTGTAGGCTGCGCGCGGGACGTCGAGGTAAGGGAAGAGCGCTGGGCGGAGTCAACTGAAAATCAGGCGAAATGTGCATTTCTTGCCGAGCTCTGATGTATACTATAGATCATGCGCGCATCATGCGTGAAACGGAACGCAGTCTTTATCGCGCCATTCAGACATTGTTGTGAAGACCTCCTGTGTGAGCAGAATAGTGTAAAGAAAGAAGAAAAAAGGATATTATTTCTATCGCTGATTCTAGTGCTGAGAAAACATCGAACTCGCGAGGTAAGTAAAAAAAAGGTTAATATAAGGGTTATAATATTTTTTACGAAAAACAATGAAAATCAAATTTTTAGGTTAAGTCAACATCGACCCTGACTCAGTCGAGACGTTCACTGTTGTCAATCAAAATCCTACCGAAGGTTTCGCAATTCACTGTATTAAGAAGACATTAAAATCCACTTCGATTTAACGAGAGATCATTTACTACCTTATCCCCAGTAAACCCAGTGAACGCAGGGTGACTAAAAAGTAAGGGAGACATTATTACGTTATTCATTCCACTTTGGTAAGTCCTCGTATGGTAAGTCTTTTACTTTTGGTTTCTCTCAGACATAACACTGATAGTTACCGTTCGGACATAAATAAGTCATCCAAGTGGACATAAGTGATACTATTTGTGACACAAAAAAGGTATCTTTTTAGTCACTAAAAAGTTATCCGGGTCTTTTTTTGGTTATCCTTTTCAGTATCTTTTTGATAACATTTTGCTACCTGGGTATTTCTTTGAGTGATTTCAGTTAAATAATTACTCGATAGTGATTATAGTAATCGAGTGAGTAAAACGTGAGTGAAGATGTGTGAAACGTTTAGTTTATAAAAGAAAAATATTTTGCGTTTAATTACTCAGCTGTATAGAAAAAGCCGAATATAAGCTCACGATTGTTCATCATTTATTATTTTATTAATGACTAGCATCCGCTGTCGTGGGTTAACACGCGGTGTGTAAAACTGAAAATTTTTAATCGCAGAATGCATTCAAATAGGCCTGTCCAAAAACAGAGATTTCTTGTTTTTCAAATAAAAAAATTTTAATTAATAACCTGTGATACTTTAGAAGTAGCAAGGAAGTTATTAAAATTTTATGAAAGTCAGTTGCAATAATTTTTTAGATTAGCGATAACAAATAAAACACAGTCTATAATAGTGTAGACGTTAATTTAGTGTAGATGTTAATAAAAGATTAAATCTCTTTTGTTAATAAAAAAAATTTAATAATTTTTGCAGCACAATTTAAATAGAAAAAAATTTCTAAGAAATTTTTATATCATTATTTATGTACATATTATTGCACATAAAATATGCAAATTAACCTGCGTAAACAACAGAGTGAAAAGCGCGTTTTTATTTAGACAAATATATTAACAAATACGAGGGCAAAGTGAAAAGTTCTCGGCCTAACCCATAGATGGCACTGCTACAAATGAAATTACTGTTTTGTGAAGTTGACGCACCTTTTTCAAAAGTAAATTCCAAATGTGAATAAGATCAGACAAATAGTTTGTTTTATACAGCTGTTTAAAGTAGGCGTGTTGCTTTTGACAAAATGAATAAACTTGAATACCGTTCTGTCATAAAATTCTTCGTTTTGGATGGTTTATCGCCATCAGAAATTCATCCAAAGTTGGTGAAAGTGTATAAGGAGTCTGCGCCTTCGTTATCAACAGTAAAAAAATGGGCAGCGGAGTTTAAACGTGGTCGTACATCGATTGAAGATGATCCACGTGAAGGACGGCCAAAAACTGCAACTGTCGAAGAAAATATCGAGAAGATACGCAATATGGTATTCTAGATGATCGACGATTAAAGGTGTATGAGATAGCTTTGTAGCTTGAAAGGGTGTAGGCATCTCAGAAGAAAGAGTACGGCACATTTTACACGAAGAATTTAGTATGAGACAACTTTGTGCAAGATGGGTGCCGCATTTGTAAACGCTGACCACAAACGAAGAGTCGACTTTCTCAGCAATGTTTACTCCGTTTCAAGAAGAATCAAAAAAATTTTCTGTAGGCCTATTCTGTAACTCGTTAAGACAGCTAGCGACGGGTGTCGATTCGTTAAGTTACCGAAGCGACGCGGTAGCAAGATTCGGTATTCTGTAAGACACGGTAACGATTTTTGGCGGTAATACAGTCGTTATCGAGATTTGTCGATAGCGGCTATTACCGAAGCGAGGGGTTAGGGACCCTTCGTTAACGCGTAACGATGCTCGGTAGCATACGTGGTATCAGAGTGTTGTACCGTGCTTTGCTTATGTAGCTTGTGTGTATCGGAGCACGTTTGTAAAAAGTGATTATTATTAACACGATTGTGAATAGTAAAAGGTAAGCAACGTATTTGAAATGACTTTAGCTTATTCGTACGTCGTTTCGTATTCGCCGTTTAATTTTTTATTGACGTAAATTAATTAATTAAATATTGAGTGAAAAGTGAGGTTATATTTATTGATCATGAAACAGAGTTCCTCGTTGTAATACTTTCGAACAGTTATTGATGTGGTCTAACAATATTTCTAATTTAAAAAAAACGAGAACATAATGGCTGCCGGATTCCTCGCTTGGGAATTTATAGTACTGCAAGAAAGAATGCGACAGATGGAAAGGTGCATAGAGCGGAGAATATTGAGAGACTCGTAGAATCCATTTGATCTCCCTCGCAGTGAATTCATGCATATTTTTCGCATTAGTTCAGATCTTGCACTGGAATTATAATAACTAATTTGTTGAGGCCTGATCTGATCCGCCAACGTTCTACTGCTATATCTCCTGAAATATAGGTAATTATTATATTCTCACTTGACAATGCTTCTTGATTCACACTCGTACTAACTGAAAACTCAAGCTATTTTTATTGTACGATGTTTTTCTGTAGACGTTGATAGCAGTTCAATTCTATGCGCATGGCAGTTATCAGTGGCCAACGGGGGATCAATTCAATTTCAGCGTAAGCCAACCAGTAATTAGTCGATGTCTCCATGCAGTGACAACTTCGATTAACCAGCGGCTCTTGCGCCGTTGGGTACAATTTCCCATGATTCGGGAAGCACGCCAAGCAGCACGTGCAAAATTCCTTCATACACAACCATTCGAAGGAGCAATTGGAGCAATTGATTGCACCTTCATTAACATTTTAGGCCCACCAGAACACGAAGAGGCATTTGTAAATCATCACGGGAATCACTCGTTGAATGTGCAAGTTGTGAGTAACTTGACATGTGATGTATATTAGTATCGGAAACTTTTAATCTGTAACATAATTTTTGTGTACTTTCAGATAGTAGATACAGATTTGGAATCACTTGAGAATGTTTGTAGTGCTTTAGTTTTCGTTCGTAGCTTCACAGTTCGAGAGATAAAATTTAACATTTCGTGAAAAATTTTTTTTAATTTTAATCCTATCTTAAATTTGCTTGCGGGACTCGATTTGGACTCGATGAAATTGCTGAACATCAATGCAAGGTGGCCAGGAGGCAAGAAACGATTCCTTTATAAAAATGTAATCTTAAAATATACGTTGTATTTTGATTCATTCATCAATTTATTATCTATCATTAATTTATTTAGTGTAAACAAAACTCAATTTACTCTTCACTGTTACATACTTACATTTTTTAAATATTTCTTTTCTTCCGTCTGTCTTTTATGCAACGTTCACTCGCAATTCAAAATAAACATTACAAAAAACTAGGTTAAGAGTACCATATATAAGTCTTTAAATTTCCAAGAACAGTGGAATGCTCGTTCTCTCATTGGTCGACAAGCAAAACTTCAATGATGGTTTTAAGAACGCATCAATGTCGCTATCGACATCGTTAGAGCGGTATGTAACGATGTACAGTCGCTATTCCTAGTTACGGAATACCAATTTCCCCAATAGTGTGATTTTCTAACTCGTTATAATTATAACAACACACGACGTTATGATAACGATACCGACTTTCGTCATGTGTAACGAGAAACCGATACCGCCGACAATGCTATTCCGTAACTCAAAATAGTGTTACGTCCCCGCCCAAAAAATTCAAAACTTATTAATCGTTACAATCATACATAATCCTATCGTTTATATTCTAGTTAAAGCTATAATTATATAACCACCATCAATTATATATCTCACCGCTTACATACTATATCCACGATAAATACGAGAATATTATTAAGTTACTTATATTCAATAATCGATATTACTATTTCAATCGCATTATACTATGCAAACACACTATATTATTCCACTGCTTCAATCGTTCAAGTTCCATATCAATTTTACTAGAAGCAAACTCGCTATATCTCATAATCATTACACATTGTATAAACCCCACCGTTTTATCGTTATCAACACACATATTACTTAAGCAAACAAATGGAAAGACAAAGTCGTAAAATCCAAATAACTAAAACAGTGTTCGGCGTTAGTTGCACATTTCGGCTTGATTCTTGAGTCGACGCCTACCGCTCTCCCACTACCGCGCGACCGCTAGCGGCCGAGCCGCCGACTCAGGAGCGTCCGTGTAACAAATAGGCTGACGATGAGCGGGCACCTTTCAGAAAATAAAATTTTCTTTGTTGTAGAAATAATATTTAGTCTCACTGATATTTAATTATAATCTATACGATTCTCTCGCCGCGGCATCCCTTTGTGAATCACCGATTCACTACTTCGTTCCACACTCCGCGAATACCCCTCTGCCTACAAACTCTAGTATATAAGGCGCTCACATTCCTGAATGCGCCGCAGTTCTTCATTATTCACGAGGCAGTCACCACGCTCCTCGTTAGCAGTTCTCCAATATTCACGAGGCAGTCAGTACGCCTCTCTCACGCAGCTCCTTGCAAGCAGTTCTTCTCCAACTCTTCAAGCAGTTCGACATTATTAACAAGCAGTATATCATAGCAACTTTAATGTAATAACGACTTAGTCCTTGAACAAGTGAGTATTGTCAAGGAAAGAGTAGTATCACTCTTTGCCTAGGAGTTTTGATGACACTTTAAATTCTTTTATTTCTATTTTAACTTCATTTCCTTATATTTAAGAACTATTTGCGCTGCGTAATATAATTATTTTTATTCTATAATCTTGCATCTATATTTATAATACTTTGACTTCATCGATCCATCTCCTTAATCCGACAACACGTTTAGTATCCGCAGACATTTAACACTGCTTTTGGTTTTAACGGTTGTCGATTCCTACCCTAAATCATTTTACGATCTTTTCCCTTTTTTTTTATATAAATCCTGTTGAGTAACCTTACTTTATTAAAACATTCATTGATTTCCTACTTCCATTTCTGACTTTAACTAAATGCTTTAATTTCTCACACATTCTACTTTCTGTGTTGAGAGACTCTTTCACTAACCACTTTCGTTTTCACGCATTCTGTGTTAAAAACTCTGACAACCTCTTTAGTTTCTCATACGACTTACATTCTGTATTGAGAGACCCTGTTTCTTCAAACCTCTTTAGTTTCTCACGTACTACATTTCCACGTTGAGAGACTCTGTCATTACTTTAGTTTCTCATACACTTCTATACCGTATTGAGAGACTCTTGTTCTAATCCCTTTCGTTTCTCAAGCATCCTACTTTCGTTTGAGAGACTCTTTAATAATTTCTGTAATCGTTTCTTTAATCCTACTCTCACTCAATTAGTTGCATTCATATATATATATATTAAACGAAATTCTGCAATCCTGGATTCCTATGTGCGAGCATGCGACGTATCGCTATTAGTGATGTGAGATCCTAGATCCCCTCGGCCTTGCGTGTAGAGCTGAGAGACGTTAGTCCATCCGTAGCATATCTAGCGTGCTGTTATTCTGAATTGCAGTAATAAAGTAATCATTCATGTTTAAATACAACTTCGAAAGGAAGTTATTGTGAGAGATCCCCTTCCAATTAATTCACATAAGATTATTTACCATCCATTATTATTGTTCCTCGATCCTATGCAATCTCTATCACTCAATCTATCGCTTAATATAACATTTCTCCCTAAATCATATATTCTAACTCTTAGTTCGACAATTCCCGTTTCTTAACGAAATAATAGATATACCCCCCCCCCCTCTCTCTCCTTTACCTATCGAGCCATCTTATTCACCCATACCATTTGAAGAATTAAATCCTTTACCCCTTGCGCCATTAATTGAAAACCCTCTCTTTAATATAATAAACTTGGAAGATGAAGACACCATTCCTTTATCCAGCGAAAACATAAACGCGTTAAACGATCAAGGCGACACCGGAAGCGCAGATGAGCCATCCATATTAGATTCCCTATTAGCCGCCTTCAATTCTGATAATCAATCATTTAACACCGACAGCGCATTGAGCGAATTTAACATTCAAGATATTTTCGACGAACTCTTCGACTCAACAGAATAAAATGTTTCAACTACTACTATAATCACTCTCTCTCTCTCTCCTATCGCTTCATTTAATTAAAACCATTATCTTGTATCATCATTATATAACTTTTACGCCAAGTACCATTATAATCAACGTTTAATCCCTTTATATTGTATCCAGATGCAAGGAAACTACCATATTTAGTATTATAATCAACGTTTATTAGAGGGAAATAAATAAATAAATATATATATTTTGACGACGTATTCTTCTGATTTATTCTCGTCTCCTTATTGAACATTCCGCCACACTCGAACGACAAAGGATCTGCTCTCGGCGTTCCCAGGATATAGCCGGCCCAGCAGGTTGTCCTAAAATAAATAGAGAGCACCTTCGAAACAACCACCGAGGTAGGTTCTACGAGGGATAAGTCGCGCGTAATAAAGCGTTGCGCAAAGAACGTAACATCTCGTTCGTAACGTTATTAAATTGGTGGCAACGGTGGGATTTTTCTCATTACGTCACCAGTTCGTAACAATAGCGATACTCTGACGTTACAAAACATGATAACAAAATGTCGTTATTTAACGTTATCGTTATGCGTGAAAGTAAAGAGGAAGTGACGTATGTATCAGATTTTGGGGGAGAACTCGTAGGTTGGTATTTTGTATACAGCAGCATTCTAGTAATTTACCTAGGGAAGTACCCATTACTCCCCGAGATTTCGGACAAAGAGAGAACTGACCAATCGCATTAGTCAGTAAACCAAATTGTTCCAATGCGAATAATCCATTCTTTCTCCGTCCAAGATCTCGGAAAGATTTTTAGAATCGTGGACACAAAGCTTTTAATAACAAACTTGTTAATAACAAGTACAATTACATGCGTAATTGTTTTACGCACGTGAAATTTTAGTTCAGTCAGTTTAATCAAGCGCAATGACTTCTGTATTGCAGTAAGTATTCTGTTACAAATGTGTACTAATTGACAATAGATCGACTTTTATAGACATAAAAATGTTACTTATACCATTTTGCTATATGCATAATGCAAATACAAATAATGTATAGGTTATTCAAGACACAAATTAGATTATATATTTTTCTAGTATTAGGTTATGTATACTCTTATGTCAAGCAAAATTGCTTTAAGTTTGGATTATTTTCTTTTCCGAAAAAATAAAGAAGCAGGAACTAAGGCAAAGAGGCAGGCGAAAGCAACATTAGGACAAATAGACTACATGGTGGACTATTTTGTGCAACATCCACACGTTGCAACAGGCAAGTTTCAGAGCCTACATGGGAACGCCGATTTAAAAGGGTCATGGGAGCAATTAGTCACTCAATTAAATAGTATGGGAAAAGATGGAAAGACAAAAGATATAAAATCATGGAAATCAGTGAGTGAATTAATAAGAATAGAACTTAGGCCATTATTCATAGTCGAGTCTTATTTTAAAACTCTCTTAAGTAATGTCTTAAAATGCTAATACGGCTTTGTGATTGATTGATGGTCATCTCAAGATGACTCTTAAGAGAGAGAGAGAGAGAGAGAGAGAGATGATCTTAAATATAAGAATCGACTGTGAATATCGGCCTTAAAATATTATATGTAGCATGTAACTGTAGTACTTTGATAATTTCAAACATGACGAGATAATAAAACTGCAGTTTCCCAAAAGATTGCAAAGATTCGTGCTAATCGAAGCGTAATAAGGAATGTTGGTGGTGCTCCTGACAAATAGACGGAACGAGAAAAAAAGATTTTGGGTTTAATGGGTCTTGATTATGTGGAGGGCGTACAATGTCCTGATTCATTTCCAGAGGAACAGGTAATGAAAAATTTATAAATATAATTGTAACAATTTTATTAACATATTTTTAGTTAAAAATTTAAAAAATTATTTTGTTTCTAATGTACATGAAAATAATAATGAGTACATGCTTATAATACATTATTTATTTTTTAAATGTTGATTTTAGGCGGAAGCAATGAATTTGCTTACTGCGGGGGACGACGAAATTTTAAATATTATTCCTGAATCGTTAACCATACGAGACAACGATGTGATTATGGAGCATGACGTAAATTATTCTGATTAGTACATTTTTTTATACACTGCATATATCATTAAATTATGGATGTGTTAATTAAGTATTGCTTTGGAAATGAATAAATACAACCTTGCTTATACAATTTTATTCCATTGAAGTGCAAGATGCTACTGGAGAGCTTCTTTGTCTTGAATACTTTTGACAATGCCATGTGATACGGAGGAAGTCACAAGTATTAATTAATTTTTTCACTGAGGATGATCCAAACTCGGATCGAAATTTACGTTATGTTATTTGAAGAATAAACGAGAAGATTTATAAACACGCACTAACAACCGTGTCGACTCTCATTTGCCCCTTGCTTTTAAGTATTTGAATTTTGTGAGTCCTTCTTACAACTTTAACCCATTATAATTATTATAAACAATATAAACTTTTACTCACCGACTATCTTGCATATATGTTTATGATATGAAACCGTTTCAAGACTGAACACACTTTTACATGCAATTCTGTACGCGATTGATAACGACTATTTTCACTATTCATAACGAAAAACGTCGTTATGTATCGCTATCATAACTCATGATCGGTACCCCTCGGTAATGTGTAACGACGACGTAAGGATAGTAGATTGGAGGTTAGGTTAAAAATATTTAGAAGCATCCGAAGTGTCGAAGTACAGAATTGCATGTGTCGTTATAGCGTTATAACGTTATATAACGAACCAACAATTGTCGTTATAAACACATAACGACAACATAACGAGTTAGAGAATCGCACTACAGTAAGCCATTCTCTATCTTCCTAACGACAATGTCGTTATCGTTATGTAGCGACGATTGTCAATTGCGCTAACGATGGTAAAACAAAAAAGCTATTCTGTAAAGGTACCTACTGATGGATGCGGCAAGTGCCGCGCGCGACAACGCGGCACTTCAGAAAGAACTAGATTCTAGGGGCTTCTGATCCTGATGCCGTCTGCTGCTCCTGTCGCGTGAAAGTGATATTAGGTCCTGTTGTCGCGTTGAAGTGAAGCAACATAACCTCAATTCCTCAGTACTTCAGTTGTAGATTATAGTTTTCTGAGTTATAACTGTTGTACTTGTTTAACTAGCAAATCATGTGTGCGATGAAAATTTATGAGTGGTTAGTGCAGAGCATTCATGTAATTAATGAGCAGAATGCAGAAGCAAATCGACGTGACAAGTTACTCATTAGCTTTGTTGTTAGCTAAAAAAAGAAACAGATCAAGAAAAAGAAGAGTTTGGGTTGCGCCAATTTTTGAAAATCGCTGTGAGCATGGTTTCTACCATGCCTTGCTGCCAACACTGAAATTGGAAGATTTGCGATTCCATAATTATTTTCGGATGTTAACTACGCAATACGAAGAGTTGTTAGCCATTGTAGGCCCGCATCTAGAGAAACAATATGTAGTGCGAGAGCCGATAAGTGCAGCAGAACGATTAACATTGACATTACGGTAAACATTGCGTCGTGCAATCTTTCGTTTAAACTTCAGTTACATGAATATAAATGTTGCATTGCACAAGTTATTATGTTTCAGATTTCTTGCAGCTGGTGATTCCATGTCTTCAATGACGTATCAATATTTGGTAGGCTTGACAACTGTAAGTAATATTATTGCTACAACGTGCAAGATTATTTGGGAACATCTGTGTCCTTTGGTCCTTCCACCTCAATTACTCGAAGATGACTGGCGGAGCATCGCAGAAGATTTTGAAGATATATGGGACTTCCCGCATTGCATTGGAGCAATCGATGGAAAGCATGTAACTATTCAAGTAAGTTACACACTTATATACTTTTATTATGATTCTTTTCAGGCATTATTCAAATATCAAAAACTATCGAGTAATAAATAAAAAAAACAATATGAGCGGATTCCAATTTCCTTACAATATGTGAAAAACGTAATAATCTTTGTAATTTCAGTGTCCGGACAATGCTGGCTCCAATTTCTACAACTATAAAAACAGTTATAGCATTGTGCTATTAGCTATTTGTGATGCCAATTATATTTTCCGATTCGTCGATATTGGTGCGTATGGCAGGCGAAGTGATGGAGGCATTTTTCGTGAAAGTCGGTTCGATCAACAACTTGATGCAAGACAAATGAATATTCCAAAATCGAACAGTTTTTACAAGGGAGAACCATCTTTGCCTTACTGCATTGTCGGAGATGAAGCCTTCCCACTGAAGTCGTATTTGTTACGGCCATTCTCTAGTAAGAATTTATCCGCCAAACGGCGCATTTTTAATTATAGACTCAGCAGAGCCAGACGAGTGATAGAGAACAGTTTCGGAATACTTGTTAGTCAATGGCGAATTTATCGAAAACCGATTATTAGTAGCGTGGAAACTGCTCTGAAGATTGTGCAAGCTACAATCTGCATCCATAACTGGCTCCGCAGGAATGACATCGAGAATCGTTACATTTCACCAAATGTACTGGATAAAGAGACGACAGAGGGTAATCACATACGAGGTTCGTGGAGGACGATTATGGAAGATGGTTGTGCATTCGTCGACATCTCCAAATGTAGCACAAATACAAGTACTAAGGATGCCATGCTCATTAGAGAAGAATTTTGTAAATATTTCAACAATGAAGGTTCAGTGGCATGGCAAAATGATAAATAATACTACATTTGTAAGTAGTTTTATTTGACCTCGTTTTATTTGAAATATAATTTGTGTATTTTAATAATTTGTGTATTTTAATAATTTAATAATTTTATTGTTTGTAATCGTTATTTGTATATTATACGTGCAAAGGAAATAAATTACAAGCTTTTAATAAACTAATCTTCTCTTTCCTACTTTTCCAAATAATCGTAACTTGACTAATAATATATACCAACCTGTGGAATCTCCACATTTATTCCGGCCATTGTGGCAACTTTATTTTCAAATTGCGTACAAATAACCACTTTTGCGATGCCGCAAGTAAAGTTGGATTCTTGTAAACATATTGCGCTAAGAATGAGTGTAGTAGAGAGAGATTAGGTTAGAAACAAATTGCTCATTGGCCTAGATAGACCAGATTGTAATGGAATAAGCACCAGATAGGACTAAAAAAAAAAATTAACGTAATGTTGTGAATACGGAACGAATCAAGATAATCAGTGCCGCGATTCTTTCAAATTTGCACGAAAAATCTTGAGCGTTAAAATATTTCGAGGAAATATCGAGACTGGAACGCGACCTTGGTATTGTTTTGGTCGATGTATACGACGCGCTTGTAAACATATATATAAGAAATGTATCTACCTGAATAAAAGTAGTTTTTTATATATTAGCTAGATAGTGTAATTAATTTACCTCTTACTAGCTATAGTCTAAATTAAACCAGAATTTTATTTTATCTGATAAAGAGACCTTATGACGATGTAACTAAAAGATTTAAATCCTCACAATCATTATTCTGATGTAAAAAACAGTTTTCTTGAAATATAACACGTACAGAAAATCACATTGTAAGGATAATAGAAGAAATTCCTATAACCAGTGTAAGAAGGATATCCGATACCATAGAAATCGGTACTTACTTATAGATATATAATAGAAACACATTGCACAGTGAAAGTGCAATAGAAAGGAGTTTTATTGATATCAATAATAACAAAATAAAGTGGAGATATTTCAATTTGCTCGTTCGAAAAACAAGAAAAAAAGGCTTCATTTAAGAACAAAAATACGACAACACGTGTTATGTGTATGAATTCATAGAAGGTCGCGCACGATCACGTAAGGTGTACGCGCGAAGCGCTCGGCCCTCTTTACCTATGTACTGTTACGTCCGTTGCTACGTCCGTAAACTAAATCGAGTCACTCAGTGATAGTACTCCAATTTCCAAAATCTTTTAAAAACTATGTAATGGCAAGAAATAAAGGAGAAACCCTGTTTGAACTTCGCGGTCCCGCCATATTGGTCCACCATTTTGGACGCCACACCACGTGGCGTGATCCGGCAAGACAACAGTATATAATCAGTGCCGCGATTCTTTCAAATTTGCACGAAAAATCTTCAGCGTTAAAATATTTCGAGGAAATATCGAGACTGGAACGCGACCTTGGTATTGTTTTGGTCGATGTATACGACGAGCTTGTAAACATATTGTTGCATCCGCTCGCGCCACCCGATGCGTTAGAAGCGCGAGCGTTCCCTGGCAACGGGCCGTCGTTGTCAAACAGCGATCGGCGGATTGTGATCGGATCTTTTGAAGTGTACGGACGTGTTATTTGTATTACGTTCTCGATTCTATTAAAGAGTTCTTCTATAATTATTGAGTGCTTATTCCGCTTTGGCGGAGAGAGTGCCGCGAGTGCCGGAGTGTGTGCGACTGTGCTGGAGCGACTGGCGCGGAGGCGCAACAATATATATAATAGTCTTCATCCTGATGCCGGACAGCGTAGTCGGAGTGCCGCGTCATCCTTCCACGCGTCGGATAAAAACTAAGATAAATACACCTCCACTCTTAACATTTTAATAGATAATAATAAGTAATGACAGAATAATAATAAATAGCAACGTATTAGTACTAAGTTCAATCAAAGAAAGCGTAGTATTCAGTGTACTAATAGCAACCAAAGATATAAATACTCATATAATATTAGTGCCAGACGCATACGTTCAGTGCCAAAAGTGTAAAACTTATGTAATTCCAGTGTTAGACACGTATTAATTAGTATTCAAAATCTGTACTCGAGGGACGCTTAACGCTACTCGACGCTTCTGTATGACTCTAGAACATTCCGGAAGATTCCCGAAAGGGATGCCAGGAAGTTCGCGAGCGTCCCGGTGGACCCAGGAGGGCGCTAGTGAACTCGGAGTGGGAACGACGCCTGTGCCCCTCACACACAGTCTCCCCGCCAAGCAATCTCACGAGTATAATGGGCCTTCTACAATAAGATATTAGTAAAAAATCAGAAGTCAGAAGCAAGTTGTAGCGAGTCAGTAGTGCGTTATAAGGCAATAATAAGTCAGTAGTCAGTGACTGAATGGAGATGGCCAAATTCCATCTCTTCCGATTTAGAACTAAAATTACGTTATGACTGACCAATCAAAAGCAATATGTGTCTGCCATTTTTAACGAGAGAACGAGCTCGTATAACCTGGTCTGCGTTCCAATATTCACTGTCAGTACTGAAAATCTATAGTATACGTGAGTTAAACTATAGATTTTTAGTACTGACAGTAAATATTGGAACGCAGCCCTGAAATCTAACGTAAAAGACTGTGTCAAAGTGTAAAAATGGAATCTTTACATTTTGAAGAAACGGATGACATGGAAGCTCATCAAGCTCGTTGAGCTTAATTGTTGTATATATAATAAAAAAATGCGAGAGTTCAAGACTGTGGATAAAAAAGAAGTATGGGCTCAAATAGGTGCCGCTTTAACCAACAAAAAGACGGGTATGTACAATTATTTAAGAAAATATTGATTTAAAATATCAATTTAAATATCATTATCATTTCTTTTGCTTTTATTAGGTGATCAAGCTCAAAAAAGATGGGAGAGCCTAAGGACTATGTGGTCACGTCAACATAAAAAATACTATGAGCAAGGGCGATCAGGATCGGGTGTAAGCCAAGATACCCAGGAGTTTCAGTATTATGGTGAAATGTCATTCCTTGTCCCACATTATTCTTCGACAGTTCGTATACTGTTTTGTTATTTTAGAGTTTTTAAAGCTGTGTCTATGTATGTGCATGTGCGCGCGTGTGTGTGTGTGCGCGCGCGCGCGCGCATACATACACACAGCTTTAAAAATGTATATGTATGTATGTTTGTATGTAAATAAAAATTCAATATTTTTGTTCACAGAACCAAATCAAACATGAAGCGGCCTGCATCATGTATTTCCAATGATGGATCAAGTGGATCCCAGTTCGTTATCAATAAACCGTCACCTATAATTATGGATAGTCCATGTATAGTTATTCAAGACACTGCAGATTTTGGTACTGCATAATCTGATACATACATGTATGAGAGCATGTCTTTGAGCAGTGGTATGTATTATATATGAAATTATCCTTATTAGCACTGATTTCTAGTTTCTAAAAATTATTTCTTAAGGAAAACGTCTTTGATACACAATGATCTGTGATCTGTGATCTAAATAAATAATTTCAATGCTGTAGTGCAATAATTATATATTTGTATATTTGATCATGTGTAATCAGGGCTTGTGCACAGGGATTGTGCTTATCCTAAGTGGTTCTTATTGGTCGTTTTCTATCGTTTTAGATGACAGTTTGCTGTCAATGTCACAACAATCATCACATGACAAGAATGAGATGCACAATTTTCATACAGAAGATCGTGTCCCTTTTTCCTCTATGGCACATGCAGTATTGAATAAAATTTCATCAAAACAGGCGCTCTGTAACAAAACTGGCACAAAGGAAAAATACAAGCAAAAGGAGAACAGTGATGTAAAAATACCAGAACCAGATGAATTTGCAAGAAAAAAAAAGTAGATAATTATATGCGTTCAGATGCACAGTCATTGGAGAAAGTGGCACAAAGTGTTGAACACATAATCTTACAAAAAGCTGAACAGAAAGTACATATTTCTGATAGCGATAATGTTGATAAAGACATATCTGATATATTAAAGTGTGCATATGTTGGTCTAAAACAAGTTAGATCCGATATGAGATTTAATTGTGTACTTGAGGTTGAAAGTAATTAATAGATATAAAGAGCAAGAAATACAGAATAATAATTAGAAAAATTAGTTCATAAACAAGTGTGTAGAACAATTTTATTATTTATAATTTTTCTTTTAGTATTTTATTATTTTTTTTTTTTTTATTTTTTTTATTTATTATTATATTATAATAACAATAGTTTTTTATTTTAGTATTTTTTTATTATTTAAAAATTTTTGATATTTGAAAGACTAATGCTTGTCCCAAAGACAAGTTTGTAAAAAATAAAAATATTCGATATATAGGAAGGGCCATAAATTGTGAAGAATGTTTTTCAATATTTATGAACATTATTGGAGCATTGAGAAGAGTTGGCTACAACATCCATAATGTCGTACAGCTTCATTATGATTTAACAGATGACGAAATTGTAACCTTGTATTTACGTAACCCTGTCAGAATACATATATAAAGACAGAATTTTAATACTATAATTAAAACATATTAATGAAAAGACCTGGCTACATGGCTGTCACCGCTGGAGAAGCTATCCATGTAGTGAAATGTATCCCCATCAATGTCGTCATCGTTGAAAAGAGGAGAAATCATTAAAGAAATAATTTTAATAATGTTTTTTGAAATACGTTTGAAATAGTCGTTCTCTTGCTATTGCAATATTAAGTTAGCATTATTGTGATTGTGCTTCTTCTGCCACTAATATAGCTTCAAAATTATTAATGTCTTCAATTTGATTCATTGGTAATTGTGGAATCATATCAGTATTATGATTATTTATTACATGATTGCCATTTTCCAAATTATGTAAACATGCCCATATATGGAATACCATACAAATCTATTGTAAGACATCGATGACGTCATGCAAAAGTACGAGAATGAAAACTAATAATTTAATAATGATTTTATATTCAAATAAAAGAGCAAAATTTGCCGAGAAAATAATTCTAATTACGTAAAACGAAATTCTTTACCATTCTCTTGCTATTGCCAAAAATATTCAAGCATTATAGAAGAAATTATTATAATACGTTATTAAGCTTCAAGGTTGCAAGTCTCGAAGAGCGGTATTTCTTTGTAATATGAAACCGATAAATTCTCAACCGCTTATCTCAAGTATAAATAATTCTCGGAATTTTCTCCGCAACTCTTTGATGTACGATTCTAAGAATCACTTTCTATCAAATTAATAAGTCTCAATTCCTACCGCCTCATACCATCGTTCAAAAGCTGTTGAATTAAAAGTTGCGAGACGCCAAAACGTCTGGCAGATAAGACAAGAAAAATACTCAGGTTGCAATTTTAATTTACTAAACCATTCGTCACCAGGCTGATGCAAGTCGACGTGACGTAGAGCCATACGTCACGTACCCCCTACTTTATGTACACCCCACCACGCAAAAATCGGCGGCTCGAAAAATCCGCCGCAGCTCACTGAGCGGAGCGAAAAAAGTCGACAGAAAGATCAGAGGTTTCAAAGTGAAAAGACGCGCTCCGGTGTATTGAAAAAAGAATTTGGAAATTTTGCGAGTAAAGAACTTATAAAATTCACGCGAGTGCATCCAGTTATATCATTGTTAGTCAAAGTATTGTAAAAGAAGGATCAAAGGTTTCAGAATGAAAAGACGCGCGAGTTTTTTAAAAGAAGTTTGAACTTAGAATATTTTTCGAAGTTATATGTATTCATCGTTGTCAACTGAAATTCTATAAGTAAGGAAGAAAGAAGCGAGAGTTTAAGGAAGCTATCCCACTACCGATTATTAGAGGCTTCCACAAGATTAGCCAATCTTATTCAAAATTTTATCTCTTCCAATTTGATTTAATATTGTTAATTGAAAAAAGCATAGTTTTCGGATAATTTTACAAGTGTGTTAAAGTGATTTATAGTATTATTTTATCAAAATATCTTTTTATTTAAAAATGGCAAGCAAGAATTCTCAACATGTTTTTCCTAACTTCTGACGTCACGATTCCAATATGGCCGCGGTGACTACTCAGGAGTTTTAATTATTATTTTTTCTCCAACAGACAGCGACGGAATTGCACAAATTGAAGCTGAGTTCATGTCATACCTCAAGGAATCCCAGCCAATTCATTCCAGTGCACAGCTTTTGCGATATGCTAGGAGATATTCTACGACGTTTGCTGTATGACAAACGGCGAGATTTACAGATCGACCTTCTCACCTGGGCAATCGAAGTAGAAAAGAGTGCAGAATGTGATATGCATTAAATATATAGTATTAATGTGATATGCATTCAATATATAGTATTAAAAAAAATATATTTATAACTGTTTCGAATTCGAACATTGGAACAGCTGATCGCTCACGCTGTTTATGTCGTTCGAAAGAAACGCGAGAGGTGAGAGAGCGAGAAGTCCGTGAGATCACGCGCGCTCTCCGTGATCTAACGCGCTAAAATTCGGTGACTCGGTCTCGCGACTCAAACGACCTATCACCGCGTATTGTTTTCACCGAAGGATCGTTGCCGTTTCGTGATCTTGGATTTGAAAAGTCAGTCTTGCGACGATCGTCAGTGTCCAAACATCACTGTTCAGTCCTTGTAAACGTTCTCACAAAAGCACTGCGTATCTTGCACATTCAAATACCGCGTCGTGGTATCGCGTGCATTTCTCAACAATAACTAATACTTAATAACTAATACTTAATAATTATTGATCACTATATAATACTTTCATATGTACAGTTTTATTTTTTATTCCAAAGAATTATTAGAATAAATAAAAAATTTGTAAAGTAAAAAAATAATTGGTTAGAATTAAAGCAAATCCGAACTAAAACAAAGCAAAGTACTTAGCTGGAGCTAAACATATTGTTGCGCCCGCGCCTGGTCACCCGGTACGCAGTGAAGATGCGTACCGGAGATTGAGTCTCGTTCCCTGGCGACGCTTGTTGATGCGTTGCCAGAAAAGTTGTTTATAGAGCTGTCTAATTAATGGACGCCTGTATCTGCTGTTAATTAATAAATCGTTCGCTTATATTAATAAACGAGTTGTTCCTTTCCCGCGAGTGAGCCGCGAATCGCGAGTGAGTGTGACAGTTGTGTGAGAGAGCGCAACATTTTGGGGGCTCGTCCGGGATAGGATGGCTGGAAACATTTCTACGGACAGACGCGCTTCCATTCACCGACGTTCGGCGATGTTCGCGCTTACATCCTCCCCGGTGCAGACGAGGAAGAGAGCCCGAGAGGCCACGACGGAGGGAACAACCGAAGCGGTGACCCTCTCCCAGATTCTCACGGAGATGCGCTCGATGCGGGAGGAGCAGGCGCGCAGGGAGGAGGAGCAGCTGCGCCAGTGTGATGAGGAGCTGCGGAACCAGCTAAGTCCCTCCTATTTAAGAAATTTTAATTCGTGCGAGAACGGTGACGCGGGGCGTGCGGATTCGGGGCAAGTTCCGGCGTGCGTAAACGACGAGCGAGCCGAACTCGGTTACAAGCTAAAGCCCGAAACGTTCGACGGGACGGCTTCGTTGCGAGAGTTCCTCGCGCAGTTTGATCTGGTTGCGCGCGCAAATCGTTGGGGCGAACCCTTTAAGGCGATCGCCCTCGCGTCAAGCTTACGGGGGAAGGCGCGCTCCGTCCTTGAGTCCGTCCAACCTTGAAAATTTGGGGTTCGAGTTGAAATCTCGTCTCGAATTGCGTTTCGGGGAGACACTTTCGGCGCAGAGTTGCTATATGCAATTCGCGAACCGGAGACGGAGGAACGGAGAGGATTTCGCCACGCTTGGGGGGAGTTGAAGAGACTCGCTCGTCTCGCCTACCCTGAATGCCCGTAAGTCGTGCGCGAAAAGATAGCTGGCGCACAATTCGTTTCGGCGCTCTCTGAAGGCTTCGTGAAGAGAACTCTTCAATTAGAGGGGATCTCTTCTCTGAGAACTGCTATCAAGCGAGCAAAGGCCATAAAGACCATTTCGGGGGAGAGCCGCGAAAATCCGTTTCTAGAGAAGCCGAACTCGAATTTTGCGGGAAGAAATTCGCTGGGAGGGGAGAACCGCGAAGGGGGGAATCTCCCTGAAGGGAATTAAGATCGGAACCTGTCAAAAAGTCTACTTGTTCGGTTTAAAGTTTATGTTTTTCCGAGTTTCTGCGTTTTGTGTTTTCTTTTAGGAAAGGGAGGTGCGAGACCCGGAGCCGGAGGGGATCGGCTGGGAGGAGAGGATGTTCCCGGAGTTTGGAGCTGGCCTTTCTTCCTGCTTTTTTTTTACCGTTGTACTGTTTTGGAAAAGAAGACTGCCTCGCCCACGGTTTTTCCGTGGGACTCAGGGCGAATGCCGAGGCAGGGACTTGGGGAATCCTGCGGGACGTTGGTGTCACAAAAGTAATCCCCCTTGTCCGAAGAAAGAAAATCAAGACTCAAGACCCCAAGAAGACTCAAGATCAAGAGCAAAGACTCAAGACCTTAGAGAGACGACAGCGACAGAGAAGAGGACTCAGCAGCATCTCCCTGGAAGCCGGTTGGGGACCAACCCAGTGCCCGCGAGGGAGGGTTGAGTCACCCTGGAGCCGGTTGGGAGAAGGACTGCGTCTTCCTGGAAGCTGGTTGGGGGCCAACTCGATGCCCGAGAGAAGGGTTGAGCCACCCTGGAGCCAGTTGAAAGAGGAATCCGAGGCTGCATCTTCCATTTAATTTCCAGAGGATGGATTCTGGTTAAATGTTCAGCACAGATACGATATGCATCCTGCATTGAAAACCACAATTTGAAGGCGTTGTGGCTATTTTTTTCACAACATACCTGGAGCCGGTTGGGGGTCTACCCGGAGTCCGAGGAGTAGTGCCCTGGAGCCGGTTAGGAGAAGAGAATCTTCTGCCCCTCAAGGATTGTCGGGGCGACAATCTTTGAGGGGCAGAAGAAGGGGGGCAAGGCAGTGTTGCGCCCGCGCTTGGTCACCCGCAATGAAGATGCGTACCGGAGATTGAATCTCGTTCCCTGGCGACGCTTGTTGATGCGTTGCCAGGAGAGTTGTTTATAGAGTTGTCTGATTAATGGACGCCTGTATCTGTTGTTAATTAATAAATCGTTCACTTATATTAATAAACGAGTTGTTCCTTTCCCGCGAGTGAGCCACGAATCGCGAGTGAGTGTGACAGTTGTGTGAGAGAGCGCAACAATATTTATAATTATTCTTGATATAGATTTTTGTTCACTATTTGCATTATAATTGAAAGGGTTGGAGCAAAACCCGTATAAGTACATAAATACAACTTTTGAGATATGAGCGTTCAAAGTCAAATGGATTTTCAAAGTTCCACAGACAAATTACATGAAAATTTCATTACATATTCATTAATTATTATATACATTATTTAGTTGTTCTTGAACGTTAATAGCATTTTTTGATACATATATCTAGAATTTTGAAAAAACTGCACTTCTACTATGCTACTAATATTACTTCTTAATTTATACAAAGAAGGCATGGAAATCTTCAATAAACCGAAAATGTCTACAAAAAAGTGTTGGACTTATATTTCTAAACAAATGGAAAGTGCAGGACACAAGATATTTTCCATAAAATGTGTAACGAAATTTCAATGTTTAAAAAGAACGTACAAATCTGTTACTGATCACAATAAGAAATCGAAAAATAGGAGGAACTGGGAAACAATAGGAGGAAATGGGAATATTATGAGGTATATTATTAATTTAAAATATTAGAATTTATATTAAATGTAATTGTTTTGTTAAGATTGAAATTTCTACTATTTTTTGATAATTTTTCTCAGAAAAAAATAAAAACAAACACGCAGAAGAAGCAAAAAGAAAAATTGCGAAAAAAGCCTATTCCAAAAAATATAATATAGAAGAATTGTCTGAAATCAAAAAATTAAAAAAAATATTTGAAATTGAAAAAGCTTCTTATACAAAGGAGAAAAAAACAAAAAAAAATGTCATTGCTATGTTGAAACGTCGTAATAATAAAATTTAAAAAAAAGAACATTTGTTGAAACACGTCAATAAATTTCTGGATGGAAAAAAGTTTCACAAACCACTTGCATTGTTCAGCACTTAGATAGTGAAGAAAGTAACACATTCATTTTAATGTACAAGTGGAGATGTGAGGGATCGCAGCAAACAAAATTCAAACAAAAATTTGAAAATCGCTCCGACTCGGATGCGAACATATTCCAAAGTTCGTTTGTCCCTTTGCAATTATCTCGTGGTCAACATAATAAGATAGTATGGCGCAATCCATTACCTTCTTCCCCACGCTATTGTCGACCGATTCGAATACGATTTGTCAAAGAAACGGTAGATATTACGAATGAGGAAATCGGATACATAGAAAATAAAATAAATTCATTAGAAGATACTCAAATCACGCTTATAAACAAAACCTTTTCGGTAAAACATGTGATGATGCTTACAATGGTTGACGCGAAAGTATACAATGCTGCAACTCTAACTAAATCAACAATGAAATGCTACATCTGTGGAGCAACAAGCAAAGATTTCAATAATTTATCATTAAGTAAGCCAATACATGAAGAGTCTCTAAAATTTGGGCTATCTATATTGCATGCAAGAATAAGATAGTTTAAAGGACTGCTTCATCTTGCATATAAATTGCCAGTTAAAAAATAGCAACTAAGAACTGAAACTGATAAACAAATAGTGCAACAAAAAAAATAGAGATACAAGAGGCATTTAGAACACAATTGGGGCTCATAGTAGATGTTCCTAAAGCTGGCTTTGGAAACATCAATGATATAATACGAGTAGAAGATTTTTTATGGACCATGAACTCTCAGCAACAATATTGGGTATAGATTCTCGCCTTGTATATCGCCTGAAAGTAATTTTAAAAGCTATATCAAGCGGTCACAAAATAGACACTGAAAAATTCGGATCCTTTTGTTCAGATACAGCTAAACTGTATGTGGAACTATATCCTTGGCATCCAATGACGCCTACTCTCCATAAAATATTTGAAGAATTTAAATCTTTCTTTGAAAATTTAGAAACTCTTTCGGAATTAGCCGTTGTAACTGATATAACTAATCAGCTTAATATTTTAAATTTACAGTTGCAAAAAGCGAATCAAAATGTTTCTCAATTAATTACTCACATCGATTCCTTTCGAAGAAAATTAATATTATTAAAAAATCATTTAGAAAAAAATATTTTTCATTTTTACCCATATTGCCAGATTCTTTTTAACGAACACGGTATAAATTGTAACTTTAAGCATGTTTATATTCTTAAACATGTTTATATTCTTGACGAAATCATTAATCAGTTTAATACGCATTTCAATGATCTTTTAACGCTTCGAAGCGAGGGATTATCCATTACGAATTGTTTGAACGGAACCAAACGGTCAACGCGGGACTCTAAGTTCAACAGATGGAACTCAACACGGCTATTCAAGAGAAAAGACCTAATCGGCAGCATGGAGTTCTTTTGCTGCACGACAACGCCCGCCCTCATATCGCTAATATTACCAAGGAAGCCATTCAAAGGCATGGCTGGGAAGTGCTGCCACATCCGCCGTACTCTCCCGATTTGGCACCAACGGATTTCCATCTCTTTCGATCTCTTTCAAATGCGCGGAGTTTCATTCAATATTGATGCAGAATTGAGAGCTTGGTTGGATGAATTTTTCGAGTCGAAACCGGGTGATTTCTACCAACGAGGTAGTGAAAATCTTGTTGAACGTTGGGAAGAAGTTGTAAACAACAAGAGAGAATACATTATTGATTAATTAGTTGTTAATTTTTATTGAAAAATAAACTTTTAAAAAATTTAAAAAAACGGTGGGAACTTAGTTGCCAACCCAATATTTCACAAGTGGATATTCACGAATGAGAAAGGCTGGATTAAATCTTCCGTCAGAATCTTTCGTCAAAAATTGAATTTTTAAAACAGAAATCCGACCAGTATTTCTTTTCAAGCGTGGGCTTGCAATGTACAATCGCGCTATGTGCTTTTGTTAGCAACATCCGTGGATTGCATCTTCGCAGTGCTACTTGTGTGCAATTGAGAAGAACAACGAAGAACAACGAAGGACAAATATACGTGATACACGTAGTCATATACATATGAGATCGCTCAGGCATAGTTAGCATTATAGCCTCGTGGGTACGTATTCATATATTACACATAATGGTTGCGTTCAGCAGAGAAAGCTACTTTGCGACTGTTATACAATTCGTAAATGCGATTGATATATTTTCTTGATGCAACTTGGTACAACAAAAGCTACAATTTTTTCATGGCGTTTGTTTTTCCGATAAAGCGACTTTTAAGAGTAATGGTTGTGTAAATCAACATAATATACATTACTGGTCAACAGAAAATTTTTAATTTAATTTAAATTTAATTTAAAAACGAATTATTTTCGATTTAAAAACGAATCATGCTTTTGAAGAATAATCTGCGGAAGAAAAAATGGCAGAAGTAATGAAAAGGGTGACAAGAGCATGTGATGCTACAATGCCTAAAAGAGAATGTGCAGGAAAATGTTTAGAAATGTTTAGAAAAGTTCTTTGCAATAAGAAAAAAAAAGAGATCTTCCTTTTCTCGCAAGAACAATTTCCTACAAAATGTGATGAATATCAATTTTTCTTCAAAGATTTAAACTCGCTGTGCGAGCTTGCTCTAATAACTGACGTGACAAATCATTTAAATATTCTGAATTTAAAGTTGCAAAAAACCAATCAAATAATTAGTTCTCAATTAGTTAGTCATGTCGATTCTTTTCGCAGAAAACTGCTTTTGTTTAAAAATCATTTAGAAGGTAATATTCTTCACTTTTTTCCCTCTTGCCAGATTCTTCTTGAAGAACACGGCACAAAATGCGATTTTAAAAAACAAATAGATATAATTGATTCTCTAATAAATCAATTTGATAGGCGGTTTCGAAGTGATTTGGAAACGCTAAAAAAAGATTTAATATTTTTCGAGAATCCTCTCACTGCGCAAATCCAAGAGCAAAGCTTTGAATTTCAAGAAGAACTTTGCGATTTACAATCTGATATTTCTTTAAAGGCGCGGCTAGAAAAAGGTGTCGTATTTAACCAAAATGGCAGATGGTAACTCCTTGCAGGAGAGTTAATCCCGTAACACGGAGAACCAGTCAAAGAAATAGGCGCACGATTGTACACCGACGGACTCGGTTGGGCGGTAATACTCTACGCATTCTAACTCCGAGAGAAATTAATGAACAAATTCCGAATTTGGAGTCTTCATCCGTTGATACAACAATTCCGCAATCATCAACGCTTCCATCTAACTCACCACCTCCTTTACTAATTCCGGGACCGTTTCACGGCGCTTCTTCACCAACGCGCGACATTATTGAATTTCCATTCCCTCCAGCTCTTGAACCTTCATATTCTTCCGTACCAATCGTGGTCTTACCCTCCGCCCCTCAGCCAGAGATTCAACGGGACCCCTTCTTATCTATAGTCGACAACGAAGAGGAAACCATCCTTTTTAACGATTTCAACCTTAGCGAAGCACTTGATCTAGACGAACGAGATCCTTTTCTGGAACCTTCTTTTTTTTTTAATTTTAGATGTATCGTGTTATTCACGTCTTCGAACTTTTGGTCTTCGAATTTTTCCATGTTTGCATCCACATATTTATGCGAATGTTCTTTCTCCAAAATGAAATACACAAAAACGGAAAAACGTTCCTGTTTAAGCGATGTATCTTTATCTTCGCTGATGCGAATAAGTTCTTCTAAAATTTCGGTGGATATACCATCCTTAATAGAATGTAAACGACCAAGAAAATAAAAATAAAATTTTAATTATTTCATTGTTTCGATTACTTATTAATATTTTCTTCATCTTTATCTTATGATATTAAATGTTATTTTCCTGCCAAGCTATTATATTTTATTACGTGTTCATCATTTTTCAGTGGAATAGGCCTAGTGGGGAAACCACTTAAAAAAAAAAACGCATATCCACAATAGTACCTCAAGGGTGATATAGAAAGCTATTGTAAAAATTTTAATTTAAAACTTTAAAATTTTAATTATTATATATTGTTAATAAATGTATTATTATAATGTATATAATATGTATTGTATGATACATTACATCATATATTAATAACATTTCGATTAATTATAAGGGATAATGAACCAGCAGGCGACACAGCAGTGTCACGAACGACCAGTTTATTTTAATAAAATTTTAATTTTGACTTGTAGCAGTAACCAAATAAAATATCTGGTGCAAAGAATTACCGAAAATTTATCGTAAAAGATTGTGATCAATTTATTCTCTTTAAAAAAATTTAAAAGACTTCTCGATTAATTTTAATCTGCATCAAAACAGATTAAGATTGTAATATAATCAAGGTTATTGTTTAAATATTTTATGTAACGTTAGAGATAATACGAAAACACTTAAAAAATGTTTCTATAGATGTGCATAATTGTACGTATAGCTAGTAAAACTATCTTTCAAAGCGAACATCTAGAACAGTCGCGTATAGAAAACTTTGATAAGTATCATAAAGACTTGTATAAGTAACAATAATTGAATTAACACAATTAGTTGTAATTGCAGTTTCGTGACTATGTCTCTGAAAGAAAATAACATATATTTTTCCGGTATCAAACAAAAAATATGATATTAAATGTTATTTTCCTGCCAAGCTATTATATTTTATTACGTGTTCATCATTTTTCAGTGGAATAGGCCTAGTGGGAAAACCACTTAAAAAAAAAAACGCATATCCACAATAGTACCTCAAGGGTGATATAGAAAGCTATTGTAAAAATTTTAATTTAAAACTTTAAAATTTTAATTATTATATATTGTTAATAAATGTATTATTATAATGTATATAATATGTATTGTATGATACATTACATCATATATTAATAACATTTCGATTAATTATAAGGGATAATGAACCAGCAGGCGACACAGCAGTGTCACGAACGACCAGTTTATTTTAATAAAATTTTAATTTTGACTTGTAGCAGTAACCAAATAAAATATCTGGTGCAAAGAATTACCGAAAATTTATCGTAAAAGATTGTGATCAATTTATTCTCTTTAAAAAAATTTAAAAGACTTCTCGATTAATTTTAATCTGCATCAAAACAGATTAAGATTGTAATATAATCAAGGTTATTGTTTAAATATTTTATGTAACGTTAGAGATAATACGAAAACACTTAAAAAATGTTTCTATAGATGTGCATAATTGTACGTATAGCTAGTAAAACTATCTTTCAAAGCGAACATCTAGAACAGTCGCGTATAGAAAACTTTGATAAGTATCATAAAGACTTGTATAAGTAACAATAATTGAATTAACACAATTAGTTGTAATTGCAGTTTCGTGACTATGTCTCTGAAAGAAAATAACATATATTTTTCCGGTATCAAACAAAAAATATGATATTAAATGTTATTTTCCTGCCAAGCTATTATATTTTATTACGTGTTCATCATTTTTCAGTGGAATAGGCCTAGTGGGAAAACCACTTAAAAAAAAAAACGCATATCCACAATAGTACCTCAAGGGTGATATAGAAAGCTATTGTAAAAATTTTAATTTAAAACTTTAAAATTTTAATTATTATATATTGTTAATAAATGTATTATTATAATGTATATAATATGTATTGTATGATACATTACATCATATATTAATAACATTTCGATTAATTATAAGGGATAATGAACCAGCAGGCGACACAGCAGTGTCACGAACGACCAGTTTATTTTAATAAAATTTTAATTTTGACTTGTAGCAGTAACCAAATAAAATATCTGGTGCAAAGAATTACCGAAAATTTATCGTAAAAGATTGTGATCAATTTATTCTCTTTAAAAAAATTTAAAAGACTTCTCGATTAATTTTAATCTGCATCAAAACAGATTAAGATTGTAATATAATCAAGGTTATTGTTTAAATATTTTATGTAACGTTAGAGATAATACGAAAACACTTAAAAAATGTTTCTATAGATGTGCATAATTGTACGTATAGCTAGTAAAACTATCTTTCAAAGCGAACATCTAGAACAGTCGCGTATAGAAAACTTTGATAAGTATCATAAAGACTTGTATAAGTAACAATAATTGAATTAACACAATTAGTTGTAATTGCAGTTTCGTGACTATGTCTCTGAAAGAAAATAACATATATTTTTCCGGTATCAAACAAAAAATATGATATTAAATGTTATTTTCCTGCCAAGCTATTATATTTTATTACGTGTTCATCATTTTTCAGTGGAATAGGCCTAGTGGGAAAACCACTTAAAAAAAAAAACGCATATCCACAATAGTACCTCAAGGGTGATATAGAAAGCTATTGTAAAAATTTTAATTTAAAACTTTAAAATTTTAATTATTATATATTGTTAATAAATGTATTATTATAATGTATATAATATGTATTGTATGATACATTACATCATATATTAATAACATTTCGATTAATTATAAGAGATAATGAACCAGCAGGCGACACAGCAGTGTCACCAACGACTAGTTTATTTTAATAAAATTTTAATTTTGACTTGTAGCAGTAACCAAATAAAATATCTGGTGCAAAGAATTACCGAAAATTTATCGTAAAAGATTGTGATCAATTTATTCTCTTTAAAAAAATTTAAAAGACTTCTCGATTAATTTTAATCTGCATCAAAACAGATTAAGATTGTAATATAATCAAGGTTATTGTTTAAATATTTTATGTAATGTTAGAGATAATACGAAAACACTTAAAAAATGTTTCTATAGATGTGCATAATTGTACGTATAGCTAGTAAAACTATCTTTCAAAGCGAACATCTAGAACAGTCGCGTATAGAAAACTTTGATAAGTATCATAAAGACTTGTATAAGTAACAATAATTGAATTAACACAATTAGTTGTAATTGCAGTTTCGTGACTATGTCTCTGAAAGAAAATAACATATATTTTTCCGGTATCAAACAAAAAATATGATATTAAATGTTATTTTCCTGCCAAGCTATTATATTTTATTACGTGTTCATCATTTTTCAGTGGAATAGGCCTAGTGGGAAAACCACTTAAAAAAAAAAACGCATATCCACAATAGTACCTCAAGGGTGATATAGAAAGCTATTGTAAAAATTTTAATTTAAAACTTTAAAATTTTAATTATTATATATTGTTAATAAATGTATTATTATAATGTATATAATATGTATTGTATGATACATTACATCATATATTAATAACATTTCGATTAATTATAAGAGATAATGAACCAGCAGGCGACACAGCAGTGTCACCAACGACTAGTTTATTTTAATAAAATTTTAATTTTGACTTGTAGCAGTAACCAAATAAAATATCTGGTGCAAAGAATTACCGAAAATTTATCGTAAAAGATTGTGATCAATTTATTCTCTTTAAAAAAATTTAAAAGACTTCTCGATTAATTTTAATCTGCATCAAAACAGATTAAGATTGTAATATAATCAAGGTTATTGTTTAAATATTTTATGTAATGTTAGAGATAATACGAAAACACTTAAAAAATGTTTCTATAGATGTGCATAATTGTACGTATAGCTAGTAAAACTATCTTTCAAAGCGAACATCTAGAACAGTCGCGTATAGAAAACTTTGATAAGTATCATAAAGACTTGTATAAGTAACAATAATTGAATTAACACAATTAGTTGTAATTGCAGTTTCGTGACTATGTCTCTGAAAGAAAATAACATATATTTTTCCGGTATCAAACAAAAAATATGATATTAAATGTTATTTTCCTGCCAAGCTATTATATTTTATTACGTGTTCATCATTTTTCAGTGGAATAGGCCTAGTGGGAAAACCACTTAAAAAAAAAAACGCATATCCACAATAGTACCTCAAGGGTGATATAGAAAGCTATTGTAAAAATTTTAATTTAAAACTTTAAAATTTTAATTATTATATATTGTTAATAAATGTATTATTATAATGTATATAATATGTATTGTATAATACATTACATAATATATTAATAACATTTCGATTAATTATTTATTATGAAAGCAGAAATGATTTCTTTAGGAAAATATTACTAATGATATAAAAGGTCCTAGCTTTCTTTTTCTTTAGAGACGTTCCTGAGTTAAAGCAATAGACACGCTGTCGGCGGCTCGGCCGCAGCGTCTGCTCGAGCGTCGAGCGATAGTGGGGGAATAGGAGGCGTCGTCTCGGGAATCGGTTCGAAATGAGCAACTAATTCCGAGCACTGATCTAAGCCATCATTAGATTCCATTGTAACTGCTGATTCATTAATGAAAGTTTTAACTAAAGAACTTAACTACTAAGATCCCCGCAAAAATTGCAGCGATAATAGCAACATTGGACATTTAATGAACCCTATTAAGAATATATAATTTAAAAAAAAATAATTAAGAATAAATAACTAATTTAAAAATTTATTACTATCCTTATTTGATTTGTTTTTTTGTCAATTTCAATCTACTATAATCAAAATTTAATAAAACCTTCAAAACTCAATCCTAAAAGTCAAAAACAACAATCCGACCAGACTCAATTAGACAAAATCAACCTACATTGTATTGATTTTGATAAGATGAGCCAGCGGATCAAGAAGAAATTACCAATAAAAAAGTAAAAAATCCTCATCCACTCAACAAAAGACAGTCAAAACAAGATCCACAGCTTTGACTATAGAAGAACCAATGACTTCACTCTCTGAAGAACAACCTCCGTCTCCATAACTACGTATGAGAATTATATCAAATCTCAAGATTTCAAGTTAGATTCCATCTGGACAGTTCTATCGAGAACTTTCAAAATCAGCTAATTGCAAACGTGCCCTAGAACTGATTCCCCAATACCATGAATATTATCTGATTCAATTTATCATTAATAAACTACAAGGACACGCTTATGCAGCTATAGAAGGAGTTGAATATCATAGCCTTCATGACCTAGATCAGGCCTGCACAACTGGCGGCCCAGTAGCCACGCTTGGCTATTGCGTTTATTTGACTTCCTTCATTCATAGCGGGGAAGCTTCCCCCACTCTCGCGCTGGCGGAGAAGTCTTCTCGTCAAGGCGCGCGTGAAGAGACGCGCGATAGAGACGCGCGGGAATTATCAAGTCTCTGCAACTAGTCATGCACTTTCAAAACATAACATCTATTGTTTTGTTTCTTAAGTTACCGTAAGAAACACATCTCTTTTCTTAACTCCAAAATCACGTATTTTAACCCGTAATCAATTTCGTAATCAAAAGAAATGTAGTTACGAACTTCCTACGTTATACAAAATTGAATATACTTGGATTCAATTAACTCCGCAAGCTCACGCTTCACCAACAGGATCCACAGCAACTGAAACCTTTAACTCAACTCACATGGAATTACTTAACTCCAGGACATCTTGCCGTTAGCGGTATTTATTCCTCTACTGATATTGAAAGATTGTATAATCACATTATGTTTCCAACAGAGAAACCAGCCCTATTGAACTCTATGGCACGTGGAATAACAGGACACACATTTGGAGATGACTCTATATCTTTGTATAATTTATTAGACGAAGACACGTTAAATAAAATCGCTGAGAGCGCTGCCTCCCGTATTTGGAGCGGATTCATCACCTTTGGATCTACCACTGCCGGAGTATTCGGCATCTTCCTAATCATCCGTCTTATTAAACTAACGATTGACACCGCTATCCATGGATACGCTCTTCACTCAGTTTATGGATGTACTCTTCATCTTTTCGGCGCCTTGTGGAACTCCATAACTCATCTACTACTCCATTTGGCCCCAGGACCTCTTCGAGAAAACAAGCAGCAATCTGCAGACATGGAACAAGAAGAACCACTCCAGGTAAAGAGCACAATTGATCCTACAGCTCCTTCAATTTCTTTACCTACAAGTAATATTATTAACCAACCAATGATATATCGTGATTTGAATGATCGACTCTATCAAATAGAGAAAATGCCGCCCGTACATCGCCGCAGCCGCTCTCGCCGCACCACCGAGTAGCCAATGCTGACACATTGGGTTGTGCTAAAGCTCGGGCGGCACGAGCGCTTGCCTCCTTATACCTCGACGCGCTCTTATTCGCCTAACTTTAATATTAAATATTTCGCTTATTATTGCGAATTTAGCAAAATGGTACTTTTCAGTTTACTGTGCCCTACCTGCTCACGAGCGTTTGTACAAGTGCGATGGGACACCCTGTATATTCCATTATTAATAGAAGAACCGGTAAAGGTTACATCAAGTAAAGGTAAGAAAACTAAGTATAATCTGGTCACTGAAGACATCACCTTCGCTCTTACGCAAACTAGGGAACAACCATTATGCGGATACACGCTGTTACGAACTAAACACCCTAAACTTTTCATCTTAGAAACCAGGAAGGGAGACGCCTTCGCTCATCGAAACTCAATCTCAATAAACAATCTAAACATTTTTACCTACGTAAATTCAAAATTCGTTTACGTTGAAAAACATATACAGAATCAAATGACGACTCTCTATTACAACGTAATGCAACAACGACGCGAACTTGAGTGACACATCTCGCGTCAATATACCGAATATACAAAAAAAAAAAAAACCAAAACAGCCCGCCACAGCATGATATCGACTCATCGTTACCACGAGATAATCAATTTGATAAAGTTCTAGAAAATTCGGCAAAAGAATACAAAATAAAATAAAATTATAACGCAACCAACACAAAAAAATAATATAATTAAGAAAAAATAATAATGGTCACTACAATACTATTCTGGAACTCGTCCAAATCACAAGAATGAAAAATAATATTCGCGGTTTTTTATATATTGATAATATTCGGTGAGAGGCAGCACGCGGGCGCTGCGTGCCGCCTGCCGCGTTCGCTCAGTGTATTGCGCCGGACAAATTAATTAATTTCAGGTAGTATCCATAGAGTCCCCATTTTTTAAAAATACATTTTCTTTAGGAAATTAAACGAAGAATACGATGCTATTTTTTTAAACTTTGTATCTGTTGGGGGCGACTATGTAAATCAACTTCAAACATTTAATTTGTTTATAACAACAATAATTATAAACAAACATTGATCACAAGTAATTTTACAAGAAAGCTCATTTCATTAGCTTTAAAATGAAAAAAAAAAAAGTTTCTACGATAAATAGAACCGAAGATATGACGATTTGAAGATCAGCGTAATCGACGTATTGTCAAAATTTTGAACCCATGCATTTTCAAAAAAAAAAAAAATCCCCATACACGTGTCCACTCATTTTATGTGTAGAACACGTAAAAAAATTTTCAAACAGATTAAAAATGGGTCGACCAATTATTGTCCGATTTGTAAAAGAATGTCCCATATGGAGCGGATTCGTCACTTTCGGATCTGCCACCGCCGGAGTATTCGGCATCTTTTTAATTATTCGCCTAATCAAACTTACCATCGATACTGCAATTCACGGATACGCATTACACTCAGCTTACGGATGTACCATTCATCTTTTCGGAGCCCTATGGAGTTCCATAACTCATCTTTTACTTCATTTGGCTTGAGGACCTGTTCGAGAAAATAAGAAGCGACCTACGGACACGGAACAAGAAGAACCATTCCAGGTAATGAACACAGTTAATTCTACAACTCCTTCAATTTCTATACCCACAAGTAATATTATAACGCAACCAATGATATATCGAGATCTAAGCGATCGTCTTTACCAAATAGAGAAAACTCCTCCGAATACATTGGAGTTTTCTTCTAAATAAGGGGGGGGGGGATGTGACGTCCCGTCAAAAATTTTCCTTTTGACTCAAATCTGAAATCTCGCGCTACTTATAACCTTGCCATATATAATTTTATGTTTTTATATCATATATATATATATATATATATATATATCTCACGTTTCATACGTGAATCAATTAATCATTGGAATCACCCACGTATCACGGCAATCGTACAGCGATGGTTTTATATTCTTCAATTTGTCGAAACATTCTTTCCCTCTCTCTCTCCCCTCCCTCCCTCTCTCCTCCATTCTTTAGAGATTCTGGATTAAATGAGGAAGGAAAAGAAATAGCTAGATTATCTTTTGATGCCATAAAACAAAGTATTCCTTTCCAAATTGATGAAAATGTGATATATTTAGTTTATAGAGACATTATGGCCACAGATAAATCACTGATAGACATTGCAGAAGAGTGGAATAATAGAGCTACAGAATATCATGAAGAACAGGGAAAATATGATATAAAAGAAGCTCAAATACCTAGAAGTTTGTTTTGTGAAACAAATGTTTCATATGTTAAAGTTGACTAATCTTCCTACAAGAGATTGGAAGATTGGAAGCAACGCTAAAAGTGGCTTATAAGCCTTCTAATTGGCTGTAAGTAACTTTTAGAGGCACTTTTAGCGATAAAAGAGAGTTCAGAATACGGGTCATAGTATCAACCTGTTTTCTAACAGATCTAGAATTATTATGTAACGCAATGTGTGAAATTTTCTAAATTTCATTATTTCTATATATGAAATTACTTATATAATAATTACAGTAAATTTCTTTTTCAGGAAAACCGAGACATTGATTTGGGAAATGAATAAAGGAAAGGAAAGGAAAGTAAAAGATATTACAAAAATCTCAAGTCAACAGTTTTATCGACCTGTTAATACTACTATAAAGGACATAATAAACAAAGCTGGACCCGTAACCAGTCATAACAGTAAGATCTTTTTCTTTCATTCTAAGAAGCCACTTTTCGTATTCATTAATATAATTGTTATATATATTAGCGATCATTTTCGTGTTATTTCATTTGTTTGCACATCTTTGTATGCATCCTATAATTATAAGGAGTTTATAGAAAACAGGCTACATCCACATTCATTGATTTGTTGCATCCTAGATTTAGGAAAGCAAGTGCAAAGAATCTAACTTGAGCTATTTATAAGATTTATGCATGTGTATATGGTTCTCACATATACATATTTCTTGTAGATGAATCAAGATAAACATCTTTTGATCTTACTTTCTTAAACGTAGGATGGAAAGAATCAATGATGCTATGTATGAGTAGTATATTCAATACATATGTACAATGTCAATGTCAGTAATGTTTTTATTGAGTACCAGTTGTTAATTTGCAAATTTATCTTTTATTTCTGGAAAAAAAAAACGGACCGAATTAAGTTATACACCCAATAGATCCGGCTGATACGAAATACTTTGCGTTCGCGATGCCTGACGGGTAGTTTGAATACACGCGACTTCCTTTCGGATACTGCGAATCCTCAGCCGAGTTTCAAAAACAAATTATACAGATTTTGCAACCGCTCATCCGGTAAGAAAAGGTCACAGTATAATATCGACGATATACTAATCGCGACCGTTACGATTGAAGGAAATAGAAATACTTGAGAAGAACTTGAGAAAATATTGATAGTGTTTAACCTGTAACGGTCACACGGGGTTCAGTGGACCCCAGGCAAACTTTGTGGCTATTTTGAGTTCAGAAGGGCTTTTCGAAATTAGACTTATAGCACCATCTGTTGTTGTTTGAACCCAACACAACAAGTTTCGACACGTCACAAATGTCTCCATGACATCAGTTGACCTGCAGAATCGAATAAGTACGGACGTTTTTTTTCGTGGGGTTCAGTAGACCTCGTGTGACCTTAGTGTGGCAAAATAATAAAAAAATTAATTTTTAAATCAATTGTTTATTGGTGTTGAGCTGTCTTAATTAAGGTAAGTATCAATGCACGAGGTAAAATATTTTTTTTCCGGTAGTAAATAATGGTTATTATGTATATATATATAGATGCCTTACAACCTTCGACCTCGATCAATCGCCAGCCGACTCGTATCAGAAGAAAATGCTGAGCCTATCGATGACGAAGGTTCCGAGACAGAAGACCATGTCTCAGAAGTGGGATCAAGAATCAGTCGGTCGGGATCAAGGATCCGGGCGATAGAGAACCAGTCGGTTAGGATTAGAGATCCGTTGTAGAGGATCATGGATCGCGGCGCGTTGGAGCAAATGAGCTTGGAGGAGCTCAAAAAAGAAGCCAAGAAATTGCATCTGCCGCTGAAGGCCGATAGGGCCGAGTTAATAGACGCGCTGATGACCCAGATGGAGAGACGAAGGCAGACGAGGGCCGGTCGGAGCCAAGACCCGACGTCGAACCAGGCGCTTCGGACCAGGGAGGCCCGAACGCCGATGAGGAGTCAGAGCCGGTGACGGCCTCTAGACTAAGGAAAGTCTTGTCGGCGGTAACGGCCGACATGGCGAATCAACACCAAGCGATGCAGGAGCAACAGCTCCGGTTTATGGAGCAGCAGCAGCAACAATTCGAACGGTTGGCCCAGCTGCTGACTGCAGGCCAAGCGAGAAATCTGCAATCGGGTAATCCCGAGCCGTTGGGAGGAGACGGCGGAGCGAGCCGATCCCAAGGAGGATCAGCTCTGCTGGAATCAATCCCGTCGCCCGGGACGTCGAGTGGGTTCCCGCACGGGAACACCATAAAATGGTTGACTTCACAAATTCCGGAGTTTGGCGGAGGAGAGAATGAGAGTGTCCACGCCTGGACGGCGAGAGTGGACATGGTGGCCCAGATCCACGGCGCATCTGATGCAGCGGTGCTTTTAGCGGCGTCAAGCCGTCTAGTAAAAAATGCCAGGAAATGGTATGAGGTACAGCAGGGAGAAGTACTGGCCTCCTGGATGGCGTTGAGAGGACAGTTCAAGAAAATCTTTGACTGAAAAGTTCCCCTGTACAAGGCGATAATCAAGATGGAGTCCAGGAAATGGAACAGAAGCAAAGAAACCTTTGACGAATATGCCATTGATAAGCTGAGGCTAATCCACCAGCTGGATCTACCGAGCAGTAGCACAATCAATCTACTGATAGGAGGGTTGCCAGAGCACCTCCAAACCACGACGCTGTCATTGGAGTCGTCCACAGTCGAACAATTCCTTGATCGCATGAGGGTCATTGTCGGAGGGCTGCCTGTGCAGAAAAAGGTGATACCAAGTAAGTAAAACTACCAGAGCACAGTCCGACCCTACGTAGTAATTTACATCAATAGTACCAATCTGAGTATTCTGATGTACAAAATGACTCAGATAACACCGACGCAGATGAGGAAATAGAGGATGATTGGGAAAACGTGTCGTTAGATCGGCCTTTATTGGAATCTCCTGCTCGAGGTCGCCCCAAGACTAAGCTGAGGGGAAAGAACGGCTTTGTTTGGGATACAAAACTAGCTAACCGTCGGTCAGGTATGTCATGCAGGTATAAATGTATATATTATAAGTAGTAAGTGAACTCAGGTATACACTCATACATATATGCATTATACGTTGTAACTCAACTCGTAATTTTACTTTTGCCTACATTTTATTTTTTTTTCTACAGATCGAGTTAGTGACGTTGATCCGGTGTTCATCCCAAAATCTTCTGGCCCAGCGACCAATTTACAAAGTGTTGACAAATTTTGGAATGTGCTTTTTCCTCTCAATATTATAAAAATGATCGTTGAGCACACTAATACTGAAATAGAAAATCATTGTCTATTATTGATTCAGCAGAACCATAATCTTCAAACATATCACCATCACACAGATGAAGAGGAAATGCGAGCTTTTATCGGACTTATGTATTATAGTGGTGCTTGGAAGTCGGCAGCTGTGGATGCTCATGACTTGTGGAATAATCAAAATGGAATAAATGGCTCACTGTCATGAGCATTTTGTATTTTATTCCGTTTAGATTTATTATTTTTTATTTTCTTTTTATTTTTATTCTTAATTTTATTTTTATTTTTATTTTAACTTAATTTATTTGTAATTTATTGGTTTTATATTATTAATTATATAGACACAAATTTGAAATGTGTATTTATTTTTTGTAAGTTTTCTTTGTTATCTTATAATTGGGCTCAAAAGGCAAGAAATCCACACTTATTATTTTAAAATGAAATAAATTTTTATCGATGTGTAATGCCAAGGGCTCGATACATATGTTTTTGAGAACGTGTTTACGTTTTGATGACAAAAACACGAGAGATGCAGATGATAAGTTCGCTTGTATTCGTGAAATATGGGAGATTTTTATTTCAAATTGTACACAGTGTTACCAGCCAATTCGTGATTGCACAATTGATGAAATATTGCTAGGATTCCGCGGGCGTAGCAAGTTTCGTATGTACATCAAATCCAGATAAGTACGGTTTGAAATTTTTTTCTTTAAATGATCCCTCAACGGCGTATTTGATATTCGCAATTCCATACTTGGGCAAAATACCATTGACTGACTTGCTGCCAAACGAAAAATCATCAGAATATTATTTTCGAAAGACGACAGTTCCGATTCATGGCAGTAAACGTACCGTCACCTGCGATAACTGGTTCACATCTGTACCACTTTTGCAACGGATGAAAGAAGAACCTTATGGGTTAAAAATTACTGGTACCATCAGAAAAAATAAGCAGGAAATTCCTGCAGAAATGAAAGTATCTTCGAAAAATCCTCCGGCTGCAAAATTTTGTCATACAGATAGTATGACGTTGGTATCATATACGCCAAAAAAAAATAAAATAGTGTTAGTTATTACATCCGATAAGCGTACAGTTTCATTAAATGATAGTAAGCCAGAAATCGTTTTGCATTATAACTAAAGGTGGCACGGATTGTTTTGATTGGCTTTACCATTCTCATACGGTACACTCGAGGACTAATCGCTGGCGTATGCGAGTCTTTCAGGGAATGCTTGATCAGGCTGCAGTAAATTTACGTATTTTACCGATATTTTACATGTAAATACGCAAATGAAGGCATAGATAAAAAATTATCAGCAAAAGAATGCTTGGATAAAATTAGTATGTATCTCGTGACACCTTTTCTAGAACGTCAATAATGAAGCTGCTCGCAAGGGTTTGCGTGTAGGTATTGCTACAATTTTAGGCAAAACAGCTGAATCAGTTGACAATGAAAGAGTTGAGTTGCCAAGTAAAAAAAGATGTGAACTTTGCCAGCGATCAAGAGATAGAAAAACAAAAATACAATGCGTTTCCTGCCAACGGCCCATGTGCGACGAACACCGTTTGTACTTGTGCGTCGATTGTGGTGGTTGCGATTAATTTATCTAATTTTTTCTGAAAATATTTTTATTTTTCTATTGTAATTGATGAAATATATAATTTTTAAATTAAAAATACCTCTTTTTTACATTATTTTGCATGTATAAATGTACCATTTCTATTTCACGAGATTGACCGAAATTCGTAACTTCAGACTTCAAAATAAATATACTTTTTTCAAAGTTTCTTAAATCTCTATTTTTTTTTCAAAAATATATTGTTTCCCGAGTAAAACGCCGTTGGATTTTTTTCGATATTGCAAAAATTAAACTTTCTATGAATTTTTTTGTAAAAAAAGTTAAATTTCGTGAGTTTTTTTTTCTTATCGATTTTTGACTATTTTAAAATCATAAAAAAAAAACGATTAAATCATTTAGAGGGAATGTTAAATTAAAGTTTGGCGCAAGATTTAAGTCAATGTATCAAATAGAGTATAATACAAGTAAGATTCGTTTAAGTGCGCGGTGTCCGCTGGACCCGTGTGACCGTTAAGTTATTATTTGGACGTGTGACCGTTAAACAATACAATTTTGAATTAAATATCGAAAAATGCAAATTTTTACGGAAAATAATTGAGTATTTGGGATATCAAATTTCTCCGGAAGAAATCACCCTTAGTCCGCGACACACAGAGGCAGTTAAAAATTTTCCTCAGTCGCGAAACGTAACGGAGGTGCAACGATTTCTTAGACTCACAAATTACTTTCGTAAATTTATAAAAGATTACGCAAAAATCGCTAAACCATTGCATAATTTATTTAAGAAAACTAGGGTATTCGATTTTGGCGAGGAATGCGCCGACAAGCATTTCAGGAACTAAAAAATAAACTAATCACGTCGCCAGTGTTCTGTTTTACAATCCGCGAGCGGAGCTCGAGCTGCACACCAATGACGAGTGCGGTCGGCCTCGCAGCAATTTAATATTTGTATTAATACAAAATTAATTATTAATTTGTATTAATACAAAAATAGCCAAAGGAGTTACTTGTCAGTGTGAATATGAAATTCACAAGAAAGTTTAAATAATAACACTCTACCTAGAAACTCTCCTGCCATAGCAGTTTGACTCTTAGACTCAATCTGTATTATTATAGAATGTGTCGCGATTTATTTGATAAATTCTTGTTTTTATTTCCAACTGTTTCTGAATTACTTCTTATGCAACGCGTATTTACTTCTCGACATAAAGCAAACTAACATTTCCGATTAAATGTTTGAATCTCAATTGTCGATTATAGAAGAATTTAACAATTTTGTAGAAAATGATATATCAGAAGATGCTTCACATAGTGAAGAAAATATGACAACAAGAATTGATTGAGAAGAATTAGAATTGTTTCCTTCCGATTCTGTGCCCGTCGGAAATAAAGAAAGCAATAAAATATTTCAATATTTCCAATTAAATATTTCAAATAGCTGCGATAGCTTGTTACAACAAATGAATAATCTTATATTCATTACTCTAAATAAAACTTCTCTTGATAATAATGTTAAAAAATTGCAAGGAGCAAAATTACTCCCCTCACACAAATATTTAATTTATAAACGTGTATCAATGAAATCAACAAAAACAGCAAATGTATTCTGGACCTAATCATCAGCTGACCCGTGTAATTTCCATGCTTGCAATGTTCTGTATCAGAATCAAGCTCAAAAAGTCTTTGATTCAAATACTCAAATCTTGTGTAATCTTTGACAATTAAAGAGAATTATTTTTGCTTAATCAAAAAATCCAAATATAATGTTTGTAACTACACCTTGATACAAAACGAACATTCCAAGTTATTTGTAAAAATTAATAAGAACCTCCTCGTTAAATTTAAAATTTCTACCAGTAATTTAAAAATTTTGGTTTAAGACATTAAGTCTGAATTCATTTGTAGAGATAGAAATGCAAGGTCTCTATCATATTCTTAATCAGAAGTGTCAATTGGAACGGCAGATTTTTTAAAATGCAGTATTCTTGGGTCATTATCAATCAGCCTGATACATTTTCATATAATTTAATAAAAGACCCTAGTTAAATAATTATATTAGATAAAGTAACACATATATCATGTCATTATCAAATGCGTTCCAATTGACGTCATATGTCGCACAATTTTCAGTTGTACAAAAATTATTGTTCTCGATTTATCCGCATCACTACAAAATAGATCTATGTATCTATCTCCTAAAATATTCACATTTCAATCAACAGCAAACATCAATTGATTGCAATCTTCTCATCAATCATGTACAAGATAAAAGAAAAATGAAGTTTGATTCCGCTTGCAGTAGTACTTACTCAGATGCTGGAGTCGATTACAAAATCAGTCCGGAAACATGTTGATGCAGAACACCTTGTTGATGGTATGTACTTTAAGATGATTTCTCTAGTGACCATGTCTTGTTCCCTGTCGAGAGTACAGCTCTTCTCAATACTTTTGCAAAGACGGCAACCAATTGTCGCATTCTTCCATCAGGAATCTTGCTGACAAGGCAATCTTCGATAACACAGTTGCCTCCATTGACGAAAACTATGAAGTAATTTTCTGAAATTTGGAACTTTGTTAATGCAAGATTCATTGGCACCTCTTGATTAGATTTGTTAAGCTGATTGCCAATATCAATACATGGTTACATATTATACTCGGACAGAGATTGCACCAATCTTTTTCTCAACCACTCACCTCTTATTATACGTCGAAAAGCATAACCAACAAAGGTTTTCTCTGAAACCAGCTGACGGAACAAATGAGACGAACAACAGTGAATAAGCCTTAATGTAATCTGTAAACGTCATGATCAATTAGGTACAATCATTAAAAAAACTACAGTAGACTTTGAATGATGTGATGATCACTTACTGCTACATCCACTGGATGATAGAAATTTCAGAATTCCATCAATGGAATCTACATCAAATGAACAGTTAAAGCCAAGGATGTTGTCACAGTCAGGCCATATGAAAAAGAGAATATCTATTCTGCAGGCTCTTTACTGATCAATTTTCCAAAAGTATGGATCAACACCACTAAGGTTATCATGTGGCTGCATCTGTTATAGAATGAGATGCCAACATATCAGTTTCAGGTAAAAGAAACCAGTTTTTTGGCCTGAGTCAATCTATAGCATTTACATCACTCCTGGCAACCCCAAACTCTGGTAAGCTCAACTTTTATATCCAATCCTGATGAACAGCATGGATGATTCCAAAGAAGGAAAACAATGCATGGTCGTTTCTAGAACCATGTTGTACCAAGAAGATAGTGCTAAGCATACTCAATCGTCAATCTGCAAAAGAGCAAATTAAATTTTAAACTTATTGTCAATGGTTATTCAATTTTTATATCCATAAGCATCAGTCATAATCGTATGTGTGTGATCTTACCTTGATTCTAAGTTCAAAACACACTGTAACTCTTGGATAACTGCAGAGACTAGCAGGATTCTGTAGAAATTTTTGAGACTGAAGTTATCGAAAGATAATAAAGACAGTCAAGTATTCAATGGAGGATTTTATTGTCATCCGTTTTCGTGGAACAGAATCGAACGATCGGACGAACAGCGATCCACTAAGCCAAAAGTTACCGGTACACAAAATGTGTCTCGATACAAAATGGCCAATTTCGCACGATTAACTGTGTCATCTTTCCACAGCAACGTTCTACTTCGATACAGCAATAACTCCATCTCCATACTCGGAATACCGAAGTATTATTCCACTAATACTCTGCTCTTATTCTTCTCAACGTCTTTACTCTCAAATCTCTTACAGTTCACGCCGTTTTACCAAAGCAGTGAATATCGGAACACAGCCGAAGTCTCTTCCGATCAACAACGTATTCTGGGTAACAATAACGGTAACCGGCACGAACGGTTGAATCTCAAGTCGGATTCTTAGCGCATGCGCAGAGAACAATCGACTGTGATATTAATCAGTTTTTTTTTTTTTTTTACAGTTGAAAGTTTATAAAGCCTTGTGTCTACGATACTAAAAATCGGTTCGAGATCTTCATCTAAGAAATATTCAGTAAATAAAATTGCCGCTTTTCCATAAAAACTGCTAGTCGAGATTTCGATAATCTCGGACCGATTTCTAGTATCGTGGACACAAAGCTTAAAGCCTGATCTACATTGAGTTGTAAGGGTGCCATCACATGGCGCGTATTTTTCAAGACGCGTAATTTGTGAGAACCAATCGTAAATCAGTGTAGAATAGAAAGTTAACATTACAACAGAAATTCTGATCTCCAATTGGTTGTATTATTTACGCAATACGCCCCATATGACAGCACCCTAAGTAGTTAAGCCATAAGAAACTGACCAATCACACTCAATTATTTTCTTCAAATTCGACTGTGATTGGTCAATTTCTTACAACTTAACTTACGATTCAGTGTAAAATGGGTCTTACACCTATTATAAATCCGGCCTTATGGTTATGATTAAAAATGCATTTTTACAAGATGAATTATTTGAACACTAAAGTTGATCGCACACACTGTCCGTAAGCCCGGTCTACAATAAGTGTAGTAAGCTCTAAATCGGAAGCACATAAAAAAACTTAAAAACTAAACAGTAAAGCCTTCGGCACACGATACGATTTTTCGTACTGGATTGCTTACGTGAGCCAATAAGGATGCAGAATTTTAGATCAAGTGACTTAAAGCTTAATCCTAATTGGCTCACGTAAGCAATCCAGTACGAAAAATCGTATCGTGTGCCGAAGGCTTAAAACTTAAGCGAATTGACCAATCACGGTCAAGCAGTATTGACCGTGATTGGTCAATACTGATCAATTCGCTTAAGTTCTGCTGCTTATTGCTTAAGTTTTTTTATGTGCTCCCGGCTTTAAGGCCATCACACACGAACCTTCCGTAACCTGTAACCCGTAAGCGTAAGGAAATCGATCAATCAGCATTGAGTATTCCAGTTAAGTAATTGGTGGCGTTCAGCAGACGCAACTGTTGAGTAATTCTTTTTAATGCGTCAACATGATTGGTCTAGATTTCGGGATCTAATAGAAAGGACCAATAATCACTGATCGCTCACTGATCTGCTCTGCTGCTGAACGCAGCCATTGAAATGATGGTCTTTAGTCCGCGTCTACAATAGAAGTAAGCAGCCTTGCAACTGTTGTAAAACTCGTAAATCTGATGGGTGTATGCTCTTAAATTTAACAAAGAATAAGAGCATACGTCAATTAGATTCGGTTTTTGCAACAGATTATGATTTTTACAACAGTTGCAAAGCTGTTTTTTTTTTACTGAATGCAGCCAAGTATAATCATCTTGAAACATAACAACTGAAAAGTCTGATTGGATGAAATTTTAAAATACAATTTCACGTGTCGCTAAAATAGACGATTGAGGCGACAGATTTGTTGCTTGCAATCTAGTGGCTATAATTTTGTAGTTGAATCAATTTAACTACAAAACATTACCGTTGAAACATCACGTGAAACGCTGATGCTACCGTGTTGATTTTTTCTCATACAAAAATTACAGTACAAAAGTTATCGCTGTAATAATTCAGACAAAAGTTTACTGTCAGTTATCCTTTTTGTCAAATTTTGTCGATCAATTTCAGCGACTCATAAAAATGTCAATTTATGGGAACGTTAAAAGCAGTGTTGAACGTCGTTACGTGTCATTTTCAAATTGTATTCAACTTCAGACATTGATCGCTTTCCTTACGTTTAAAGTTTTATTACTTATGTGTTCTGACCTTAATATACCTGTATTGATAGAGTTTTGGAACATACCCCTGTGAGCAGGTGTCTTAAGTTTTGCGCGATGTGGTACAATCATTAAATAAATTTATTTTGCTTGTTATTAATTCACAAACATAATTGGTATATTTATAAATAATAATTTCTTATTAATTACAGTTATTAGCTGCCAAAATTTATATATTACTAAATATATTATTATAAAGTGTCGGTTGACATTATGGCCGGTATTCATAGTCGAGTCTTAAATTTAAGATCGTCTTAGGCTGGTATTCATAGGATCTTATAATTAAGATCGTCTTAAGTTCATCTTCAGATATTTCGTAGCCAATGAACTGATTCGTACAGCATCTAAAGATAAACTTAAGACGATCTTAAATATAAGACCCGACTATGGCTGCTTTCCTTTTAGAGAACACAGTCGACACTTCTGACACAAATCGACACACGTCGCTTTCCATTTACAATTTCATTCGAACTCAATCGACACTTTTCGACTCTGCTTGAGAGGAGAGTCGGAGTGTGCTTCTGACCGATTCTGAACAATATTAGAACGCATTCACTCCCAGTGTCGAATCTATGAACATACTTTGTACGTGAAATGTGTTCATAATTAATAAAATAAAATAATATAATAATTATTAATAATAAAAGATTACAATGGTAAGTATTATGTACTTTGTAATCGTAAATAACGATTTGTATTTTATATTAAAATTTATTAGTAACTTTTATTAATACATTATAATAACTTATATTTGTGGTTAACGAATTGTTAATTGCCCTTGGAATTATATCATTATTTTTTCTTACATTTGAAAATACAGTAATAACAATAAAACTCTATTTTTAAAAAATATTTATAATAAATATAATATATTTACAGTATTTATAATATACATATTATATGTACATACATTTATACAATTTTTATTGGAAACACATTGTTTAAGAAAGTTTGAGAAATCTCTCTGGTTTAAGTAAATTTTATTAGGTTAGGTATTAAAAGTTCGTACACACTACACACACTGCGTGTATATCGCGTTCCATTTAACTGTGGCAAACTGTGCTCGAGTGTGTTAATCTGTGTTAATTTGTGTCTTCTAAAAGGAAAGCAACCTATGAATACCGACCTATGACTGAAATAAAATTGTTAATTACAAAACCTAATTACTGTTATAAACATATATTAATAATTAATTATAAACATATATTAATAAAAATATGATTTACAACAAAATAACTTTATTGGTGCAAACATGCCATTGGTCAATTTCTCTAGGCGAATGCCTGCTGGTTCAGCAAAGTTCATGTAAATGAGCCTTAGGTTGTGAGCAATAGACGTATCGTTTCGGAACGCGTCGTCCTCGTTTCGTGACGGGTGCCAACATCTTTTCGCGCTCTTTTGGGAACGCTGGGAAACATCCGTGGTCTGTTCTGTTCTTGTTCGGCCTGTTACTGTTGGTCCCGATTGTAGGAAAAAAAGGGGATAGTCGAAAAAGTAGTGCACAAGCGAAGGCGGTGCGTAGCGCAACGGCGGCAATTGGTACGCGATTAAGCGTTATGCATGATACTGCACATTGACGTATGTATCTACGTATACCGCATTGAGCGACCTGTCGAGACGGAATGCAGTTATCGTAGACTGGAATAGTCGTGCAAGTACCATAGTGGAACGAGACATTGAGGATCGGTCGGGAGTTTACGTGACAACGCGATTAAACATTTCACGATAACTTGCGACGAGTTGCGTGCCGGCACACATTGATCTACTCGAGCACGGAAATTGGTTATTGTAAAAATGGCGGCCGAGGCAATGCTAAATAAGAACCGAATGATGGTGTTTAAGAACAAAGGCAAGGACCAGGAGGTGAGTGGATCGTCGTTGCGACCTAACGGGGAGTAACTGAGTTTCTTGCGCGATGGAAATTATCGGCTGGAAAGTCGAGACTCTTCCCACGTTCGCTACTCTGCTCGATGCCATTTTCCCCCCATGAACTCGTACATGCGTTTATACGTGCTGCTCCGCTTTTCTTCAGATTTCTTCCTACTCCTTTTTCTTCCTTTTCATCCTCTCTGTTCTATCTTTTTTTTTATTCTTTTTGCATGTATTGTTTCTTTCTGGCCTTCATGTTTCCTTCCATTGCTCTCTTGTCTCTTCACTTTCCTTCCTTTTCCATCACCCTTTTTTTTCTCTACCGTCTTTTGTCTTCTCTTTTGTCATCTCTTTCCACTTGTTGCTTCTTTTATAATTTATTGAATTGCTGATGATTTAGTAATTGTGTTGAAATTACTGTATGATGTAATCATTATGTATCCTAATAATAATTTTGCAATATTATTTTAATTAAGATTTTATTAGGTTATACCTATATATTTTTTAACATTTGTTTATGTAGAGTTTACATAGGTTTCTGGTATATATTTATAATAACTACATGTGAAAATCTTTTTACTACAAATATCTTTATCATATGTTTCAATTATACAAAAAATATAATTAATGAATTATTTATTATGTCAATTTTAGTTAGTAAGGTAAACATGAGTTTTATTTGTCTTAATTAATAAAGTCCTATAGTCATTTTATAATTAAATGTATATTATGATGATATATGTTATAATTAGAATATAAGAATGAACTGCATAACTAAACAATTTAAAAAAAGATTAATAAGGAAAGATTAGTTATTATAGGATATAACTGTATATAATGGCATATTCTATTGTTTTTTTTTGGTGCTCCAATATCTTATATTGGAATAATATTAAGAGATAACGAGTTAAATTAGCTACTTTCTAAAAACTGTAATATAATATGTTATGATCGTATATCTTAAAATTTAAAAAAAATAGAACAAACAGTAGGTCAGGAAAACGAACAAATCATAAATAACATGTATAAATATACAAAGTTTAATACAACATAATAACAAGAGTTAAAATTAACATTTATAGGAAATGCGAAGAAGACGTAATGAAGTGACAGTAGAATTACGTAAGAATAAGCGAGAAGAAACTTTACAAAAGAGGAGAAATGTACCTATCACAGATTCAACAGGTAACGTCTAAAATTAAAATTTCTTATTTTTATGCATGACAATCTTAATCAACATAAACATTGAAACATTGTAATATTAATATATTATAATATATTAATATATATACTAATATATTGTAATATATTAATAGATATACTAATATATTAATATTAGTATATTATTTGTGCAAATAGATGAAGATGACATCGATAAACAACTTGCAAAAATCAATTTGAAAGAGTTGGTAGCAAAGGCAGGTAGCTTAGATCCAACAGTACAATTACAAGCTGTGCAATCAGCAAGGAAGTTACTGTCATCCGATCGTAATCCACCCATTGATCCATTGATAGAGAGTGGTATTTTACCAATTTTAGTTCGCTGTCTTGAACAACATAACAAGTAAGACAAATTTTTGTGGAAGTTTATTATATATCAGGTTTTTATATTTTTTTATATCTTTATGATATCTTTATTATTTGTAAAGTCATAATTTTAGAAATATTTTTTATAAGTTGTATATCAAGCTATATTTACCTATGTGACTGTAGGTCGTTTATAGGATTTTTATTAACATTATGTTTTAGTCCATCGTTGCAATTTGAAGCAGCTTGGGCTTTAACAAACATTGCAAGTGGAACATCGGCTCAAACACAAGCTGTAGTTGCTGCTGGTGCAGTGCCGCTGTTCTTGCATTTGTTACTTTCAAGCCAACAGAATGTATGTGAACAAGCTGTATGGGCCTTAGGTATGACATCTAATTATAAAAAATATTTTATATATATATATTGTTGCGCCCGCGTCTGGTCACCCGGTACGCAGAGTGTGGAAGTGTACCGGGAAATGAATCTCGTTCCTTGGCAACGGCTGTTACGCGTTGCGAAGGGTTGTTGTTGTTTGGGCTCTCGAGCCGAAGGAAGTTTGTTGTATAAATCTGTCATAAATAAAATCGTTTTGTTCTTGTTTCAACCCTGTGTCCTCCTTTGCCGCGAGTCCGGCGAGAGCGCGGGTGAGAGTGTGAGTGAGTGCGCCGCTAGACCGAGAGCGCGAGTGCAGCAATATATATATATGTACATACATACATACATACATACATGTATCTCATAATTTAAACAATATTTTTATAATTTTATATATGTTTTATAATTGTATATATATATATATATATATAAAAGATGTTTTTTGTACCAAATATATTTTTTATATTTTAAAAGATTAAAATGTTACATTGCTTTAAAATAATTTTTTAAAATTGTTAATTTTGAAGATTACGTTATTAAAAGTATATTATTATAAGTAATTTTTCTCATTTACTATTTTTAATAAAAGTATTTTTGTCTAATTTGTTATGATATTTTAATTATCATGGTAAAATATAACATAATAGTATATAATATACCATAATATATAACATAATAATAAAGAACATATGTTTTTATTGAAAAAGTTATAAACAGCAATTGTCTAAAAACATATGTACATGTATACATAAGTAATATATGTGTATATATACACATACTAATATATTACGCATATTTTTTGTTTCTATAGGTAATATTATTGGAGATGGTCCAGCACCTAGAGACTATGTTATAAATCTTGGGGTTGTAAAGCCACTACTAACGTTTATTAAACCAGATATACCTATTACATTTTTACGTAATGTGACATGGGTTATCGTGAACTTATGTAGGAATAAAGATCCACCACCGCCAGTTCAAACTATAAAGGAAATTTTGCCTGCTCTAAATATGCTTATTCATCATAGTGATGTTAATGTAAGAAATATGATTATTTAAATGTAGAGAAATATACAAATGTATTTAATATTAGAAGATTCTAAAAAAGCTAATATAATATCTGTTGCCTTTGATTTAATAACAAAAGCAATTCAGTTGTTTTTTTCTTTTAATTTAAAGAATCGACAAAAATTAAAATTAACTTCATAGAATTGTTTTTTCATTGCATTTACTTTTAAATATAATAGATAAATTACTAAATTTTATTTTAATATAATTTATCTTAGGCTGATATAAATTATTATAATTCTAATAATTTTTTAAATAGATTCTTGTTGACACTGTATGGGCCTTGAGTTATTTAACTGATGGTGGTAACCAACAAATTCAAATGGTTATAGACAGCGGTGTTGTACCCCGTTTAATACCACTTCTTTCGCACAAGGAAGTCAAAGTGCAAACTGCTGCTCTCAGAGCAGTTGGCAATATCGTGACTGGTACAGATGAGCAAACACAAACTGTTTTAAATTGTGACGCGCTTTCGCATTTCCCCAATTTATTGACTCATGCAAAAGAGAAAATTTGTAAAGAAGCAGTCTGGTTTCTTTCAAATATTACTGCCGGCAATCAGTCTCAGGTTCAAGCAGTTATAGATGCAGGACTTTTACCACTCATTATTCGTAATTTAGCAAAGGTAAACAAATAATTTGGTGTAAATAAAATGTTCATTGTTATTATATTATTGCTTCATATTGTTACATATGCGATATTATTTACACTTTGTTTTTATAGGGTGAATTTCAAACGCAAAAGGAAGCAGCATGGGCCATTAGTAACCTTACGATAAGCGGCAATAGAGATCAAGTTGCACGGCTTATACAAGAGGGAGTTATTGGTCCATTTTGTGATCTTTTGTCATGTAAAGATACTCAAGTTGTACAGGTGGTATTAGACGGAATCCATAATATGCTTAAACTTGCTGGGTCACAAGTTGAACATTTGGCAAACATGATAGAGGAATGTGCCGGTAAATGTGCTTTATTATATAATACATTTATTTTTTTACATTTTCTTTGTATATACAAAAAGTGTAAGCAGAGTGTAAAAAATTTAACAATGAATGTTTATATGTACTTTTTTCATTTCAAAGGTCTGGATAAAATTGAAGCATTGCAAAACCATGAAAATGTAGATATTTACAAACTAGCATATGACATTATCGAGCAATACTTTTCAGAAGAGGTGAGGCATCATGCTTAATTCTTAATAACATAAATTTTTTCATATATAATCACATCTCATTGATTTTCAGGCGGATGACGCACCATTGACATCGCACGAAGGAGCTTTTGAGTTTGATCAGACGACGAGTATTCCGAGTGAAGGTTTTAAATTCTGAGAGAGTCTCCACTTCTTACCCGATCGTGCCGTCCCCCGACAAACTCCAGCATGGAGACATTTTGCTTTCTCTTTCCTATTTCTACATCTCCTTCCTACTCCAATGAAGGCATAGCAATATGAACGTACTGCTACTGAATCAAGAATTATTGCGTTTATTCTTACAAACATACAGTGTGATTCATCAACTTTTCCGTATTCGGAAAGCCACAATGAAGCAAAAGAAGAAAGTTAATTATGGAATGAAGGAGCTGGTAACCACCAAATTGAGCATCTATGGACTTTGATTTTTTTCTTTCCCCGTTTCGTATCATGTATGTTACCTTTTTTCTTTTATGATCTACGATAAACGCGTATTAGCAATCTTTAGCTAAGCGCTGCTAGCTACATAACGCATGTAAGTAAATTATTCTAGAAGTCGAATAACTTCATAATAAGATGTTAAGTTAATGGAAAAAAAAGAATCTTTCTATCATGCTTGATCATGCTACTCTCCACTCCAACTCAGGACGAGTCTTGGTTAGCGATATTACTTTTATAAAATAATTCGTGTATATTTTAGGCATGTTAAATTTATAATAATATTGATTACTAAAATAAATGAATCAATTGACTACTCTTTGCTAGCATAATTGATAAGTGTGGATTTCTGTAAGGAGCAGACAACCAATAAAATTTCAACGGAAATTCGGCACAACTTCAACCATCACTCGATAATTTTATCTTGATTCGTTAGCATGGAAGTAGATCAGTCAAATGTGCCTATACTAATTCTTAGTTATTATGTAGTTTCTATTTATAGACTATTGCTTGGGGAAAAAGCATGTGTAAACTCTGTAAATAATCCTAATCTGCAATTATACATTTTTTTTATTCAATACTATACAGATATAATTAAGATTCTTTAAATTCTATCGTGGGGTCTGCAAACGGATGCACGTCATCTGCATACAGTTCCTCTGGGAGCGATTTTTCGGTAATACTTGATAAATACGTAGGGAAATATGGTGCTGTCTTAGGTTGCCTTAGAGGAAGTAATGTATCATATATGTAACAATAATTATTGACTTCACCAGGTACATTGTGTCCCAGAACCCAAATCACATTATATTTCGTATTTATTCGTAGAATCTAGAAACAAAACATCATTTACATTACCAAAAAAAGATTAGTAAGTAAATTTATAAAACAAGTGGTAAAATTTATAAACCTCAAATCTTAGGATACAAGATTTTTCTTGTTTTTTATATACATACATACATACATACGTATATGTACGTGTGTGTATTTTATTACATATATAAATTTACTTACCCTAACACCTTTAAGAATACGCCACCGATTACCCATGTGTCCAGGCATTTTAGTGCCAGGCATAACTCGGGCTTTTGTGCCACCTGACCCGATATTCCCGGGTCGTCTATGAGTTTTGGTCACACCGTGACTGGCAGGCATCCCTTTGAAGCCCCATCGTTTCATAACACCTTGGAACCCGCGATCAATCCTAATGGAATTCACATGCTTTGATTTTTCACGAATAATTGATGATTCATTAATTGATATAATTATATATTTTTTCTTTTTAAAGCAATTCATATTAGGACATGACGAGATAAAAATTATTTACGTTTTTCCACGGATATCTACGACTTCTCCTGGTTTAAAATGTGTAGCGAATAAAGGAGTTCCTGGCTGCAATGCTGCTTCTGGAGATACTATAAATCTTCTTAGTATACGTTTTGGCATAACTCCAGTATCGTTAAAGATACCATAATATTCTTTAGTAATCTATGCAAAAAAAATACTGTCAGTTTTATGTGTGTAAAGTAGAAAAATTTACTAGATGTAACTTTTCAATTACATACCAATTGCGGATCTATATTTTCTGCTCCTACCACGAGACATCCGCGTCTCTTTTTGACTTGTCTCGAAAGTGTGCGGCTTTTTATTGGAAAAAATTTCTCTGGTGGTATATATTTTACCACTTCATTGTCGACAACCTATATTATTAAAACAGAATATTGCAGAATAAATGGGAAAATTAAAATCAAAATAATAGTGATGTTAAAAATCGAAGCTGTTCTATTTACCTGAAGTAACGTTGATGTGACTTTCTTTCCATTTTTCAACCATAACGGATAAACTCCTATTTTCTTGGCAATTAAACCAGTACGTTTCATACCTTGCTTCCACTCTACGGTAGGCTCGATTGGATCTATTTTCAAAGGAGAAAGTTTTGTTCCAAATCCAATAGTGGACGAACCATATTTATCTTGAACCACTTCGTCAAGAAATTGCTTATTATCTTCTGTTAGTCGTTCATCATACAACTACAAAGATGTTTTTATGTATCTTTTTATACTACAGACATTCTCATATTTAAATATCACATTAAAGTAAGCATCAATTATTTGTATACTGGAGTATTACTTACAACACGTTGTGTTTTTGGAAGCCATTCTGGATGACGGTATCTAGGTTTAGGTAGATATTTTTCCCGTTTTGGGATAGATATCACACTGCAAGTTCATGAAAATAAGAATTATGAGTATATTCTATTTCTAGCGTTTTATTTTTATTTAGTATAGTAAGTATATTTAAATTCTTTTCTTTCTACATCTAGAATGTTCTTGAATATTCACTCGCGTTAATGAATTTTGTACTTGTGTTATAACATTGTAATTTATTAAGATTCTTATATTTACAAATTTAAGATAAAGCATCAATTGATGAAAGGTTACATTTTTAAAATAGTATTTGCATTCATTTATTTAATAATAAGAATTTCTAGTGTAAAATTTAAAAGTTTATGCTTTCAATGAAACACATAAACATATATGTATCTAAATAATTCCAAAAAAGTTCTACACATGTGAAGTGAAATAATTTTGTGTCTAGAAAGATACTACGAAACAATGACGTACCTTTGTTTCAAGCATTTGTGAAAAAGTCCATTAATTGTCTTCAGGAGCGATGTCATTGTTAGCACATCAATCTCGCAATTATTTTTTCCAAATTTACAGAGATTAGGTTATCAACTTAACCTAGAAAGATAGATCATGCAGCACAGTTCACACATCAGATTACAAGGGCTATCACACACAAAATACATAGCGTAGCATAAACATAACATAAGACCGCTGGACCAATAAACACCTAGAAAAAAGTCGCCATATTGATTTACATAAGATGCACATTGGTCCAGCGGTCTTATGTTATGCTCTAGGTTTGTTCGCGTCGCAATACCCCAATATGCTCCTACTCACTCCAATACGCTCCAATCTATAGTATACGTAACGTAATACTATAGTTTGGAGTGTATTAGAGCGAGTAGGAGCATGTTGGAGCAAGCGACGCGAACAAACCTTCTGTTATGCATTTCGTGTGCGATGGGCTTAAAACACAATGAAAAATACAGGCAATAGGAACAGTGAATAGCGATAGCGAGTAATAACCCACCAATCAGAAAAGTTCTTTTGGTTGGCTTTGGCTGTGTTCCGTTTCACGCATGATGCGCGCATTATCTATAATATACGTGACATATACTATAGACAAATGCGCGCATATGCGTGAAACGGAACGCACCCTTTGGTTACGTTCTGATATTCACTGCCAGTACTAAAAATCTATAGTTTACGTATACTATAGATTTTCAGTACTGGCAGTGAATATTGGAACGCAGCCTTTATAAACCGGCATATCCGAGCGATTGGTTGATGGCCATCCGCATTGTGCAATTACGCATGTCTGAACAAACCTTTAAGTCCGGGTCTACAATGGGGATAATGAGCTGTAAGAAATTGACCAATCACAGTCGAAGAGGAGAATAATCGATTGTGATTCGTTAGTTTCTTACGGCTTAAAATTGCTACACTTATTGCAGATCCGGACTGAAGCTACCGGCCGGTCCATCTTCTGGTTCAACTTCAGATACTCTGTAGCCAATGAACTAATTCGTACAGCATCTAAAGATAAACTTAAGACGATCTTAAATATAAGATCCGACTATGAATATCGGCCTACGTCTCTGTCGAACGTTGAGAATACTATTCGTTGTGATAGCACCTTAAACTACACTGCTGTAAATATCAGATTGGGTTTTCTTGTTGGACCAATGAGAAGCGACCACGATTTAAGCTTTACAGGCGTACTCAGATGATCGTGTAACGTCTGCTAGGATGGCAGGGTTAAAGTTAAATTGGGTATTATTCATAAATTTAACAATATGCATTGTATTATCGATAGCTGGGTAAGTAAGAAGAAAGTTTTTCTTTTCGTGGCGCATTTTGCGCGATAGCATTTTCCGAACGATTTGTAGACGGCGAGTCTCATTAACCTGTCCCTTCATCCACCACTGTCAATTAAACTTGTATATTTAAGTCACAGAAATTTGTATAACTATTTCTCCAAATTGAACATAAAAGTACAAGTTCACGAGTAGTTTTCTCATTCTTTTAATTTTATTGATTTTGAAAATCGATGCAGTTTTTGTTTAGTATGTGTTGTTAGTTCGATAGAATTTCTTAAGTATAATAGTGATTATAATAGTGATGCGATAAGTAATGAAGTTAATTACAATTGTTACCACTTTTCTTTTTACAGAAGAGATTTTTATAGCATATTAGGTTTATCGCGTAGTGCTAGTACACATGCAATTAAAAAGGCTTACAGACGATTAGCAAAAGAACTGCATCCCGATAAGAACAAAGATGATCCAGATGCTTCTCAAAAATTTCAAGACTTGGGAGCAGCGTACGAAGTTTTGTCAGACTCTGAGAAAAGAGAAATGTATGACAAGTGTGGAGAGGAGTGCTTGAAGAAAGACGGCATGATGAACAGTAATATGGATCCTTTTGCAAGTTTCTTTGGCGACATTAATTTCCATTTTGGAGAATCACAGCAACAACAGCAAACTCCTAGAGGCTCAAACATTGTGATGGACCTATATGTTACTTTAGAAGAATTATATAGTGGAAATTTTATTGAGGTAAAATTTTCTTTCCCTACGAAATGACATACAATGAGAGTTTTTCCTTTAAACTTATTTTACTGCTGTATATTTTAGATTACGAGAAATAAGCCAGTTGTAAAAACAGCGAAAGGAACAAGGAAATGTAATTGTAGGCAGGAATTAGTTACTCGCAATTTAGGAAACGGTAGATTCCAAATGATGCAACAATCAGTATGTTCGGAATGTCCAAATGTGAAGCTGGTCAATGAGGAACGTATATTGGAGGTAGAAGTCGAGCCAGGGATGGTAGATAATCAAGAAACTAAGTTTACTGCAGAAGGAGAACCACATATTGATGGAGAACCAGGAGATTTGATAATAAAGTGCGTAGATATTTTTTATATTTATATAAATGTAGGATTAATTGGACTAATATAGAACGGTGTGATTTTATGGTCTCAAAATCTAAAGTTGAAATAATCGAGTAAATTTTTATATTGTTTGTTTATTACTGAGATTGACTGTATTATCATATGCCCTAGTGATTTTAACTATCAATTTTTACCGAACATAGTGAATTTTAATCGAGTATACACGAGTACTCAGTTAATTTGAAATCATTTTTTTTTAACTAAAACTTGAAAAAAGAATTTATTGTTTTGATTTATTTTAAGATAACTCTCTTTTTATGTTTCAGTCCTATAAACTTAATGCGGTTATATTTGCAATATAATTGTTTGTTATAGGATACAAACTATACCTCATCCTGTTTTCGAAAGAAAAGACGACGATTTATATACAAATGTTACGATATCTTTACAAGATGCCCTATTAGGTTTCACGATAGATATAAAACATTTAGATGGTCACATAGTAACTATCCAAAGGGATAAAATTACTAAACCTGGTGCACGTATTCGGAAAAAAGGCGAGGGAATGCCTAATTACGATAATAATAATCTCCATGGCGCTTTATACGTTACTTTTGATATTGCATTCCCCGATAACGATTTCACAGACGAACAGAAAGAAGGTGAGCCAAATTCTATATCTGTGTGACATTTTATACACTGTATTGTTACACTGTATTGTTACACATTATAAAAATTGATCTTATTTATTTCAGATATAAGAAAATTATTGCAGCAAAGTTCTGTGAACCGAATATACAATGGTATACATGGCAATTAAATATTTAAATATAGTATATGTACAAAGTGAGTGCAACATGAGTGCTTTGAAATGTATGCTTGATATTGTATGTTTGTATTAAGAGCGACATTCTTCCTTCCTTATTAAAGAATATTAATTGGATTGATAATCCAGAAGATCGTACTGGACATAAATTTAGTATATATGTAATTTTCTATACAAACCCAATTCATCAAATTTGTGTTTTATTTAGATGCGAAAGACTGGTTAAACCTAGTTCTTGTTGCCAATTATTTAAATTAGTATCTGATTGTCGTTCGCTATTATTTGTTGAATATCAACAGTAATTAAGCAACTTATTTAATAACTTATATATTGTTTTTGGCTAAATCACATGAATAATATGGGAGAGATTGATATGTGTGTAGACAGATTTTGCATTTAATATTATATGAGATAAAAATGACCACGTATAAATAAATAAATTATTAATGATCAGCCACGTTTATATTATTAATAATGTAAAGTTAGCAGATATTCCACATTGGCATAAATACATGATGAGATTTACAATTGGAAAGAAGTTTTGAACATGATAAAACATATAACAAATACAGTAGATAAGATTAACAAATATATGATACATTTGTAGCCAATTTTTAAATTCAAATATATATATGTATTTTAAGTGGACAATATCATATATATATAATTTATTATAACATAACTATAATCTATTACAAACTTAGGATGTTATTATTCTTCCCCTGTTCAGAAATCTGAGAGAATAATTAGAAATAAATATAAGCTGTAAAATGTGTTCTAATGTAAACATAAAATGAAACATATTGTCAGAGAAAACTTGCTCATCTTCCGAAAGAAACAGTGTTTGCAGAAACAGATATAATTGTAGTTGCACTTAATCAAACAAGATATATAATATGATTTAATAATTGATTTTACACAGTCGCGATTGTGAAAGAATGGTTTGATGAAAACACTTGTGAAAAATAGTAAAATATCTTTTTTATTTATGTAGAAAGTCAGCGAATTTGGTCACTGAATTGATCGCCGTAATATATCAAGTTTACAGATATTAAAAGTTTATTGGTTTGGGAACTGACGAGACAATGCACCGCATGACGAGTATAAGTCATTTTAGTTTACAAATTATAATGAGTGAAATACATTTTCTTATCGAGTGTAAAACTGTTTTACTCGACGATCATGCGAGCAAACAAGTAAATGAACGAAGGAGAGAAAAGCGCGCAATTAGATATAATGAGAGAATGAGACAAAGCGCTTAGACATCAAAGAGATAGTCTACCTTGGAAGGTGAAAAAGTCGAGATTTGAAAAGTTAATTGCAGCGTGCAGACAGAATTTATAGTTTTTTTATTTCTCATAAATTTTATTACCACAAAGTACTCTGCGAATACTTCTACTGAAGACAGAGATTTGGTAGTCATAAAAATATAATTTTTTGTAAAGGAAGTACATGTAAAAGAAGAGAAATTAGGCACATTACATATTGTTTTCTTTGGTAATGGAATGGAATAAAATAATAAATAAAAGTGTCTTTGTCATCTTATGAAATCGCATTCATTTATCTAATTCCTGTTTTTAAAGAAAATACGAAATTTTTATTGAATATGTAAAATTTTTATCAAATGTAAAAAGTATTTTATAGATATATGTATATATATTAAATTTCATAATTTCTTAATTTTTTTGAGAAATTAATTATTTATTGTCTTGCCGAAATAAACATTCAAAAAGAATTTGAGTAAACATTTGCTTCTTTTTTTTATGGATCTTACTATTCTATTATTCGTAATATGATGTTAACATTGTGCATAAATCGCTTTAAAATATCTATTTTCGGAATCAAGTCGTAGCCTTTTGACTGTTTATATTAAAAAATTTTTTAAATTTTTAATTGCCGTTGTTTTAAAGATGAAATTTTTTTCAATTCTAATTTATTTCATGGACAAACTGAAAAAAAATTGAAATGCCATTTGAATTTTTTATTTTAATTTGTGATAACCTGATAACTATATTATCGCTAGGAAGACAGAATTTTTTTGTAATGCATCAACATTGTATAACAACAAAATAATTATTTGTATAACCTATAAAAATTTAAACATATTCTCAAAACATCAATAAATATGTATATATGAAAGTTTGGAGTCGTGCAACCGCGCGATTTATAGTTCTTTAAAAAAAATCTCGAGTGCACAAGATAGACTGCCCCTCAATGCTTGTAAATATCTTTATTATTGCCTGTTTAAATTATGAGCTATATGTGGAAGAATATATATATATATAAATAAATGTTAATATATGCAATTGTATTCATATACGATAAAGGATCCTAAACATGATATACTCGAGAATATGAACTTGTGCGATGTTAGAAGCCACTCATCATCAAAGTCGTACATGTAAAAGCATTGTTCGTTCCGGAAATAAGATGGAAGCGGCAACATTCTACGAAATCGAATATGGAATTTGTCAAAACAATGCCACGGTTCTTTTAAATCCATTTAATCAAACCGAATCTTTAGCTGCGAGGGACCTCTGTCCAAATGAAACGCATGTCAAAAAGGTTTCGAAGCATCTCGAGGACAGTGCCGTTTTTAGCAACATTGGCGCCCTGGGCAAGATTATCGTGGTGCCCATTTAAAAGTTGGAAATTCTTGAGAAAGATAAATCCTGAAAAGTACAACTGCACTGAACAACAAAATTATGACATATGTAAACTCTGTCAAATTTTTACATATTTTCAAGTAACCATAATTCCGTCGAAAATTATATGTAGATAATTTTTTTAATTTCCAAGACTGAACTATCTAATAACTCATCAACATCCGAATTCCGATGTCGAACAAGTCAAAATCTCAAACAAGTCAACCCGCCAATTCTCAAAAAAATAACAACCCAACTCTTTCTCAGTAAGACAAATCTTTACATTTGGGACGAGTTAACCCACTAACAGTGGCGCCCCAACAGATTTCACGCCCCGGGCAAGATCGCCCTACCGCGCCCTACCCTAAAACCGGCACTGCTCGAGGACATGCTTCTTTTGAACATGCACGTTATCCGAATAAGTTGCTCCAAGCTTCGATTTAAATTAGATACAAAAGGTAGATCACTCGAGTCCATCGGATATGTCGTGTGCCTAAAGACAGTAACAATACAGACGCATGTTGAACTCGTCAACGCAAGCACTCTGAGTGCCGTAAGCGTTCAATCTGCTGACCGACCCAGCCAATTTGCGGCTATTGTCGTCCGCTTTGTAGCGTACCGTACCCTCGAAGATCGCGTCACCCGGCGTGGTCTGTATAGTCACCGTGTAGTCCATCAGCATCGCGCCGTCTGTCTTATCCAGCCACACCTTTGCGTCCTTGATCATCTTCAAGTTCAAAGTCGCGCACATCGGATACCTACTCAACATGTCGTTTAATTCTCTGACGAGGAACGACACGCTGTCCTGCAGGCCGGTGTCGTTCCACGAGACTTTGTTACTGGTGTGACACATGCACCAGTGATTCGCGATGTGAGCCATGTCGCAGGTACGAATGTCGGGTACCGGCAGGAACCAACTGATGCCACGCGGGATAGGAGACGCGGCTTGAACCTTAATGCGTCTCTTGAGAAACATCTCGCGCAGGTCTTGCGGGTTTAGCAGATCCATCAACGTTTCGTGAAGATCGAAGGGCGTCGTAAGGCTGTGGCTGTTTCTTCGCAAATTCCCCCAGGCGAGTGGAAACTTCTCGCGCCACCATTTCGGCAGCACGATGAAGACGAACGGTAGACTGTCCTCGATCTTCCCCTGATACGTTTGTCGAAATTCACCCCATCTCATACCGTGGTCGCTCATCACGATCAAAGCTGCGCGATCCAGCAGACCTTGCCGCGACGCATGTTCAACGAACTCGTTGTAGGAATCGTCGCCCAACTGAGGATAGGCGAAGAAATCGTGGGTGAGACTCGCCTGCCAGATAAAGGCGAAGTAAAGCTCCGAGGAGAACTCCATCGCCGTTTTGCGAGTGTAATCTAGCATACAGTCGAAGTACTTCCTGGTACCGATGCAGAGATTGGCGTTCAGCTTGTGGGTGTTGCCGATGTCGTTTTCGGCAGCGACGCAATATGGTCTTAAATAATAATCGGTCGGTTGCTCGCGGAATCCCGGTTTCAAGTAATTGAACGTGGTCATGCTGTAGGCGTCCTCGCCGAACACCGTGCGGTAACCAGCGGCACTGAATTTCTTCCACAAAAGCGGACATTCGTCGAAAGTTTTGTTAGGCATCTGCCAACACAGATCCTGGAATTCATCCTGATTCAGACCGCTCAGCATCGGGACGAGGTTCGGGTATGTGTTATCGGCGACCTTGGTGTAGCCCAACATCTCCACGGCACCGAGGGACTGAAGCGACTTTACGGTCTTCGGCATCATCCTGTGAAAGTTCATCCTGGAAACCGAGTCGAGCCCGACGATGAGAACGCTGAGGCGATCATCAGCGACCGTGTCCGTTGTCAGCGCCTGCCTGCATCTTTCCTCTACCAAAGGCTTACGCGGTAGGAAAGCGAAGTAATCCTTGTATATCACTTCGTTATTCTGATAACATTCAACCTTTACGAATTCGGCATTTACAGTGCAGGAATCTTGAAAAGGATAGCACTGTGTGTCATACCTGCAAAAATTTATTATGTATAAATTTAAAATTATCTGTAACATATATATATATATATATATATATCCAAATAACACATTATATATATACTATATCTTATACAGGATGAGTCATTTTAATCAATCCACGTGAATTCTTTTGAACAATGGATTTTAGAGAAAAATGTTATACAAAAGTTTTTTGACTTCGAGGGGAACATAAGACGATGTCATCGGTTTGACCTTGATAGTCGTTTGAAGGTCATCTTTAATTTCTTAAATAGGAACCCCTATTTCTTTTGTATAAAACATTTTTCACGGCCCATCCGGTAAATAACATTTTAATTTTAAATTGTTGATAATACTAACGTAACAGCATTGTCATTGTCTTTTGTTCGCCAAAATGGTCGCCAGCAGCAATTTATACTGTCCGGACTGTTGTAGAATTCGTTCCACGCAAGTGGATTAACGAATAGCGCGGTATTGTTCGATTCAATCAAGGGTAGAGAATTTCCATATTCGCATTCGAACACATCTTTTGTTATGAAACGTCGAACTGCAGGATCGAAGGGATCCATTGCTGGTAACCGACATCCTTTGTTGCGAACTAGAAAGCCGCCATTGCCTATTGGCATGTATACGTTTGACGCTGTCGATACATATTCCTCTGTAAAATTTGCGAATTAGTTTACTACGTTTACACGATCCAATTTAACGCCGAAGTTATAACATCGATGTTATAACTACCGTTAGACACCGTGTAAGCGCTCTTTTACGACGAAGTTACTACATCGATTAGTAACTTCATCGTAAAAGAGCGTTTACACGGCATCTAACGTCAGTAGTTATTATAACATGTTTATAACTTCAGCGTAAATCGAGTCGTGTAAACGTAGTCATTAAAATAGAAAATATACGAGAATGAGTTGAACAAGAATAAGACTAAATAGAGAAAAGAATAAGATTTTTGCTATTGCAGCTTATTAAAGATTTAAGCAATATAAAACTAAATTATTTTAAATTATATTAATTTTTAAGTGATTATTGTTAAAATGTTTAATGCTCTGATATTAATTATCAGAAATAAACTTTAAATTAAGATCATTATATTATTTTACCAAAATAATAACGATTTGAAATTAAATGAAAGAATTTGAACAAATTTTGAAAAGAATTTATAAATTAAATATAAAGAGTTTCATTATTTATTTTTATCTTCAAAGTTTAGTTTTATGTTTATTTTCAATTATGTGTAATTAAAAAATTACTGATATATCTAAGATTTCTGATAAGAAAAAATCAATTTTTCTTTAAATGAATCAAAGAATATACTTTCGAATCTTATCTTATCTTATCTTATTTTTATTTATTCATTATCATATTACTTTCATAAATAACTTTTGTACTTTGTGCGTTGATTGTAGTGATTTTGTGATTGTCTAACACATCAGGAAAGTTTCGCTAATATGAACGTTTAACTTTTTTTTTGTTATATTATTATATATTGAAATATTTAGATATTAAGTAATTTGTAAAAGTCATTTGTAAAACATACGAATTATAAGCACGCATTGTCAGCGCTGCAAAAAATATACTGACTTCATAAAATTACGATTTTACAATAATAATATTGTAATTATTTATGTGCAAATAATCTCGTATATTTTCTTGTATCTTTACGTGACCACCAGAAAATTTATATACAAAAAATATCATGCTACTTACATATGTAGAACTTATATAGATAACATTTTATTTCTCAAGTACGGTTTCACAATTGTAAAATATTAGTGTCTTTAACAGTTGCAACAATTTTTTAATAAAATGACATAACATAATTGAATTTAATACTTATTTGATAAAACTTTTAGTAAAAATTAAATAAATAGTTAATAAACCAGATTTTTAATATTAGTATTAAGAGAAAAATTAAAAATTTCCTAAAAATTTTAAAATTTGTTACGTCTCTATGTTGTTGCACTTGATATTTTTTGCCACGACACAAGATCTCATTTATATTTGAATTAAACTAAACTTTGAAGATAAAAATAAATATGAAACTTTATATTTAATTTAAATTTTTTTCAAAATTTGTTCAAATTCTTTTATTTAATTTTTCAAATTGTTATTTTGATAAAATAATGGTCTTATAATGATCTTAATTTAAAGCTTATTTGTGATAATTAATATCAGAGCTAAACATCTTAGTAATAATCATTTAAAAAAATTAATATAATCTAAAATGATCAATATAATTTAAAATAATTTAATTTTATATTGCTTAAATTTTTTTTTATAAGTTGTAATATCAAAAGTCTTAATTAGTCTTATGTACTCTTGAATTTGTTGCACGATAAAATCAAGCAAATGATGGACACTCACGTGATATTATATCTTGAGCAGTTGGTTTAGCCATTGCTCCGAATCGGATGATTCGAAATTGACCGGCATTATAGCTGTTGATAATGAGAAGCGACGTTAATAGAAAAATTAGTAACGCGATTAGCCATCTTCGTAGTCGCAGACCTCCCTTTTGTATTTTAGTTTTGATTAATGCCGTGGTAGATTCACACTCATCGTCAACAGCTTTTTTGCCGCCACGAAACAGTGCCTGTCAAAAAAGAAGTGTTTTTTTTAATACATTGAAACTCATTTAATACCATCTGATATGAGTATGGTAATATGGATTAATGTATTAAGTTATGATTAAATAATGTTGTGATAAAATTAAATCGACTTCTAAGCTTCTTATAAGAAAATTAATTTTGCCATACGATTTATCTCAATATATTTTTGAATAATTGAAATTTATATTCAAAATCAAGAAGATTTTCTCTTTTTTTCTCTTTCTCTCGTTATATTGAAAATAATTGAAAATTATATATATATATATATATATATATATATATATATATATATATATTACTTATTTAGTTTAGAATTACATATTTTTTAATTTGTCATTATCGAGCACTAAAATTTTGCAAGTAGTAAAAATATTGTTAGTAAATGCTTCTGAAAATTCAATTTGTATCAAATTTTCAGACGATAAATAAAACTAAATCAGATTATGCCTACTATAAAAAATAAACTATTATTCGTTTCTTAATGAAAAAGTGAATTTTACTTGAATTATAATTATATTTGATTAAAGCGCGTAAGAAGCGAATATTTAATATATCTCAATAAAAATTATATACTAATAAAAATTTTTCTTTCTTCTTATGCAAAAATCATTGAATATTCTGATGGTTTTTTGACCTGCAATGTTTAAAAAAGTGCCTTGAATAATATATTATTTTATTAGATTGACATACATAAAGAAGAGCACTGCTAAGATCCAATAACTGCTCACGATGAAAAAAAAAAATTGTGTGTATATAAGAGTGTGTACGTATATGAGAAGAATTGACGTGCTTTTTTGAGGAAAAAAAAGGAAACAAAAGTTTATTTTACCTCCTCGAGAAAGTGGTGTTCACGCATAACAGAGCGGTTGCACGCATCAAGCACTTTCGTATGTGTAAGGTAGAATTGCACAATCAGTATATACATTATGTCTAATAGATTTGTTTGTATGACAGTTTCGATAACAGAACGCCGATATCACTTTCGGTTTAGACATCTGTCTCGCTAATTGGCTTAAATTGAAATTCGCGGATTAAAATTTGGACTTTGTATCTCTCTCTCTCTCTCTCTCTCTCTCTCTCTCTCTCTCTCTCTCTCTCTCTCTCTCTCGTTTGTAATAATAAAAGAAATATATTATTAATATCGCTATATCTTTGTTTGCTATTATTGCGTCGAGATTTTCTCTCACAAAGAACGGCAGCTTAAGAGATAGAATTTAAATTGAGCAGTCTTGGTCCTTCTATTTTCCATCACTCTTTGCAAGTATCGAGAGTTTCTTTTTATTTCCTTATATATATCGTTCAACAGACACGATTACTCATTGCGAAGCTCATGAACATCGTAAGTTTGCATTAAAAAGCGCATGAACAAATGACATCGAAGCGCATACATTTTAGGGATTAGCCCGTAGTGTAGCACGCACAGAACTCAAAATGCGCAAACATGTCTATTCTGCATTCGAGAAACAGATGCTTCCCTCTCAATGATTGTCTATCTAAATGAGCTGAGGATTGGCAAAACGTGTCTCTCTCTCTCTTCGTTGTTTCTCTTCTTCTTTTAGACTCACGTTTCTTCTGCGAGGTCGCGATATGTGGTTCGTGTGGTCCATGAATAGCAACAATTACGAGAGATTACGACAGATTATGAGCACGATTATTTCACTATGCGATCTAGTTCCTCGTTGATGTCTCACGTTTAATCTAGCGGCCGTTGTAGCGGACCTGGAAGACTTCTGGAACGTTGACTGTTGATCTGCCGGCATATATAACAATATATCGCTACACTCATTTAAGGGGCGTTTCGGTTTAATCGCCACGACTTGTTTCTATTTCTCGATTCGGCACGTATGTTAAGCGATAAGTTTTACACGGGCGGTGAAACTGCTCTTCCGAGATGCTGCTCGTGTTTATTGTTCGAATTAATTTATGTTTACTTGACATGCCGTTTGATCGAACTTGTTCGGTTTTAGGTCTTCGTATCTATTTGTTGACTCGCCAGCCCGTGAATCATCTTTCCTACAGATGTTAAATATGCGTATCATCGTATCTTTCTTTGCGTCGATATGTTTAATAGAAAAATGACTGGTCACAAATAATCCGAATCAGGCCTGTTCACCAAGGGGCTGGTAAGGAACCTCTTACTTCCATCTGTAACTACTTGTGCCGCCGTAACTCTTCTTAACGATAACAACTGCGGCGCATCTACGCAAAAGTTTTGTGAGTGCAGCCTCAGCACTATCTCTTCTGTCTCTTCTCCGTCCCACTTAGCGTTTCGCTCATTTTTTTCATCCTAGATCTATTTGGTTGTGTGTTATGCTTAATGACGTATACATCACCAAAGGAGGTGCATCCATCGATTGTATTCCTGAAAAAATTATCGACAGTTACGTTAATGCTCCTTTGTAGAGAAAGTTTCTTCTTCTACGATGATAAAGTTATAAATAAATGATAAAGTTAATAATATTTCTGGTTATAAATGTTTTGAGCTAATTAAAAAATTTTATTTATAAATTTTTTAATTAATTTAGAATCGATTTTCTTTCTAATAAAAATCATAACATAAACAAATATTATAAAATCTTATACTTAAATAAAATAATAAAATCTGATATTTTTAAATTTAAAATTTGATTTTAAATATACTTGAACAGAGAATTTTAAATCCTTAAAAAAAGGATCTAATTAGTTCATTTTTTATTTTTAAATTTTTAATTTAGCGATATTCGAAGCTTTCGTGATGAATACTATAGATTTGGTTTCCGGGTTAGAGTCGCAATAATTTGTCATTTGGTTCTGACATTTCGTAAATACTTCAGTTCACTTTAGAAAGAGAGGAACAACTTGCTGTTACATCAGATGATAGTCATCTTCTCGCGGCTCCAACCCGGAAGACAAATTTATAATATTTTAATCTTATTTAACTTAATATTTTATTCTTTATTTTTTTAGTTTAAATTTAAATTTAAATTAATTATATAATATTTTTCTAAAAGTTTTATTAAAAACAAAAAAGTAAAAACAAAAAATTCCTAAAAGTAATTTTTTTAATGAAAACAATTATATTCAAGACAAATTTTTATTGAGGCAAAATCGATATTGATAAGATCCTAATATTGATAAGATTATTCGTAAATAATAAAACATAAAACTTTTTTTTCATCATGATTGCAGATTTCATGATAATGAACAGATTTTTCATGATAATCATGATGATCGAGTTAAGAATGTTATATAATGAAAAATCATTTGCTGAAATCTTTTGAAAGTCATTTCATATAAGCTAAATATATGAATATAATCTTAAGATTAAATTTACTTCCTCAATAAAATTAATTCTTTTCAAATGATAATTAAGGTCAAGCTCATATTTTGCAATATAAAGCAAAAAGGACAAAAATACAATATCGAGCACAATAAAGATATTTAATGTAACATATTATTTTTGAATGTTTTATATCTAAAATTGTAAGATGAATACTTGATTGACTTTCTCGGAATCTTATTTTCTTTAGTTATAACAGTATCTATAATATCTTTCTTTAGTTATTAGATCTTAAATTAATTAATAGATAAATTTTAGTACAAAATATGGAAGACGGGATAAATATAGAAGATATCTTCGTAAAGATTCTTGAAATGTTTCATCTAATTATCATAAGTAAATATCTTTTTTTATTTTTTTTCCTGTTTTGATTTGAAAATAAAATAAACTTTTAGATAATAACAAAAATTTTAGAACAATTGCGATTGCATTTGTTAATCAGAGTATCATGTGAGTAACATCGAGATTGTCAACAACCAGAATCTGAAGTAAGATATACGTACATTCGGTCGAATCTTGCGTCCTTGCGCATGTGAACTTGAAGAGATGAAAATCTCAAACAGCTGTTATTAGATGTCTACTATGATTTCGCAGATATAACGCGCGGGAGGGGAGGGGTGATTGAACGTTATGCATATTTAAGAATATTTCTTTTCTCAATAACAACACCCAAATAAAATCTCTAAAAGCTTCTTATATAGCGCAATTTCAAATTGAAGTACCGTCGTTACGTTTCTATCTTGTCTAAGTAAAAGTAATATCGTCGATAATATCCCTCTCGGCCACACTTATTCTATACAGAATCCACACTTTCGAAGAGGCTTAAACATCAACAGGACACAAAATCCTCGTCTTCCTCGGCGAAAATATATGGATCGATGTTTGGCTACCGATCTGACAACTTCGCCCTCGTCATCTTCGCGCCGATGTTCGCTCTGTCATCGAAGATACGGGAGTGAAAGCGTTCCACAACCGATCCTTGGGGATGCTTCGGCAGGCGTTGCCGCGCCCCGACGAGCTGGGATTTAACCGAGAATGCGTGTGGACGCCGCGACCGGTCGAGACTGGGCGAGAAGTGACGAGACGTGGAGGAGGACCAGGGTTCCTGGTCGATAGCGGAGCACGCGCGTTTCTTCGCCGTGCGGCGACAAGAGACTGCTAGTCCAGTGCACAATACACAGTTTGCCAGAATCAAACCAAAACGAGACAAAATGATTTTTTTCACTAAAGTGACGTAACTCGTGTAAGATGTATGAACTATTATATCTCATGTATGACAGATTTTTAGATTACACAATATATAATTTTCGCACGTTTTTATGCGTATCACTTTATATGTTTTTGGACGTTAATCTGTAATTTTTTATTAATCTAATAATAATAATAATAATAATTTTGCAATGTAAACTTTCGTATGCGTGATCGATCTTACATAAGTCACACACAAGTTTGGTAATAAAATGGCATTTAAATAATTTTTTTTATTATTTTCAAATTATATTTAAAAAAGAGGAGATAAATTGTTAAAATATGTTTTAAATAATTTAAGATTGAAGAGAATTTAGAACAGGTCTAAAATTTCAAACGATGTAAAGTTCGAGTTCGAAGTTATGAACGGTTCGAATTATTCGACTACTAATCTTGAACATGTGTACCGAGAAAATTCAATTACGTCTCACTGCATCTGCGTTTCACTTCTATTGATACCGATTTATCACTATCATTTGTGACAAATGATTGTCTATGCAATTTTAGTTAATTAATAAAACAAACGATTTCGTTTTATGCAAAATAATTTACGAGATTCAATATCGGAAAAAATGATTAAAATTAATTAATTAATTAACGGATTTCTTAATTTCTAAACGTTACTTTACATTTTAATTAATGAATTAATTTTAAAATTTAGAAATTTATACAAAATTAATGAATTTTGTGTGACTTAAAAGATGAATTATACAGAAAATATCAATTATGTGTATATATTTCTTTCTTTATACATTCTTCTATCATACAAGAGACCTTCACTTTTATTGTATAAGATATTCACCTTATATATTTTTTCTCTATTGCATTCTATTGCTAGAAACAAAATAAAAAATTAGTTACGCGTATAACCGATCGCATTGAGATCTACATATATATGTATATCTCTACCTTGAACGCCACTGCTATCGCATACATAAAAATTATCGTTTTATTAACTACAACTGATAAATCTGCAATTATAAACGGACCAATCAATGAGAGATTTGATAACATTGATTTTAATTGCATATAGAACAAGAATGCTAAAGCTTCAGTTTTGTGTTAAGAAAAAGTTGATATGCGATAACAATTGTATATTGTATATTGGAAAGCTTATCTACTTATCGAAGAATTAATAAACAATATTATTTTATACACGATTATATAAATACAGTTTTTTTAAGTATAACTTTTTTACTAATTCTATGTAAAAAGATTAAATTATAATTTTTAAATGTAACGCTGAATAATTGAATTATTGAATTATTCCTAATACGATTATACTTATACGATTATACTCGTACAACTTAAAAACATGTAAATCGCATACAGTGGAATACAATACAATGAAATATCGAATGTGACAAACAAAAAATATATGTATAAACATATTCTAAGCTTATTTTCATTTTAAGGTAACACAAGTAGTTAAAACAAATACAAAATTTTATTTGTACAATATTTTTTGTACATTAGCAAGAATAAAAAATTTTGTATTATTTGATCTGTCGAGTTTTCCATAATTTAAATCATTTACTAATTAAAGAAATCATACCTTTCGAAAGACGTCATTAACGTTGAAATTTTATATAAACATATGTTTCAACGTTATATGTACGAAGGTACTGTAAATTAATTTGTCTTCATTTTTATTTAAGTTCTATTTGTAGATAGATACGTTAAAATGTTACTTTTAATATTGTAATATTAAAGTTTAAAGTTATTTAAACTTAATCTTATAAAATTATATATATATATATATATATATATATATATATATATATATATATGTTATATATATATATATATATAAAAAATTTAAATATTAAATATATAATATTATTATATATATATTATATAATATAATATTAAAAAAGTTGACACATAGGTAACAAGGAAATAAGAAAGAAAAATTAGCAAACATATGATGATAATTTATGTGTGGATAAAGGAAAGGTATTGTTGAGACTATAGAAAAGAGAAAGAAAAGTAGGTAAAAGACAGTGAATAGAGCAAGTGGCTGAATTGTAGGTATAGTTATAGGATAAATATCATAATAAGGATAGAATATATAATAACATATATAATAATAAGGATAGAATAAATAGAAAATACGTAGATATGAAAGAGATTTAAGGATATGTAATTACAGAAAATTGAATTGATTTAAAGGATTAAGTGTGAATGGAGTGATTAAGAGATTAATTATAAACCAAGTCCTTTCTTGGCAAGAAAGATGCTGAAACAATTTATTCATTTGTGAAAAAAGATTATGTTTAAAGTTTATTTAAATTATCCTTAAAGTTTATAAAAATTTATATTCGTGTGATTTCTTTCTCTGAATTTTAAAAATTACATGTAATATTTACGATTAACGAATCATAATAAATTGCTATATTAATATTATATCTAATATAATATGATTGAATTATACAGTATTATTTATACAGCATAATTTTTATATCTCAATCTGGATATAATAATTTATACCTTTCTCAGTAGTTGATAAATTTGTGAACCATAATGTTGACAAATGAAAAGTATATACCGACGGGGATATTACCTCGTGTAGATCAAACTTGTTGTCGGGTATACTTGATGTCATATTTCTTCACTTTGATATACAATTTACGCATGTATGAGGGTGGATAGAAAGTTATAAGAAGATAGTGTGTTTAATTAAATGTTATTTAAGAAAGAATTGGCCAAAAAACGAAGAAATGAGTATAAAAAAAGAATAAGAAAATTAAAGAAAAGAAGAAATGTAAACTCTTCTTTCGCATATTATATGTGATTGCGTTCTTAAAAATATACTTTGCTATAAATCTATAATACTACTATAAATCTTATTCTTTTGCATTAATTATTCTTCAAGTCAAAATTGATACAGACGATTAATAATTAATAAAATTTGTAACTGTTAACAATTCTCCATAACACATTTTAATATTTAATATTAAAAAAATATTTATAAAGAGTTTTTTGTATTAAAAAAACATTACGAGATATATTGTAATTTTTAATTGAATATTTCATAAATTATATATATATAAAGCATTATGTTCGTAAATAATTCCATTTAATTTAAATCTCACTATTTCATCATCATAATAATGGTTTATTGTTGAAGTATAGTTATAATGATTCGTAACGTATTTAACTACAATGATAGGTCTTTTATCTAGTACAGTCGTGTTTATACATGGATTATACAATATTTACAGTAACTTAAGATCGTACAAGCAATACTTTTCTTGGACAATTTCACAGGACATTACGCCAGGTCAATGGCCGTCGGGATTTTTTTCATCTGCGTTTCGCATAACGTTTTATTCGCACGTGTAAAGTATTTATATATATGGCGTACATGTGTGTGCGCGCCCTTAAATGCCTATCAATCGTTAAATTACGAAAATTTTGGTAATACACTTATGATGTACATCGACTGTTCGCTAATCGTTTTGCTATACTTATCGACCACTTATTCGCCACACATTCGCTATTTACAATACAGTTTCCTTCGCGCTTTGTTTCGTAAAAGGATCGTCATCCTTCGATACTGTCTCGAAACGGAGTAAGAAATATTATATTTTCTTCCACAGAAAGATCTGTAATTTTTATACTAATCATCACATCGAATATAAATGGCGAAAGATTTTCTAATTCTCGAAAGATCGTTTCGCTTCTGGATTACCATTGAATTCATTACGAAAATTGTATTTGTGTATTTTTTTGCGAAATATACAAATTTATAAAAAATTACTTATGACATCGTAAAACATTAATTAAATGCAGTTATGCAATAAGGAATCAAGTGCCAGTTTTCATGATTTTTAACCGTATTGCAGAGTGATCACGAAGATCACAGTGTATTGTGCAAAAAAATAATCCAACTCTTATCTGTAAAAAAAAAACGTATGGAATTATAATTAAAATGTAAATGGAACTATATTTGAGGATTATAATTCGCTTGTTATATCGTTTGAGACGTTGGCGCAAAATTTCATTTCTAATGCTTCGCGAAATTTTTGCTCTAGTGGAAAAGTAAAGTTTCGGAGTTGGTTCCGCATTGCAGAACTGCGTCCAATTAATAATCTAGTTAAAGGATTGATCGGTGAAATATTTAACGGTTCACACATCGAACTTGCGCTACTCTCCTCGATACGAAGAATTTACACCGCCACTATCAAGATTACTCTTACACATCGAAGACGAATATTACCCGGTGATACATGTATCCCCATTCTTTCTAGTACGCCTCTTTCGTTTTCGAACGTAAAAATATAATCTGATCTGATAAGTACAAAACGTCGATATGCTTCGATGCATCAAGTTGTAATCGCTCTTTATTGTTGGTCGAGTCAAGCTACCTCGACGACTAACGGAACTCGCAAGTTTCTCGGCACATCTCCCGCAGACGAACACACTGTACATTGGTAAGTAGCAAGCAGCTATCAGCGATTTTGATTTTTGGCGGACGTACCTAGGACGTGACGTGCCTAGAAGAAGTGACACTTCGCTCCGAGTGATATTTTTTCTTTCTTTTTTTTGTGCTTTTTTTGCCTTTTTTGGTAACGTTACGCAATGAGACATAGCAGCACGGAAATATTCCAGCAACATTGCAGCAATATTACAAATATCTCAGCTATGTAGCAAGAATGTAGCTGGAATATTCCAATGTATTGCTGAAATACTCCGTGTTGTATGAAAAGAGAGAGAGAGACACCTGATCGATGTTAAAATCGACGATTTTTTCTCGGGATTTTCTCTGTTAATCTTTTTCTCTTTCTATCTGACGAGAAATCAGATAAATTATTTTATCGACGAAGTGTTCACTGGAAGTGCGTGTGTCTTCTAGCTGTACACGCACTGTTTTAGTCGTGTAGCATGTACCGCTGTGTCACGTGTAGGTTGGCTTTCGTCTTAAAAAAAGAGAAGTTACATAGAAGCCGTTTACCACGAGTATTAATTTGTAGAGTATGTACATACATATAGGGTCGATTACACGTAAGATTTTTCATCTCGTGTCAGTCATACTGATTACAATATCGTTTGACATGCACGCAGACCTTTCACGAATTTTCCCTTTCAGAGACGATTATAAAAATGTTTAAGTACCGTGACTATATTTACGAAGGAAGTAATTCGGAAGTAATTCGGAAGTAAAATAATCAGTAAAATAAATAATCTTTTCAACAAATAGAGAATTCACACATAAATATTTTTTTCCGATTGTATAAATTCGGTCATCCATTTTCAATGGTTTTCACATAATATAAACACCGCGGTTTTCTTTAAAATGTTTCCATTACGAATTTTATAATGAGTAAAATTTATTTATGCGAGAGTTTAAATATTGCTTCTGTGAATGCGGAGAGTAAGTTTAAAATATTACTGCGAATTTGTTAACGAGCTAAATAATATTTCTTCGCGCGTTAATGTTGGATGTCCGCAGTTGACAATATAATGAATATTGTCATGTTTTCTAAGAAAAAAATATCTGTTTCATTACATATGTGATTTTTATTTAAATATTTGGTATTATTTATGTAAAGAATTACATTCTTTTATGCGGATACGGTAGATGTACATAGACGGTATCAGAATCGGAACTTCGCGGAAAGAGCGAATAATAAATAAATCATAAATTAGCGCATGTTGTAAATGTGTGGTTTCATTGGCGATGCTTTGATCGTTCAATAATTGAATAAGTATGTAACAATATAGATGATTAACGCTATTGTATCAAGTTATTATTGGCTATTTTCAATTGATAAAAGAACTGAATTACGCGCAATTAATAACGTAAAAGATACTTTGTGTATGTTATGCCATTAAAATGTGTCGAATGTCATAGTAATGCATATTTTACTTACACGGACATAAGTTATTTACTAAAAAATCACAGATAAAAGATTAATTATAATAAATTTATAAAATTCTCTTCTATAAATTATTATTAGACCGTATAATTAACTTCCTAATAATTACAATCGCGTTTAAAACATATATTAATTAAAAACATAGCCAAATAAAGTCATAGTCTTTCTCTCGTATTTGTATAAATTAACAAATCTTTGTTTCGAATCATCCGTAAAATTGAAAAATAAAAATAAATGGAAATGGAAAATGACTTTGTCGGAAGTTTTAAATAGCATCTGATATCATTTCTCATATCAAATGCTAATTTCTTTTTTTCCCATAAGAATGAGAGTAACATTTTATATAAAATAATAATGGACTGTGTATCTTTGAACACAAACAATTCCAATGAAAATTATAATAATATTATAATAATAAAATATTATAATAATTTTTAACTATTATAATTTATTATTATAATATTTATTACAATTATCATAATTTATTGTGATTATAATTAAGCCAATAAATATTATAACATTTATAGCAAATACGATAAATGTTATAATATTCTTTATTATAATTTAATTAATACTTTAATTTCGTTAAATAATTAATATTTACAACGACAACATAAAACATCGCCGATGATGTATGGACGATGGACGTTTAATTGCAATATAGTATTAAGTATTATTTTTTTGTTTAATTATTTCACTGGTTCCGAGGCATTCGTAGACACTCGCAATACATTGCCATATCTCCTGCATACGTCCATCCATGCGTGTAAACGATAAATTTATTATTATAATACTATAATACAAGATATAAGTACATTGGTTTTAGTGATTGCAGGCTGCTCCTCTCATATCACAGCGAGGGGCGCTGCCGGGCCCGCTTCCTAAATTACACCTATACTCCGTCATCCTCACACTTGTTTCGTTCTAATTCCGTTTTTTTATCGCAAATATTTTCACATCGCACGCATACATATCGTAAACAAACGAAAGCAACACATATACAATCGCGCGTATATACAACTCGCACAATTGACGCCCTATTGCATCAAATACAATGTATCGTATGTATACATATATATATATACGCATATATATATATAATCATGTATTTATATATTTATATTTATAATATATACGCATATATATATATATACTACTCCACGTATATTCATATAGATATATCTATATATATGCATATATAGATATATATCTATATATTGTTATGTATATAGGTATTTATAACGTAGCCTTAGATAACCCGGAGAGGTGACCACCGCTGATCGCGAATGGACGGTCGAACTGTGTCGGGAACGCCCGTAAGGACGCGACGCCACGTGTCTTGCGGCTCCAATATGCCTACGCTCGCCTTCCCTCCGCGAGCTGAGCTCAGTCTAGGCGTCACGTCTAGCACGGGGACTCCCATACGAGGGATTCGCGAATCGTAGAATACGTTATACGAGGTTCGATCGAGCACGCGCATGGGATCAATATTTAAACGGAACATCCCGTCACCTGCAGCCACCCGCATCGCGGCAAGCGACGCGAAAGCTCGGCTTGAATAAACGATGAACGTCAGCGGTGACACGATCGAGCCTCATCGCGTACCGAGAGTTTTCGAATCGAGGTCGAAACTCTCGCTGTCCTAGCCTACTCGGAAGCCGTCGACGGATCGATGGAATTTACCGACCCCTTTTACGCATATTAAGACTAGCGCGATAATAGGAACATGGTGTCTTCGCTTGCAGACATTGAAAACCACTACCGGGTGTGGGGAGGGACGAGGAAAGGAAAAAAGAGACAGAGGGAGATGGGGAGGGCGTAGGGATATGTCACTCGTACGTAGAGAAATGCCAAAAGCAACTGGATCACCAAAGAGCTCCGTTCATGCAATTGTCCCAGTGATCGTCGTTCCGATCACGCTCTCCCGACGTGAGAAATTAGGCGATCGCTTTTCAGAGTTCCGAAGATTGTCTTCCTTTGAAAATGCACGGATACAGCATGGAAAAAAATAGTTATGTCATATATTGTAACTGTTCCGATCGGGATTTGCGAAATCATCTGCGGGCGATGCACGATTGAAAGATTCCACTCCGGACGATCTTACAAGATCAGATGAGCCGATGGTATACCTTCGCCGATTGGGACGGAGGAACGGCGGAGCTGAGAGACTACTCCCTAGCAGCATTCGCTTGTTCTTTTTTTCTTCGTCTAAATTCTAATTCAGTCTGAGAGAAAATTGTATTGATTATATTATCAGCCTCTTACACGGCGGAGATTCGGCCGCTATGAACGGACGATCGCGCGCCTTTCGTGCAGTTAGATGGAAAGATATGTATCCGTCAGGTTTCACGCGGCTAAACCTTCTCCCCTCGTCGGCGGCGGTGGTAGCCGTGCTGTAGGCGGTGTGGCGTCATTCTCAGTTCTACTCGGGGTTTCCCGATCAAAATGGTGTTGAAGAGTATCCCCGGTCCAGGATACACTAGCGGACGTCTGATTACCGCCGTTGGACGACACACCAGGTGAGTGCGAGGGCGACGGTGTTTGGAAGAGCATGGATCCCGAGGGTATCGCGGACTTGCCGTCTAGAGGTCCGTTACTTGTCGATCCCATCGGTTGTTTATCCAGGGAGAAGCCACCCCCACCGGCACCGTACACCGAGCCGAATAGGCTTGCCGCATACTTGCCCGCGCTCAAGGAATGGGGTGGTAACCCGTTGCTACTTTGAATCACCGAAATCTCGTTCAGCTGTAAGTAATGCACGCCTGGTTAGGTTTATTCGGGGACAATTACCTACAAAAATGAAAATAAACGGTGACTGTTAATGCGGTTTCCCGTGACGTCTCTGGTCTGTTTATTCGTGTTAAACGTTTTAAGTTCAACAGCAATCGTGTCACGTAAAATTGCGATGAAAAGTTTCCGCGAATTACTCGGATTTGATTGTAGCATGAACTTGTAGCAAAATTTATACATTCTCGATGTCTAAAAAAACATATCGCGATAATCGTCTTTAACCCTGCTGTACTGTTCGACTTTACTATACAGTTATACTGTTCGGGTCATATTGACCTGAACATGTAACACTTAAAAATTTTAGAAAAAAAAAAACAAAGAATTGTTAAACCTTTCTTAGTCAAATTAATGTTAACAAAGTCATAAAATGTTAAAACGCTCTCTTATTACTTAAAAGTGTTACAGGAAAATAAAATGATTTTGGATCAAACACCGAACAGACCAGCAGGGTTAAATTATGTCGGAACAATCTCTTGCTTCGAGTGATATAAGTATTACCTTCTGCTGGACGCCGTTAAGGAATGGCGCGGGAAGGTATGGGTAAAAGAGGTCCGGTCGTCGTTGCAGAAACTCCGAGTCCTTGGGCGTGATTGGCAGAGGAGGTATATCCAGCGACATCCGTCGACCTCGACGCGACGTTCCGTTGGTGAACATGTGAGTACCCATATGCACCTACGGTAGAAAAACAAGAAGAAGACGATCAGAGATAGTATTCGCATGTTCAGACTTCGATTGGGTAGGCGCTGATCTTTCATCGAGCTCGAGCAAACGTTTACATGTTTTGGCGTTAGTAGAAGCGGTAGCGGCTAGCTCGTGTTAGTAAAGACTTTCGGGAACTTGAAGGGACCCAGACTTTTGATGACTAGCTAGAAAATTAATGTGTGTTATACCTTGAGGTTGCCTTTGGTGGTGAACGCCTTCTGACAGACGGTGCATCGGAACGGCTTGTCGCCAGTGTGAGTTCTCATATGAATCTGGAGCGCCGAAGACGAGGAGAAATTCTTATTGCAAATCTGGCACAAATGCTTGCTCGGTATGCCTGCAAATACACATAACGGTTTCGCTAAACTGCCCCTGACTTCGTGATAGTGATGTGCGACGGTAATGATTAAAGGATCGTTATCTCGTAAAAAGATTCCACAGTCTGAGGTCTGCTACGAATTATGAAAATAAAAGATAGAAGTGTGACATAAACAGAGCGGTGTTTTCAAAGCTTCAAGTTTTTTACGCTAACAAAGTAATATACGTATCACAACACCGGAAATAGAAGTACAAGAGATAGTCACAACAAGTCCAACTGTGTCCTACGAATAATATAGAATATATGAATGACAGAATGAGCAGAGTGAGCATAACCCACCTCCAGTGATATACACAGAAATTCCGAAGCGTGTGGAAATAATGATGGACAGGAAGCAAAAGGAAGGGGGACTAACAAGCATGTTGCAAAGCAGCAGCGTCGTATACTCCAAACTGATGATTTTCGTTAGCGAGAGGGACTCTGTCAATCGTGATTGGCAATGCGTTAACAATGAGATCGGATCTGCCGAGCGAAGCTGAGTTTGGGTAGTACAGGTGACGCTCGATGAAGAAGCAGATTGAGTTTCTATATTTTTTTCCTTTCTTTTACATATAAAAGCGAACGAACGCGAGCGAAAATTATATACTTACTGGCTGGTCTCTTTGGTGCCGGCAGATCTCCTTCTGGCGATCTCTTTACTGGTATCGTGGACTCAAGGGACGTTGGTGGTATCGGCGGGGGTGGTGGAGGCGGCGGAGGTGGGGGCGGTAGGCTCGAATCGTCGATGCACATTGGACTTCTGGAAGTTTCCTGATCCTGTTGCTGCTGCGGCGGCTGCTGCTGCGGCTGCTGCTGTTGCTGCGGTTGCTGCGGCGGTTGCTGCTGCTGTTGATGTTTCGGATCGCTGAACAGATGCGGCGGCATATCGCGAATCTTGTGAGTCAACATATGCTGCTTCATATTACCCTGCGCATCAAAACACGTTCTATTGTATTTAATTAAGCAGTTGACTGCGATTCCTAGAAAAGAACAGTCGTAACATTGTTATCCATGTGTGACATCTGCGTACAATATATTAGCGATCTGCGAATATTGCCGGTGAGTGCCCACGGTACGTGAGAGGTTTTATACTCTTATGTTAAATGTGAAATTTATCTTGCAATTATATATTTATATTAAAGTTATTTTTTTACATAAAAATTTTAACACATTATAAAGTACTTTTTTTAGGCAGAGAATTCAATATTTCGTTATATTTTTTTTTGCATTTTATACTGATAGTTATCGCGCGGATGTGTACATTTTGTTTAACCTTGCGATAATTACGTTAAATTATTGAGTAATTATCTTAAGTTATTGAGTTCAAGTTAATTCAATTCGCTCGCAAGAAGGAGGAAATAATATTGTTTACGCAAAAAGATAATTGCAACTTGGTAATATTATTGATTGCACGGGATCGCTGCACGAACGCGTGTACGCTTGCTGGTAGAGGAGGCTCTTACCAGGAAGACGTGGTCCGAGGGTAGAAGTCCGAGGGCGGGTGGCATCAGCGGGGGCAGGCGGACGGCAGGATAAACAGACGTCAGCCTTCGCCCCCCTCCTGTTCCTGTCCGCCCCCGGTTCTTCCGTTCCTCAGGCCGCCGCCGCCTGCGTTTCGGTTTGTCACTATTTCCGGCGGCCGATCTTGCCGGGTACGAGCGATATTGGGGATTGGGTTGTGGGAGGATCGGACCCTTCGCGGCGAAGGGTTGGTCCGCGCAGGAACATACTTGCTGATCGGAATCATCGTTCTGAAAGTACAGCAGAACAACGAAAAAATATAAAAGTGGTGTGAATAGATATATCAGGAGAAGCTCTTTGCGTGACACGAATGAGAATATTTTTCTAGTATTGATTTATCGATTTTTAACGTCTTATTATCGACCAATTTTTAAAGACTGACATAATATTTTCATAATACGCGTAGTGCTAGCGATAATACTGATATAATATATTATTTTCAATTTCAGTTTTATTATTCAATGTACAATACATATTTTCAGACCAAATTTTGCAACAATATTATCTTAATTTTCTGAAAATTTTATGTGGCGATCAACAATTTAAACTAATGCTTAAGATTAAAATAAATGTATGTAATGTGCTTTATATTTATAATATAGTATATATCAACTGATGTTCTATTCCAATTATTTGATCAAATAAAAAAATTAATGTGAATGTTTTCCTCTCATATTTTTATTTTTATTGTAAACCTTCAGAATATACTATTTGGAAGTAGAGTAAGATAATAATTTTTTTGAAAGTAATATTTCCGAATTTTTTTAGTAAGGTATTTCTAAACAACATTGTTTTTACGATCGCCTCTCTGAGTTTCGAGAAGATTTGGGGATTAGTCATATTAATTCCAACATAAATTCCCTGTTTTTATATGGAAATTATTCAAATAAAGTATATTTCTACACTATTTCTATAATAGGATACAAATATCAAGATACAGTATCAAGATGATTGTTACAATCAACAAGATATATCTCAATATTGACATGTGTAAATTACAGAAAAGTAACGAGAGAGAAAGAGAAAAAGAAGAAAAAAGAGGGAGAGAGGGAGGAGAGAGAACTCGTATCATTCGCTTTCGAGGTAAAATAAAGATTTACTTACCTTCGTAGAAAAACCTCGATCGCATATCGTGCATTTGAAAGGTCGCTCCTTCGTATGACTCCGGTAATGAATTTCCAATGCAGATTGGCACGCGAACGTCTTGTAGCAGAATTTACATGTAGTGTTGCCACGTACTGTAACAAATTGTGTTTCTTTACATTTTTGATTTAATCCTTCGTATATATTTCGACGATTTACATTTCGAAAATATTTTTTAATACATTTACATTAACGCATTTTTGTTTTGCTCTGACAAATGTCCGGCATTGTGTTTTTTTTCGCGATTCCTATAAAACATATAATAATATACAGACTATCAAGGCAGAACGCGATCGATAATTTTGAATCTTACAAAAACATGTTCTGAATGACATAAAAAAATTTTAATTTAAGACATTATAGAAGACTCAGTTATTTTTGTATCTTTTTTTAAAGGGAAATTATATTTTTAATGCATTAATTTTTCAAAGAATCTTGATAAACATAGTGACTAGATACCATATATTTTCTTCATAAATGGAACAATTAGTACGTGAAAAAATATACAATAATTATTCCAGAGTTACCTTTGTCTTAAAATATTTATCAAATGTCACGATTTCGAATTAAATTTAGTATCAAGAGATAAGAATTGTGAGAGAATGTGCTAAGGAGTCAAAAGATGATCAATGGATTAGTCTGTCCTAATTGATTTTTTTTTTTTATCTGACGCATAATTTTGTTGAAAATGTTTGCTCTTACAAGATGAAACTTTATGAATATGAATTCAATCATTGTGAAGCAATTGTGTCATGTTAACGAGCTATGTTTTAAAATTATGTCTTGATAGAAATTATATATCTCGAAAATATGAAGTGATTATTGATAATGTTAATCGCAACTTAGTTATAATCGAGTACTATAAGTATATTTTTATCATTATAATTTTATAACAAGTAATTTAAAAGCTAACGCGCTTTTCCTTGACGTATTCTAATATCATGTATTTATGTATTTTAACAATTAAAATTATGCCTTTTAAGAAACTGATAAAATTACTTTACAATCCCAGCAGATACTTACTAATAACTACGAAAAAAATTCATCTAACTAAAATGAAACAGAATAATAGACAAGATAAGAGTGAAAATTATGGTGCAAGAATAAATTGTACAAAAAGAAAATTATGATAAAAGTTCATTTTCCCAGTATTCTTTTCCAATAACATATATTGTCAAGGTCATTGTCCTGAGTACTGTAATAAAGCTACAGATTGAATCGTCGTTCATTGTTTATAAGAAAGTTGTTAATAAATAAAGGTTGGTTCACAAGTATTGAATTAAAAACGAAAACAAATGAAAGTGAAGAATATGAAAGTGAGAAGATACAATATTTCACCGATATGAATAGGTTATAAAAGATTGGTTAGAGGCCAGAAAATAGGCGAGTGAAAAGTAAAAAGTAAAGGGAAGGGACTTTGCTTTCTCTCTGCATTCCGTTCTGAAAAATATCCCAACCACTAACTTATGGTTCGATTAGTTTTTGCTGATTTCACTTGTCCCTTGTCTACACATTCACTTTTCAATTTTTGACATCTTTAAATACTTTTAAGAGTTTCTTTAATCAAAGCGAAACTTCTTTTACATCCGTAATAATTACTGTCTTAATCAAAGCTAATCTTTATCTGAAACTAATCCATCTATGTATTTATTTTATATTTTAATAAACAATGAGCGACTCTTAAATTATTGACAAAAAATACATGTTGCAACGGATTACTATTTTTAAATTACTATTTTCTATTATATCTTCATTGGGGAGTATATCTTACCTCCTTTTGTTAATAGCTTTGAACTTAATAATAAGCGACTAAAACTTATTACAGTACTCAATATTATGATACTGTGTGTGTTTGTGATGGCCTTGATAATATATGTACATTAAAGTCATAATTATAGGGAAGGATATGGGAAGGTAAATTTTTATCACATTTATTTTAAAATAAAAAGATTCAGATAAAACAATAATTATCTTTTTTATAGAATAATCTAATCATAAAATACAAGGTACCAATATTAGCAAATAAACACGAATATCCGTATCCGTGTGATACGATCGCTTTGTACATTTCACTTTGTACATTTCAGTTTCTCTATATTTTACAAATGTATATCGGTTTCTTAGTGTTTTCTCAGATATAATTTTTTGAGAATTAATTCCTACAAAAGTAAAAACTCACAGGCCCTCTTCAATTAACTATGAAGTAGATGAAACGTATTGAATCAAACTTCTTCTTTTTTTTTGCACAGCATTAAAAATAAATCTATTTCACACTCTTATGTGACAAACTGTACATTCAGTCCTCAGTATATTATCAATTATATTATTGCCAGATTCACGTTCCAACTTATTCTAAACTTTATCTCGTATACACACAACTTGTATGAACAAATTATAATACTCTATAAATATCGTATACATATTTTTGTATCACATTTTTTTCCTAATATGCACATGAGTATCAAAAGTGTTAAATACGTTCTAAATAAAGACGCGATATTAAGAAATTTAAATAATAAAATAAAAAACAATATTTTAACATAATAACGGTAAATTACTTTAACATGTTGAAAAATATTTATGATATTAAATATTTTTGCTACCCTTTTCTGTTAAACTAGATAGAAATAGTGAATAAAATTGATTTAAAGAATATTTCCTATCATTGTCCTATGCTATCTTTGCCATCTTTTAAATATGTATTTCTGACAAAACCTACTTAATAGGACCTACTTGCCTTGGCTTTTTGAATCTTTTCCAATGTGAGCGGACATCGATTGTTATTGCATTAATGTAGAATGATTAACTTCCAGCCGTTTTCTAATATTGAGGCAGAGTCTTCACTTTTAGTACTCTAAATAAAAAAAAAAATAAATAAATGAATAAACCAAAAAAGTGAACCGAAATTGTACTGCTCTAAATACGACGAAAATCACAAAGACATTTTACACATTGTATACACGTGACGCAGCATCGCAAGAGACAGCTTGAATACACGAGAAATAGAAACTATCGCATAATGTTACGGAATATAGAAAAATTAGACGATAAGAAGAATAATAACAAAGATAGAAATATTTTAAATATATGTATAGTAGACGCAAAAACGAGACAAAGAGAAAGAAATAAAGATTATGATTAGAACAAGAAAGTTAAAAAAAAAGAAGAAAGTTATTTAACAGGAGAATGGGAGTGCTAGGTCCAGCTACACCACAAACAGGATATTGATATGAGACTGGACAAGATGGATACGTCACGGAGATGGGTATACTCGGCGATACTGGACTTAGCGATTCGCGGCAAAGAATCATGATCATAGTTCGGACGAGGGACAAGGTGTAGCAGGAACCGCAGCCCGCCCTGATGCTAGCAGTTCCTACCTGCTGGGCCTCCGACAGCTAGGCCGAGCGGGTTGTAAGTCGATGATGCGGCTAGCACCGCCGAAGTGGTCAGCGAGGCTAGTGGTCCGCTGCCGGGTCCGGTTCCCGGGTTGACAGCACTCATCGAAGTGACGCTGTTTATGTTTGACGTGCCTATCGTGCTGGTGGTAGGAGCGGACGAGACTGCTTGCAGTAGTCCCGCGAACATGCCAAAGGGATTCGGTGGATGATGGACCGGAGTGGTCTGGGGTGGCGGTGTTGGCGATGCTGAAGCTACTGACGCTGGCGTGGACGAAGCACGGGGTGTCAGATCGAGCGGGGCTCCGGAGGTTGGCGGACTAGTGCTCTTCTCGCTACCGTTGTATCGATGAAAGGATGGTGACCTGGCCACATTCGTAGTCGTGGCCGTCGTCGTGATGGTCCTTACTTGATTCTCGAGCGCCGCCAACGAGGTTGAAAATATAGGAAGCGTCATGTCCTTGTGCTCGGTCGTATCTTCACTTTCGTGGTCCTGCTCCTCTTCGACTTCGATGCTACGCCTATCGCGATTCAATTCGCACCTCTCGTCATCCTCTCTGTGATCCTGCTCTTCGTCTTCCTGATCTTCCATTTCCTCGCTCTGCTCCTCCATAAATCTCTGTCGTTGGTGCTGAGACTCATCTTTTGCTTCAACGTCGCTTTCGTGCGAATGTTGCTCGATAGCTGTTTGCCTAGATGGAGGGAATCCTAAGGAGAAGCCTGTGCTGGTAGGATGTATTGGCGGGAATCCTTGCGGAAGAAAAGATGCCAGCGGGTGGTAAGTAGGTGGGAATTCGCTCACTTCTGCAGCTTGGATCTGTTCCGGGCTGAGGTCAGTGGGTTCCCCAGTGTGAAGACGTATGTGCTGTTGTAATACGAGAGCGTTCGTGAATTTCTTGTGACACACGGGACACTGATGCAACACTCTCAGTGGTGGTTTAGCTCTGTGCACTCCCATGTGGGTTTTCAGATTGCCCTTCGTCGTGAAGGCGCGACCGCAAATTTTACACTTGAAAGGACGCTCGCCAGTGTGAGTGCGATAATGCATCAGCAACGCACTCTTGCACGAGAGCACTCTGTGGCAAACGATGCACTGATTAGGGTCGCTCAGTTTGTGCTCGATATTGTCGACTAGTTGCTGCAGTTTGGACGTCTCCGAGGTTTTCGTTATTTCAATCAAGCTCTCCCAGGAATTGTCATTACTGCCAGGTCGCGGTAGTAAGGTCGAATAAATGGCTGGATCCTTGGCTGGATCGATCATTTCATTTCCGGGTGTCGTGGTTGGTCCTGCCTGGCTAGAAACAGGAAGATGAGGAATCTGAACTGGCGGACCTGGAAACAAGATCCCGGCGAAAGACGTCTGTAGACTACCGCTACTTGCGGTACTGCTAGCTGGTGATGCTCCCGGATATGCCATGATTTGTTGGGGCAAACGATTGATCGTACCTCTGCTTGAAAGGTTTTCAGGTTGCTCCTCTGTTTCCTCGTCCACTTCCATTTCTCCGTTGCCCTCTAAACGTCCACTGATTTTACTGTCCATACTACAATCCTCGTACGTTTGCGGCTGGGACGGTGGATTCGCGGATTGGGGTGAATTGAGGTACCGTCTCGTAGTTTCCTCAAAATCTTCGCTCTCTTCCTCGATGGCTTCTTCCGCTTCCTCAGGTTCTCTCTTCGGTGTTATTCGCTCGGCGCCTTCTCGGCTCATTGGCCGCTGTTGATAGTGCTCCTGTCCGGGCGATCTTTGTTCGAGTTTTATCTCTTCTCTCTGCTCAAGTTGCTGCTTTTGATGTTGTTGGTGGAGACTGTCGTGAAAGGAATGACGGGAATTCAATACCGCAGCGGGAGAAGTGGGAGATGTCTGTGGAGCGGTAGTTACAGGTTTACTAAGATTCTCCGGCACATCTTGATCGTCTTGGTGATTAATAACTGGAGATCGGTAAAGAGGCGTCATGTTGGACAAGGTGAGACTCATGGGCGGTTGTGGTGGGAGGAAACCGTGCGTTGTCGCCGGATGAAACGGGGGGTGATGAGAGGATGGTGGTGGCGGCGGTGGCGGGGACGGCATTGGCCTCTGCCCGGAAGCGATTTGCTGCAAGAGGGGTGGGTGGTATTTATCTAAATGCTCTGGAACGGGATTCGGGTTCATCTTAACGTGTGGAAATTTGGCCGTGTGCCTTTGGAAGTGGACCTTCAGGTTGCCCTTGGTCGTGAACCGACTGCCACATACGTTGCACTTAAAGGGTCGCTCACCTGTGTGGGATCGTATGTGGATTTGTAGCGCCGAGTCACTACCGAAGACTTTGCCACAGAAGCGACATCGATGCTTGAAGAAGGGCTCGCCGCGACCACCGCTTGATCTCGAATCGTAAGGAGATAGCCGCGAGCCTTTGCCCCTAAACGCGAGCTCGTCGGCCAAATTGTTGGCTAATCCTTGACTCGCGTTATCCAATACTTCCTGGGTACGTCTCTGAAGAATATCCAGAGTGTTTGGCTCGTGAAGCGGCGGCGGATCGGTATTCGTTATGATCGATGAAGCGAGGGAAGCGCTTATCGAGCAAAGCGGCGGCATTTGATGGGGCATCGGTGGCATTTGACTGCTGGTGGTCGTGATGACGGTTGACGTCGCGCCGGACGAAGATAGGGGCAGATTCAAAGGAGAGGCGCTGCTCGTCGAGGTGGGTCGTTCCTGAAGCAGATTCGGCGTCAGCGGCGCCGGTGACGTTTGCTGATGATGACTCGGTGAACGAGAAGAAGGAGGTGACGCGAGACTTGACAATGGTTTCGGATGAATAATAGGAGACGACGAAGCCTCTTTGCTGTCAGTTGACTCCGTCGCCGACGATTGCATCACCGATTGCCCGTGAGTGATCAATAATTGTTGCTGAAGTTGTCGAATCAGCTGTAATTGTAATACTTGTTGATTCTGAAGGGTACATAGCGTGTTTTCCAGAAATGCCAAGTCTTGCAGCGCCGCTTCGCTGTCTGCCCCAGTAAGAGCAGTGGCAGCGAACTGAGCGACCGCCACTTTTGTATTCTGAAGGGCTTCGAGGGTGACGTGACTAGTTCCAGCAGGCGGGAATATAGCGGTAGATAGACCGCTCTCCACAAAGTTATTATTGTTCTCTGCATCTTGTCGATGATGAATCTGTTTACGCGAGCCCTCCTCGTCCTCATCCTGCTCGTCTTGCTCATCGATACCTTCTTCCTCATCCTCTTCCATAGGATCATCATCGCCCTGATGAGATCTCGTCGCTGTGAGATCCACCGCTTCCTCGCCACCTCCCCCTCCACCACCGCTCTCTTCACCGTCTGATGTAAAGTCATTTTCTTCTCCTGCAAAATAAAATGGTGAAAACTGATAAATAACAGGTCACTTTTTCTATCTATAACTGATATATCAATTTATACAATAAATATTACTCGATGATTAAATATCGTTGCTTTTATAAATGACGCATGCTTAATAAATTCCGCATGTTCCTCATGGTTGATATATTTTTCACATTATATGCGTAAGCTGATAACGACCAACATTAAAATGAGGGCAGATACATCAGCACCTGTGTTTTTTAAGTTTCACTCGGCGATTAACTTGAACGCCAAGGTTAACATGAGAGATAAGTGACATCCCATATACATATTACAGGATGTACGATGAAAGCGGAATTCTTAATGATATAAATGAGTCACAATATAAATGAGTTTCCGGCTCTTTATATCGAAGTATATTCTTTATATAAAAAATAATTGTAATTTATTATTAGAGAGAGAAAGAAAGGAAACAAGCGAACAAATCTCTATTTATTAAAAGAAAAGTCTAAGTATGCTCTAACTCTAATGTATTGTATTATAATACATTTTTATAGAAGCTAGTATGTATAATGATATAAAAATTAATAAAGTGTATATCTTGTATATTTTATATATATATATATATATACATATATATATATATATATATATATATATATACATACACATATGCATGAGCATATGTTTTTACTTTTTTGTCAAGAAAGGGGCAAAAGATAAGATTTCATAAGAACAATACATGATAATATTATCAACTACAATAAGAAAAACTAGTCAAAAAGATGTTACTGATGCCTAAAATTATAATTGTTGTTTAAATAAAGTAAGAAGTTAAATAAAGTAAGCTTATTAGTTGTTTAGTTAATTATATTGATCATTTTCGACATTGTGTCACATAAATTTCTTGATTCGCATGATATGCATGCAAGTAAGTTAGTTAAAAAATTTTACTTGCAAAACTTTAACACTTTGTTAAAAAGGCCGTTAGATAAAGAACGAATAATAAAGACTCCAATGCTTAGAAGCATACCAAAACAGACAGAACTTAGAAGAACACCAATCAAAATTGCAATTTCTGTCTCTTCGATAAATGAATCTCAAAGTTTATTTTCTCCGATTCAAATAAGTGTACAACCAGCGAAATGTAGAATAAGAAAAATTCAGCCTGTTTATTAAAACATGATAACTGATATTTGTTTGATTAAACATTTTATCCGAATCGAAAAAAATTGAGATGCATTCCACTCGGTTTAAAAGATATAGGTACGGTACCTTTTGAGTTTTACTGATAATACATAAAATAGATACAAATCTATCTCGCATTTTAAGAGAAGGATAATGGATTAACTATTTTTATTTTTGTCATTTAAAATTCTGTTTTCGAAGAAAGTACTTTACACTTTGTACAGTACTTTATACTTTATTTATGAAACTATTTTGATATTGGTATTTACTTTTAATTTTATTTCATTTATACAAGAAAATAATGTTTTTCCAGTATAAACAAACATTGATATTGTCGGTCAATAAGCGGGATTTCATGCCTAATAATTATTCTAATAAGTTTTATACATTTTAATAATAGAAGGAATTAAACCTAAGGTTTTCATTTGATCATTCTGCTATCAAGTTAGAAGAATCTAAGAATCTCTGGACAAATAAAAATTTTTATCATGCTTGGTCTTTTGTTTGGATTATTTGTATTTGACAAGCATTATTATCGCGATGTGACATTATAACTAAACTTTATTATAACTAAAAATTATTGTATACAGGATATTATCGCACATTATCGCACAATGTTTAGAATTAACAAATTAATATCAAGCTGGTGACAACCAAAATATTCTATATATTATATTTATTATATACATATTTATATTGGTTGTTATTCGTTTATTACAGTTTTGTGCAGAAAATTATTTTGTCAGAAATTCTTCTCTAGGGAAAATTGAACACTAAAGTTAATCGAATCAAAATGTTGATAAAACTTAGTCGCTGCAAAACAGAGCTTGAGAAATAAAAAAAAATATATTCATTATATCGAGATCCATTTAAACAAACTGCGATATTTTTGTATTGTATGAACTGAAAAAACTCAGTAGTGCATTAATCAATTTCAATCTGCTGCTTGACATGACAAATCTATTTTTAAATGATGAAAATGAAAAATGGAATAGTGAAGATGATGAGAAATGGATGAGAAATCGATAATAGCCGAGCAAAATGCAGAGGACTCAAACAAAAGATCACGTAATGGACTGTCAAGATATTCAAAGATAGATCTTTATTTGAAGAAATTAACGATGTGCAGTTAATGGTACTGGAAAGACATCGTTAAATGCTTATAAATATTCTTAATTAAAATCAATCGAAGCATAAAAAGTATTGAGAGTTGAGAACAGGTTGGATTTAGATGGAACTTATAATCTGATTTTTATGTTGATGCTCACTATCTCTTTGTTTTACCGCTCGCATCTTAAAATGCTATCGATTGTGTATAAAATTGCAGGTACAAGATATTCTGCTTCAGGAAGCAGTGCTACACTATACAATGTAATTGTATTTTCTAAGTGTTGTCAAATTGTCATTGAGACTTCTTCTTTTTTCTAATAATTTTTTAAAAATAATCTCTATTAATTATCTCTATTAATTCTAAAATTACATTTTATTAAATTGTTCATTATGTCTTCTACAATAATTTTTATAATAATTTTTATATAACACTTTACTTAAAGTTCTTGTCTCACTAATTGTCACATTGAAATTTGTTAAATTTATTTTTACAATATACAATGTGTAGAATAATATGATTTATTTTGCAAGAAACTTAGAAGAATGAGTAAATATTGTATTTATACAATATTTTAATGATTGTATAGTGTTGTAATTAGACTTATACAATTATAATTATAATATTTATTACGGCCGCTCTTAAAGCAGAACGTCACAAGTTTCAGTCCATGCACAATCCATTGTTTAAAATTAATTGTAAGGAGAACATTGTGTTCGAGCAGAACAATGCTAGACTTCATATTTCTCCAACTTCCATTACCATTCATATAGAAAATTATTGTAACTTGACAGAAATATCCTTGTCCTTTCCTACTATCGTTTTCATCTTGCAATTCTTTGTAGTACCGACTTTAGAATTCTCTTAAATAAATTAAAAAATATGCTTAAAAATTATTTTCAGAAAGAGAAAGTCGTGAAATTTTAGATTTTTCTCATCTCACTGAAGAAAATGGAAACTTTTTCAGAAAGTAAAACTACTTTTAAAAAGGGTAAAAATTAAATAAAATAGTTACACACAATACATTATATAAAATTTTAAATTTATATATAACACTTTTTTTAAATTTTTTTGTAAAAAAGAAGGATGAGAAAAAAAAACTTGGTTAAGATTTTTAGCCAAAAAGATTGGCCAATTCAATATTTCTTTCTAATTAATCAAAATTAATCAAAATCAATTTTCTAAACTTCTGTAACACATTGTAATGCATTTTAATGAGATGATGAGAAAATATTGTATTAGGCAGCAAATACCTCCATTATTCTTGATGATATGAAGACAATATTTAAGAAAATGCGTAATTGTCTCGAATGAATATTATAGAGCATTTCCTATCCCAAATTATAATTTTTATGTAAGTTTATTAAATTTCTCTATATATAATTTGTCAGCTATGATGTCAGCTACAATGATGAGTTATGAATGATTGTATTATGCAATTTAAAAGCGATGTTTTTTTTTTAAGTCCAAAACATATAAGATTTCGAAATAATGAAAATTAACTATTTGCCATGAGATTATTGATCCATTAAAGAGAAAAATACAGTAACTCAGGAAACTCAGGAAACTCAGGATCAAATATCGTGTAAATTTCTTTTGGAAATTCGTAAACTAGGATATCTGCAGCAAGATCATGTTTGTTTATTTGTAATGTTGATATAGAAAGGCCGTTTTCGTCGATTGCCTTCTTTGAAGTCCAGTTAGTGGATAATTATCATTTAATACATTTGATCACTGCGTTAATGAGTCACTGTATTTTGCACATTTTCTCATTCAGGAGCAAATAAACATTTTAAGAGTGCAATGTCAAGTAAATATGTATATATAGGCCTACTGAGTACTTGTCGACGTAGTAACTTGCTCTTCCTCGACTTGCGCAGCATTAATGGGTCCGTTATACGCCATGTCATACATGCAAAGCCTCCGCTAGGGCTTTCGTCTTCGTCTCGTGCCATTCCACACAATGAATATAGCACTAATACATACCGCACCGATACCTATTATTGAAAATACTTGTAACAACACGTTCATTGAGCCGAAATCAGAATGTAACTATCTCAAGATAAAAACGAGAGGGAAAGAGAGAAAGAGAGAGACAAAAAGAGAGAAAAAAAACGCTATCTAGAAATTACTCAGTCGAATACAGTAATGAAGAAGATATTCTAAACAACTATTAAACTTCGGTACATCCTACCACTGAACTGTAAGAACGAAAACCAACTGGTACCTGGTGAAGAACCGAGTGTGCATGAGTATGCGAACAACGCCACCATCTACAGGCCCCACCATCACCAACGGCGACGGTGGTGGCAGCGCCGATTTCCTCTGTGTCCCACCACTCCGGATATACCGCGGCGTGAACTTCCACCACCACCGGTCCCTCCGTGCTTCGGTTATGACATGGAAGGCGGCGCGGTTCATAAATCAGGGGGAAAGGGGGCGGTGCTTGCACGAGCCACTCACCGTCGAGTTATTAATTATTATCCAGTGCGCCGGGCGCGCGATACCCTGCCGAGCTCGCCTCGTCGCGCCACCGCCTACGCCGCCGCATTAACCCTCCTATCCCTCCCGCCCTAGATGTTCGCCAGCGGGTGGTCCGGAATCGCGGCGCCGCGGCTCGATTTTATACTCGCCGCGCGGCGCGATAGATTCCAGCTATTTCGCGCGCGATTCCGACCAATAAATTGCGGTACCTGCGAGTATACATTCGGCTGTTATGGTTTCCGCGGTTTCTGAATGATGACGCGGCAAGCGCGACGGAATTGCGTGATAATCGATTTCCGCGTGACCTTCGTCGCGTAGGACAGGTCTACGGTATGGTCACGTGATCGCAATTGCAGCCACGCATTCCAATAAAATCTTTGTAACTTCGCGTGAACCACGAAAACGGAATTAATGTGCGACTGTATATCTTTAATAATGGGAATGAAAAAAAGGGATGGGTTTTTCGGAGTCCTTTTTTAGATCTCGATTTATTATAGAGCGACAGTGAAGCAGCCGTTGTTATTGGACTATCAAATTTTTACGATTTATCGGCTATAAATGTTAGAAAAAAAAAGAAAAAAAAAGTAATACAATACATAAACAATAAATAATAAAAACGATAAATGAAGCGAAAAGTTACACGTTACACGTGCATATATCAGATTTACTGTACGGGAAAGGTCTTTCCTGGAGTTAGTTAACGATGAAATTGTACGAGAAACGTAACCCACCCAGTTTCTAGTCATCATATATTTTATCGAGACAAAAGACGTATTCCTGGGTGTGGTCGTTTGAGTTTCTAAACAGGCAAATGAAGCATTGGATACCCTCGGTATGTACAAAATACATTTAATTCGATTACTCTACTGCTAATACTGCAATAATTAGTACAGTTTTATAATCTGATTAATCCTGCGACTACTAAGTAAATTTAAAAAACTATTTAATCACTCTATTTTAATTGGATTAAAAAACTATATTCTCTCTCGATTACTGTATTTTACTGATATTTTAGGTTTATGCACATGAGGATCGTGTTACAACAGCTACACGTCTTAAATTTTGACCTTTGTTTTGCCAGGTCATTGAAAGAAATCCCGGGTTTCCGGTTGAAAGGAGAAAATGCAACCTGCGTGGTATCAGAGAAACTTGTTTTATTTTCTTGAGAAAAAATATCGTAACGTATATTAATATTCGGAGACATACATGACAATGGGCATAAACACACAATTTTTAATTATTCGAAGAAACGTATAATTTCTTTTTTTACACAGTTGAGTCACGTATGGAGATATGTAGAGAATATACAATACATACGTACATACTATTATATCACAACGATATTGGAAAGGAGCTTCTCAATGAAAATGTTTTTCAATAGATCTATGAAAAATATCCGGCTTATTTTCTTCATTTGATGTTTAACCATTTTCTATTAGAAATGTCCGTAACGGAGATCCCAACTCTCCCCCCTATGGTGACAAAATAGTATGTATTGTTATGTTCATGTATTTTGTCTGAAATAAACAAAAAATGATTTTTCGCGATAAATCAAAATATATCTTAAAACATTTAAAAGAAATAAAATGATAAAGCAATACCGACACATTATTTACGTATATCAATGAAAATTGTAAAGCACAGGTGGCTCAAGGACGAGAACGAAAGTAGGTAGCAGCAAAGTAACGTACCTTCCGGAGGGAAGAAAATGTGATGAATTTGTGACATTGTAATGGATTTTAAAATTTTGCTTTTTAAGCAGAAATAAGCATGAAATAATTTTTGTAAAGAGCCCGTTTTGTAAAGAGTCACTTTTCCTCAGGAAATTTTTTAGAAACATGTGAAGACCACACTTGTAACCGAGCTTGTAACGTATCTACAAGAAAAGTGATATTCGTCACGCCTCCAAAATAAAAATTTATCGAAAATGAAAATGGAAGCTTACAAACGAATGCCCTCCATTTGACGATTATCTTATTGACTGATAGTAGACATTCAATTATAATATTTGAATATTGATTTTTTTTATTTTCGTCACTTGTTATTTCGTTTGTCTGCTTATTCATCGATTATTCTGCAATATATAATACACAGTGAGTGAATAATCATGCTGCTTTCATGCTGCTAACCGGTTCTGTTCTTTCGTCGGAGCGAGCGTTATTCATTCTGAATCTGATTCGCGTTCATGATGAAAGGTACGGATCATGTGTCGTTCAGATTAAAGGAATTCTTAGCTGTGTTCCTCATGGAGTGCAAGGTCGGGACTGTCGGATGCGAACGAGGTCGGTCGATGAGTGTCAACGACTGAAGAATCGGCACGGGGGTCGTTGCTCTTCTCTCGATTTTGAGTCGTGCGAATCACTACGGCGACTCACGGCGCATCGGCGTCGAATACGGGAAGGATCCCGTATTCGCATTGACGGGGTCGAGTCTCGTTTAAATAAGTTAACAGTGGAGAGCGAAGACGGAGCGGAGAAAGAGGACGAAGAGAAAAAGGGTGAGAGAGAGAAAGAGAGAGAGATGGAGACTAGAGAAGATACGAAGGTACCGAGAGAGAGCGAGAGGAAGAAAATTGAAAAGGGACCGAGAAGGAGAGAGGACGAAGGAGGGGGAGGAGGGAGAAAGAGAGAGCGAGAGAAGGCGAGCCAAGGGAAATTGCACATGGCGCCTCGCGATTGGCTCGCACCTGTCTCCTCGGACCGCCCTCCTTCAACCCCGATCGCGCGCGCGACGTGCCTACGTACCTAATACGCTTTCTTGCTCGTTGCATATAGTACGCGGCGCATCGGACGCGTGTATGCAACGCCGCACACTTTCTCACAGGTGCACGAGCATTGTGCGGCAAGGTGTTCGTGCTATGGAGCCGTGTAATGAACCACCACCACCACCACTACCACCGCGCCACCATCGGCATCACCACCGCCGCCGCTGCCGCCACCGTCACCGTCGCCGCTTAACTCCCACTCCCTCCACCGCCGAAGAAGCTCGTCGAGTCGTTGGGAGCCGGAACTAAGTGGGGGCGAGTTGCGGCGGAAGGTTCTCTCTGTTGCGCGGGCGAGGAAAGGACGGACGACGGTATATATTATACTTTTGTACAGAGAAACTGTGCACGCGCGCGAGGGAGGAGGGCGTAGGGAAAGGGTGGTAGGCAGGCATAGCCGCGGTTACACACGGTTAATCTATCTCTCGGTAGACACTAAAGCGCAAGATGGAAGTCTCCTTCCATTGCGATTGCCATATTTGCAACTGGGAGCGCATCGAGCGCTCTAAGCATCGATTGTCGGCCTAAATTGTCTTTTTTCAGGGGATAATTGGTGTGATCGTCGATGAATTATCGTTCTTTGTTATTTATATCCTGCAGGATATCCTCCTGCCCAATGTGACAATAAGATATGCTGTGACAAATCAATAGGAAATTGTTTTCTTTTCTCATTACATAAGTACACTTTTCATTTGAGAATGTAACTGTGAAATCAAATCTGGAGAACTTTGGTCATTCAGTATGTTATAAATCATGAGCGAATCGAAAAGAGGAAAGTGTTTTTTTAATATTGTCTATCAATAAAATTATTATCGATTATATCGGATATAATTAACTCGTCACGAGAATTAGTTTTATACATTACTTTAATAACTTAACTAATTAAATTATAAACTGCAATTTATCGCGTTATTTATTTACTCAACTTTGTACGTTCCGTGAGTCTGGAATTAAATCACGATCGCAAGATCGCTACAGTTAGTTTCAATCCACAGCGCGGCAGGAATTATTGCAAAGTTAGCACGTATTTGTTAGGTGATCGGTAACGCGTTAACCGTGTCCGAGCTTTGTTATCTTTAGGCAGGAAGGAGTCGGAGTTCGTCGGGGCCGAACCGGCCGTCCCTTGGAAAGCAAAAAAAGAACGAAAAGAAAGATTGTTCGGCGAGCATGAAGTAATAAAGAACTGCCGGTGCAAAGGAACGAGCGGCGCGGGGATAGCGCTGAAGAACCCGAGCCGGAGAGCGAGTGACTTGGCGGCACGGCAGGGAGGGCGTGGGGAGGGCGGGGATGAGGGAAGATACTCGAAGAGATCGTTCGGCGACCTGTTAAGTAACCTGCAGATTTACAGGACCCTATCTTATCGTCTGACCGGGCACCGTACACCGTCTCTCCGCAACGCTTATTTATTCTTTTGCGAATAAATAAAGAAGGGCGATCGATGCTCTCGCGAGCTGATCCTCGGTACAAGCCGTGTGTATGGATTCCAATCTAGAAGTATTTTTGCACCCCGTTCGCTCGCGGGTAGAGATCCCCGAGTGACGGAGCGGGGAAACCGAGGAAGGGAGAGCCAGTGGGCATGTCATACGCGGAGGCCTTATCTCCACTCCAGGCGGAATCATGATTGTTCCTCGTGGCGAAGTTAGTCGCGACGCGATACACCCCTGCACACCAATTCACGGGATACAACGCTGCGTGTAAGAGGGTTTTAATGTTACCGGGCCCAAGCATCGACGCCCATTGGAAATTTATCGTTATTTGTAATCCCAATCCCGTCGGATTGGTCCGACGAACTTCTTAACACTCTGGAGCGTTAAGTCCTCTCGCGCTACCTTGTTTCTGCATTTTTTTACAAAATCAGATTGTTCAATCATCCTAGACTTAACAGTCCTTTATTATTATCTTGGCAACAAAACGGTCAATTATATTCAAATTGCACAAACATGTATAGGACATTCTCATTAATGATTTTGAATTTCGATAAATTCTCTCAAGTCAATTTACGCGTGTACTAATACCAGGAATGTGTTTTACAATGGATGGAATAGGATAATTCCATCATTAAAGTTCATAAATATCCTCATTAGAATTCATTCGAACGCCTACGCGGAATGTAATCCGTTACGTTCTGCATCAAATCGAATTATTAACAAAGTTATCATCGATCTCACGAGCAAATTGGATAATAGCGCAAAATCATGATGGCATTCCCATTTAGTGTCTCGAGTTTCTTTAACAATTAGTGTATCATTTGCATGTATATATTATATATGTTATTTAGTTATTTGTGTAAGATTTAATATAAACAAATAGTAAAGCTGCAATTACACTGGCTGTACCAACACAAATTCTATCAAGGTAATAACACGCGAGGCAGTCTGATTCAAAAGTTAATACCTTTTTAAGATCTTTTATAATTTCATTGCAACGGTGTTTTTTTATTATGAGCGGTGTATTATTAATTAATCTCTTCCACACTGTCGGTGTCTGCTTTGCAAAGTTGTCAAATTTCTCGAATCTACTTCCTTCGCTTATTAAATATTACCACAAAATTTATACAGATATGTTATACAAAGTATACGGTAAAAAAATTTAGTTTTTTTTTGTGATAGTCATAACATGCCATCTATCATTCAGCAGTTTTTTGGTTATAATCTATCTCGTCATTTTTGTATTTAAAATTAAAACACGGTCATGAGTAAAGCATGCAAAAAAAACGTCGATTTTAAAAACGATTATCTCGGCAACAAAACAGCAGCAGTTATATTCAAATTGCATAAACATGTATAGAACATTCTCATTAATGATTTTGAATTTCGATAAATTCTGTTTCAAGTCAGTTTACGCGTGTACCTACCTTAATACCAGGAATGTTACATTCCATTTATTACAATAGATGAAATTACAATAGATGGAATAGGATAATTCCATTGCGCTCAATTGCTTTACTTGCTTATACTCTTAATTTAAAAAAGTCCCAAGTCATTGAGAGTCGCGTATGTACCACGCTGTCGTGAAGCAACGGTCGCTTATTAAGAGAGGCCTCTGGCGGGGCCTCGATTCCTTTTTATGACGCGGCTTTTATGACGACAACCGCGAACCGCGCCGTAATAATCGTAATAATCATCGCGGCAATAACGAGGAGGAAGGAGAAGAGCGAGAGAAAGAGACAAGGTATGAGGAAACGCGAGGATATTTGAGATGGTGGGGGAGAAGATGAGAGGGAAAAACGAGGAAGGAGAGTTGAGAGGAAGGATCGAGAGAGCAAGAGAAAAAGAAAGAAGGAAAGAGGGAGAGGAAGAAGGCCGAGGGCGTGCGTGTTAACTGCACCGGTTGATGCGCTTGCGTGCAAGCGTGCGTGCGAGCATTATAGCCGTGTCGGGGCCCACTCTTTACGACGAATTATTATTTAAATGCTTCGGGGCGGATCTCTCTCGTAACGCGCTCGCCGTCCGTTCCTCATCTTCTTCCGGTGAGGCTGTAAACCTGAGGGCGCCGTGCTTATCCGTGAAAATCGCGATTGGCGCGAGGATTTTCGTTATTGAACGTCACGTAATACATTTCGCGATATCCAGACGTTTATGCAATCGAATTTACAAGAAACGAATAGAGTTCCACACTTCATTAGTTTCGAACATGGTCAATTTAATTTGCTCGGAATAGCATAATAAATTGTAAATGTGTTAGTTAAATGCACCGATCTATGTCACGAATTTAATTCGTGACAATTCTAAAGAATCTATTCATAAGTAGTAGATTTAATTTGCAAGAGATAGCATGAAATTGTAAATATCTCACAAAAGAACCAAGAACTTTATTTGTATTTGCATTGTGTCTTATTTTGTTTCATTTGTTTATTAAATGTAACAGAAAGAATCATAGAAATTAATAAATTAATCATCACAATAGTATTCCATTAACCATTTTTTATCTATTGAAGAAATTTAGTGCAACAAAATGTGTCTAGAAAGTTTTACAAATATGTTATAATTTATTTAATTCTAGTCTGAATAAATGTATACGGTCAATTTGCAAGATACGTAATCACACTTGTACCATCTAATACGCACAAATAACGTGTCTGGTATTCCTGTTTCTATCTTTTCTCTATTGAAATCTTATCGATACAAATCTATCTTCATTGAACTCTTAAAAAGTATAAACGTAATTATCGATTCATGCTAAATATATCACGCGAAAATCCGGTTAAATATATCTGTCCGAATTTACGATAAACATAAAGCGTGTATTTTCTCCTGTCAATACACATCTGCAGTTCACGCTATTTATGTTTTTCTCCAACTTGTCAAATTGGTGACGTCAACAGTGTCGTGAGGATCGGTTAACAGTAAAAAAGACGGTATTGCGGACGCGCGTTTTTTTTGTACGTTTTTTTTTTACCTTCGCTTATTGGAAACGAAACGCAGTCTGCGTTCGAATTGCGATCTAAAAGCGAGGGTGAATCCCAGACGGTTGAATGTATTGCCACGACGCAACGTGGCGATTGGTCACGCCGTGTGTTACAGGTATACATACATATTGAACCATTTAGTTAACCTAATCTTCGCCCAGCGAGAGCTGTGGGAGAGAAAGACTGCGGTGAGTACCTTCCATTGCATGGCAATGCATGTGAACATTGTTTTGGACGCAATTTAAACAGCGTTTGACCAGACGGGTCAATCTGGCGTCACTAATGCACTACCAGCCTCATGACTATATAATAGACTACCTAAGTGAGAGCATTGAGAAAATCGACCTTTGTAAGTATTGCCCGGTATTTACGAGTTGTATAGATAAGATTGCGAGACGTATATGCGAACGCGATTTTCTCTCTCTCTTCCTCTTTTTTCTCTCTTTTCAGCCTCTTCCTTCGTTCCTTCGCTCGTTCTTTCAATTCCTCGAAATAATCATCAGCCGTGATTTTATTGCGATGTATGGTAATTAAGAAACGCGGTCCCCGCGATGCCAAAAAAGCCAGTTTGATAATTTCGTTACTCGCGTTCGTGTGAGTTCGGATATATGTACATATAACCGAGAGACTCGTGAATTATTGCTGGTCGCATTTTCATCGGACGTAAAATCAATCCAGCAAATGTGACGAACGTGTCTGATCGCTGAGATCACGAGAAATTTATTATTATCGACGCGACTCATTTCGAAAAACTATTCTGCACGGCGTATATCACGTGTGCGATTGTGTATATGTGAACGCTACATGCACATACATTTATACAGTTCGTTAACGACTTTAAATATCAGTTTATGATGATCCGTTTGGGAATGATTAAATAATAATCAAATTGTTTCCGTGGGCTAAGATAATCAACGATTTATCTATTATTTTTATATTTTTATCTATTATTTTTATATTTTTATAAAAGTTGTTTGCCTCTCGTCCTTAGAGAATTAAATAGTTTGTTTCCGAAAACATTAAGATTCACTTATTTCCTATTGAAATAAAAATCTTCGTTCAAAATATCTTAGTTTACTGCACGAATAGATTCCAAACGAGCTACTCTTATCAATAACTGTCTAGAAAAAAAATCTTTTCTTCATAAAAACAGCGTAGCTTTTAATAGATCTTGAGTGGAATGAAGATAAATAATTTTCACATTTCGGATCCATGAATTTATCTTTGACTTTCTTCTTCATTCTTTAATTAGAATATGCTCTCAAAGTTCGGCAATATACATATTTTAGAGACAATATACATATTTTTGCATACCGTATTCATATTATACGCACACTACGATATATTCCATACAATGTATAAATAAAATGTATATATCGGACTAAAAAGATATGTCTGATAGTACGCGGACGATAATTATTTAGGTGAATTATATGAATCGCCGCTCATGGACATTATCAATAGAGCACTTGAAACTCCTAACGGGAAGAAAGAAATAAATCTGTCTAATTACTATGTATAAGCTATTCATGCATTCCCTTCAAAACAAGTGCAATATTTCTTTTTCAAGTGTTTTATCAGGTACGAAAAACACGATTAGATCTTTTAGAATGAGTTAAATTCGCGACATAGCTCGGTACATTTAACTGACAATTTCATGTGATAACACATGTTTGAGACGTTGTACTATTATCTTAAAAATTTGTAACTCAAGGCGGGGGGAAACAGTACACAGATAAATACCTACACTTGAAATGTCACAATAATTATGGTATAGTAATGGAATAAGGAAGAACGAAATAAAGATACAATTTCAAATAATTCAATTTAGGTTATTTTGATCAATTTCCAAAGATTCTTTCAGTTTAAAGCGAACGCGCACCTATGGACTATTATTGTGTTTTCCGCGCGCGTGTCGTACATAAATACATAACTTCATAATAAGAACGTACAGCTGGCTGCCGCGTTAAATGTTTCACATTGTGCGCGCAGCCAAATGAACTATTTAAAGTTAGCTAGAGCTGGAAATAAATCTCTACGATGACAACACATCTATCGGACTTTCAGAGCGTAAACTATCTAACATTCATTTCTATTTCACGAGCGAGTACTTGTACTTCTCAAGCGTGTCTTTATGTCGTTTGATTATTATATTATTCTTATTTTGCTTATAAAAATAAAAATAAACAATGAGCAAAGCAAGAGTAAAAATGTCTTATACGCATGTGTGTATTATATATTAAATAATTTCACCAGACATTTATTTCTTTAGAAAAACCTTATAAATTTAAATCTTATTTCTTTCGAAAATTCATTTAATCTAATAAAATATTTTACATAAAAAAAGTTATTATAACATAATTACTAACATACGATACGTTACGCGGTTCTCTATAAAAGGCCGCAAAATTTTTACGTCAAACAAAAATTATTTATATATTTATTATATTTATTATATATATTATAATTCGAACACGTTAATATTTCATTTTTACTAATTGTTGCAATATAATGCTAAATATATCATTCGACCACATGCGCTGAACATGTGCGTTAGAAATAATTTAGTTACCATAAGAGACCGATAATCAATAAAACGAAAGAATTAAACGTTCCACGGAAGAGTAGTGCGCGCAAAGCGGATGAGGAACTTAACTGACATATAGCCGGTCGAAGCGTTAATCGTCGCTCATTGTGCGTCGCCAAACGAGCGCTTAAAACTTGGCTGGGACCGGGGATAAATCTCTCTGATGACCATATATATATATAGAGGCATTCCCAAAGGAGAACACGCGCGCACACGTTTGGATATCCGGTACAATACTCCACCCGGTGTACATATAATAGAGATACGAAAGCGTGGGCGTTGATTATTGCTGGGGAAAAAGAGAGGGTGGAGCGGAAAGAGCACGAGTATCGAGGGGGCATTTTATCCCATTTTCCTGAGGGTTATAAAATATTCCGCGCGTAGATCTCGTGCCGCCGCAGGTATCGGAGAGGAGGATGTGGCACGATCGTCGCAGGGGTAGCTGAACGAACGCGTGGAATAATGGGGAGTAATGATGAAAAGCCCGAAGGACTTTATCAATGGGAATTGGCTGTGTGTCCTTCTAATGGGGCACAAGCGCTCCCGACGATGCTGGACAATGCGCCAGAAGAATCGATGGTCAATCGGCTGATCCCTCCTCTCTCTCTTTCTCTTTTTCACTCGCGCTCTCGTCAGTCCGACTCTATTTCTCTCTCTTTGTCCTTGCTTGGTGTCTTAATGTTTCTCTCTTCCTCGATGGTCAGCGAGCCTCTCGCGCATATGCAGCTGCCTGAAAAGTGCAGACACCCCCGCAGCTGCACGTTGCCTTCTCTCACTCGCTCTCGCTTCACAAGTCCGTTTCTCTCTCTTTCTCTCTTCTTGGCCAACTGACCAGCAGACCGCCGCCCACGCTTCTGTGGTCAACACAATACTAGAGCATTGGTTATCTGCCCGTTCAACGCGTCGTTCTCGCGACATTCGCCCGGCCATTCGAGTATCGCCGGTCGAGGTCTCGTATTTGGTGTATATAAGCGAAATCAATTTCATTGCCTTATCTAGTTTTTATGACGCGTCCATCAGGAACCTCGAAACGCTACGTCTATCTCAATGTCTTCGTCACAGACCTTTTCTAGACGCAGTACATAAACTCAGTTTATACCTCGTTATCCATTATTAATTAAATCGTGATCTGCGTCAATTTTTTTTTACAAAATAATTGCTAAATGTAGAAATGTACTGCATATTAGGGATTATGTTGATTACAAATCATCTACATATATAACAGATATAATTCAGGAATACGTAAAAATTCCTCAGGAAATATTCTACGGGTAATCATTTTCAAAAACAGAAAACGCAATACAATGAATGTCGTCACTCGATCAATTACGCTTCGATCGAGACTTTTAATATTCGAGGAGAGAATCGCGGGAGAAACGACAGATCGAAAACGCATGGCAGCATTCTTAGGGCAGTATAAATAGCGATCGGATGCGGGTACGGCGTTTCGCGCGGTCGGAACACAAGGAGCGTCGAAGTCGGAGTCATGCCGCCCTCAGCGATGGAAAACAAAACGTTTGCACGTCTGGAGGGATTTTGTCCGTGGTGGGTGCGATGCGCGCGTAAGGAAGTCACAGGCGAAGAGAGTCTCCGGCTGTGACAGGGGGTGCGACGCGTGCGTGAATTTTGGGGAAGAGACGAGGGAGCACCGGTAGATTATGTCGCCCACGTGCCAAGGGAAAGCAGCTGCTTATCTGCTCTCCCTCTATACACTCCGCTGCTGAGATCAATCACTCCAGGACTCCAGGACGTTCGGGAATCCTCGGGACGAGGAGCTATACCGACTTTGAGCCATATCTATTAGGCGCCATGACACGCCTCGGGCAATCATTGGCAATCATCGCTGATTGAACGCGATCATCTCGGTATTTGGGGAATACCTACGGCGCCGTTGAAAAAGTATCGCTTCTTCGATATTCGATCGAACGAAGTGGCAGCCCAACGGCAGCACGACAGATGCAACGATCGCTAATAGAAATTGATTCCGAATTGGACGTCTCCCGGCTATTAAAATTGGATTAACACTGTTTAAATTAAGGGAGCCACGTTACTCGCGCGAGCGTGTACCGTAGCTTTGCGATTAAATCGAGTTATGGAAATATAACTCGTGTAGTGGAGTTAGGTAATTAGCGCTCGAATGCGAAAAACATCAATGCGCAAAGTTAATTAACTCTTAACTCGGCGCGATATCTCCTCGTTAAAAGAACCACTTTGTACAAATACCTGGCAAGCGTGTTTGCATCATTGCCTCAACCGCAAATTCAACGTGTACGTCTCAATCGCATCGAGCAGTTTGCCTGCAGATTCGTGTCTGGCAGTCTTTCGAACGGGTGCATGGAAGGCGGATGCGTTCGAAGAATTAATTACCCACGGAGAAGGGTGGGTTCGTCAAAGAAAGGGTAATGTGTTATGGTGAGAAGACAAATAGGCCGAGGAATCACTTCGATCGTGTTAACTGCGATGCTCGCGTTTGCGATCTGACGTGTTTAACGTTGCGCGTAAAACTTCCCGACATAAAAAGGGAAAATTTGAATGGAATTTTTGAATTAATTCTGAATTATCGAATCAAAATGATCTGATGATCGTGAAAGAAAAATGCAAAAATGTGTAAACTTATATATTTTTGCGTGACAATAAAATGTATAAATCGTTTTATCGGATGTATCATTTTATTGGATAGAACGGTGCATTTTTGGTACGACGAGAATTCTCACGTGAAGCATGCTCACGATTGAAACGCAGGTCGGATTAGTGTATCCTGAAAAGAACCCGCATGAAAGGTGGATTACGTGGGCAAAGGCGGATCGGGAGCGTGGCGTGCAATCCGTAGACGCTTCTCGTTGCTTAAATACGATACCCGCAAACGGTAACAGTATTGCCATAAAGTCGTGTAAAGGTAGAATAGGCAGAACGAGAGAGAGGAAGGGAGAGAGACGAAGATACGGGGCCGAGGATAGAAGAAAGAAAGCGAGAGGAAGAGGATAGGTGGCGCGTGCCCGACACCCTACTTCAGTTTCAGGGGCGTAACACCCATAAATAAATAGGGCTTCCGTTTTCAGTTCCATTCCATGCTGCCCTCCAGACGCGCTCACCGACACGGATATTAATGTGAGCATATGCGTCTGTGGAAAGAGTGAGAAAGAGAGAGGGAGGGGGAAGGGGGAAGGAGACTCTCGCCGCACACGTACGCGATATGTACAGTTTCGACCCGATCGTTTCGTATTTTTAGGACGTCGGTGGTGCGTGGAACTTTTACATATTTCAGGAAAAAGCGGCTTTTCCAGAGACATGCCTCTTGTCTATGGGGTTCTATCAATAGCAAACGCGGAAACTTGCTCGTCCTTCGTTATGAAGCCTCTCCAAATCTCTTTCCGGTCGACAAAATCTCGAAATACTGAAGAATCCTGGTTAGCCGAGAGAGATTGCATCGAAACAGAACGAAGCATAAAGAATTTTTCTCAAAATCTCCCATATTGTCTTTAACTTTCAACTGTGGATGTGATACTCCTGCCATTCATTTTGCAATTTTGATTATGTTTTTCTTCTGAAAAGACAAGCAAAACTTGACTCTGTGTACAATTAATCCAAACACTGAAAAACACAAGAAACTACAACAGCAAATATGTATCAGAGAGAGAGAGAGAGAGAGAGAGAGAGAGAGAGAGAGAGAGAGAGAGAGAAAGAAAGAGTGTGGAGAGATAATTATTTTTATCTTTTTGTCACACCTAAAAATAGAAATCTCTAGTAGGATTCCCATAATGTTCACAGTTAAGGATTAATAGGTCTTTAGTTGGCTTAGTTAGAAACACAATAAGGAAGGTCCGGAGTGGTTTGAAACATTTGACATACTTTTGAAGGGGAGATAGATATTATAGTATTATGATATTATAATATTATAATATTATAATAAGTAAATTTGTACATTTACAATTCTAATTTCTTCTTCTCATAATTAAAAGAAACAAAAAATGAAATTTACTACACGATAAATACCCGCTATGTGATAAAAACAGTGTTTTTGCTCATGAAAATAAGCAAATATTAAAGGTCATAATATATAATGAGTGTAAGCAATTTAGATTACAAAGTTATAATCTAAAGTATACTGTGTAACGATGTACGACGTACCATGATTTTTAAAACATACATATCTACATAAACTGTCAAACAAACATCAAAAGTCACGACACGTATCGTATCATATCGTTATGTTCGTACATTTAAATCATGCGCAAACAAAAAGAAATAAACGCAAATACGCGGATTGTGTGTCTAAATAATGATTCGTTGTTAAAAAACGAATATCTATTCGCACGATGTTATAAATAAGATATCTCCACATTTGCGACAATGCTGTTATTCTAACATCGAGGGTCATGTTCGTGCGTTATTCGTGAGATCGCGCTTCGTAGTTTATACAAAGATACGTTTGATTTGTGTCTCAGGTACTAACCAGTCCGCGATTACGAAGTGTTACAATATCGCCCAGAAGCCCACCCTTTGTGAGACGCGCGCGTGAAAGCCGGTCTTTGATTTATTCGTGACGCCCAAGTTATATGGCGACAAGTATGAATGAGCCATTAAGGCCCGGAAATTTCGTAGTCTGTAAAGACTAGCGCGTATCCCGGTTATTTATCTAAATTGCACGACGACTCGTTAGTTTCGCGCGTATTACCATAAATGCGGTGACGCACCCGTGCGGCGTCAGTCACTAAAAAGTGACGTAATAAAGAAAGAAAAAGGAGAGATTCGCGCGCGCGAGTCTCCCTTCTTCGCGAGTGACTTAATCTCGTTGTATGCGTAATGTACTCGTCGAGTGTTCCTCTGACGATTTTTCAGATAAATCCGTGACACACCGTGTATTTAATTCTGCCTATCTAGTCGCGCGTGTGTGTACATCGCTCTCGAGAGCAACCCGATTTCCATTCAATGGAAAGATGGTGTAAAGATCTATTTGGACTCGCTGCCGGAAAAATGGCGAATATAGTGCTGCCAGCACGATGTAATTGTGTTGTCGGTGGCCGATAAAAATGTTCTCACGGAAGTCACTAATCTTATTGATGCGCCATTGTAAATTCCTAGGGAGTTGCGAGAGAGAGAGAGATGCAAATATAATACGTCCGGTATATCGAACGTCTAAATATATGATGCGAAATATAGAATATTTATACTTAGGTAGTCATTATTTGTATATATATTTATATCAATCGGTAGATCAGTAACGTACTTAAGGTCAAAAATAAATCTTAAAAAAGACACACAGAGATCGTTATAAATTGGTAAAAGTATTCTAAAGTGTATATATATATATATATATATATATATATATATATATATAGGTATATATACATTTATACCTATATACATATTATATATATATATATACCTATAATAATTTATTATTAAATATTAAATGTTTAGCTGTAAGTGTTATAGCGATAAGAGATTAAATACGTTTTATTTGCACAATTTTTATTATTTTCTTCCTATAACAGAATGCAATAAATTTACTGTACACTGTATAAAAGTTTACTATATATCCTTGATAATGCTGTACCGATGAAATTTAATGACTACAATATAGCAGGAAAGAAAAGAGCAAGGGAATGACTCTTCCAGAAGTTAAACGCGTCGTCGCGACGATTTTATTCGTTGTATTTAAAAATTTCGTTTTATTATTTATAAATCACACGTAATGAAACCTCTAGTTGTAGCTCTCGCGGCTTCGTATTTGAAGTAACGAATAGTTTTATTGTCGCGCCTAATGATACTTTCAGTTTTATTACATAGTACCTACACTATCCGAGAACTTTCTAAGCGGATATACGTAGGTTTCCCGCGAAATAAAATGGTAGGCAGCACTAATAACTGCAATCGCAAAATAGCATCCGAGCTAACAATGATACTTTATACGTGTGATTATTGACTTTCAAAAATTACGCTTTTGTTTCGAAGATAGCGCACTTTCTTCATTAGAAGAGCCTTTAACTTAAATAGTAAATAATCATGGTTAAATTTAATGCTAAATTTAACCATTACTCATGATTATTAGCTCCCATTACTACGTTGCTTATCTTTATCTCATGATTTGCATTTGTATCTTCCATTCTACGTCTCCGTTGTCTTCCTTCAAAGCTTTTCCTCTGCGATACATGTTTTATGTCGCGTAGAGTGTAACAAAATAACATGCTTAACCAGTTCCCCCTTGTATCGAAACTAGGACTTGCTATTATGTACGTTTAAACGAAAATATGTTTACACGTATAGTTAGCATATTTATTAGAAACGTTTTTTCGACGAATACATGTGTTTTAAATTTAAACCTGGTATTATGTTAAAACGAAAATATGTTTGCCGTATAATTTTATAAATATATACTTTATAAATGTTCATCCCTTTCTTATTTTATTATTTAATGTATTTTATTGTTGAGATATTTATCACAGAGAGTCAAAGTTAAGAAGTAACGCATTATATACCTGTAACGTTGTTACCGTTACTTTTTTCGATTTAACAATCGTTACTTTTTCCTGTCTGTAACGGTAGAATAGTGCATTCGAAAATAGACATTTCCAATAAAAGCGTGTACTAAATATGTGAGTAAACATGTTTTCGTTTAAACGTATAATAGCAAGCTTTACATATAAACGTTTTTCCTGGAAGTAAACGTTTTTCCAAAAGTAAATGTAAACGGATAAACGTTTTCGCGTTTGCACGATACATTCGAAAAACGGAATAACATTCACGGAGAGTCCTAATCGGAAACCCCCAGAATTCGTAGAAATAGAAATTCATCTTATCGGCGAGGCGCTGAGGCGTGAACCTGCGCGCGCTCTCCTTTTCTCTCTCCCCTGATTACACATATGCTCGCATTTTTTTTTGTAACCCTCCTGTCACCCTCGTTCCTCGCGCACATTTACACCACGCAGTTCGCGGTGACAAAAGCGCAACGATAGCGGACACAAACCGTTATGAACGTGGGCGTCAGACTAAATATACCGATGTAAATATTCGCTTGTAGATTACAGGAAGGTGTATCGCGCTCGAGGAAAATGCATCAAGCGAGCGAAAAAGAAGTCAGGACATTTCCGAAAGTCCTCCAGCCGCATTACAGACGGATGCGCGATTCGCGGCGAGCGGAAAGAAAGGACAAGCCGTCGCGACCGAGAGACTTTCAGTCAGCCGACTTTCTGTCAGCGCACGACTTATTGTCATACAATTTGCGATTAGCAGCTCTACGAGCAGCCTTGCTGTCTCGTTGTTGTGACAATCACAGCGGAGTTTATGATTACCGTGAAAAAGCTCGACGGCCGGGTGTTCAACGAAACGTTGCAAAATTACACGCTGATACGCTTTTGACGAAAGACAACAATAAAAATCGCACGTTAGCGCCCCAGCGATTCTTTTTTCGACGCTTGCGTAAATGCCTCAAACTAAATGCGATGGTATATTCTCTCTTTCTCTCGTTCTCTTACGCGGCGCGACATATATTTATCGAAGCGTGAAGAATCGTTCTTCACTGCAGCTTATGGGAGGATGTTGACTTTTTTTTCTTGTTTGTTTTTGTAGAGAAATAAGTTTATCCGAGCGTGAGTTTACGGCGCGCCACGGATATCGAAAAATAGGTTTAACGCGCGATTTGTGATTGATGCGTTCGTTATTGTTACGACGTACGCTGAGATATTTTACGATCGCGCATTCCACATTTCGCCCGAATGAATGTTCTCCGATGCAAGAGGAAAATGTAAAATTGCAGGCGAAAGCATTTGAAATAAATAGATAGAGGGACATGGACAAACTTATAATGCTTTCACGCTTTATATATACGTACGATACGATACGATCGTATTTACGGATCGTATCTTGTGTTTTTGATTTTATTTCAAAAATATGATTATGTCACGAGTACTTTAATGGACAGTAAATCACTAATTTGTACACTCTCGATTTTACTTGGAAGAGTTTTAATTGTCCGTTTGAAGCTCAATACGAAGAACTTACGTTAACATCCTGATGCCAGATGACGAAATCTCTTACGGGGACAGTGAACTTTTTGTGAAGTACAGTGTAAACTAGTTGACATTGTATTTCAAATTTAAAATATTTATATATAGATTTAAGTTTACTCAACTAATTCTAAATAGTCTTCTGTAAATGATAAAATAGACTAGTTAAAAAAAAGAGCTTACTCTCGTGCCATTTTAAAATTGCATAATGCATATATAAAATCGTGCTGTAAAATTAAAATTTTAATTGTGTGCAATATATCGAGCCTGATAGCAATGCCGAGCGAGCGTAATTTCTTTACTCGGTACTTCTGACTGAAGAAGTAAATTTGAGATTTCTGTTGGAAATATTTTTGAAGATACATAAAGACTGCCTAATTCTGGCTTGCTTTATGAAATATCATAACCGCGATAAATCGAGATAGATAACCGATATGATGACCTCTGACCTTGTCTTCTATATTTACTTATCACACTACTTTCATGACTGACATGTTTGTCAGTACAATTTTATGATTGCAGCAAAGTTTGTTGCGTTGAAGTTGTCATGTGATTGATGAATATCTCGTAACGGTTATGTAGCCGGTATGTCGAAATGCGTTTTTCATGATGCAAATAACCGATACGACCGAGAAATTAATAAATCATGTGCATTCACGAAAAGATTCTTTACGAACTTCTATTATTGTTGTGTACAACCAGGTCAATTGCGAATTAGTAATTCTTTAACACTTGTCTATGTAAATAAATTTGTAATTATATAATCTCACCGTTTTCACAGTAAAAGTACATGCTATTATATAAAATAAAAAACGAAGTTTTATCATTGATATTATATTTTATCATGAACATTTCAAAGAGAAAACATGGGGATATTGATATGACGTTCAAGTTTATGGATCACACTGTCGAATTTGTTTTTCAAATGTCTGTTTGTGTTTCGTCTTCGCTTCACTTGTGACGTTAATGACATTGATGTAAAATAATACAATTTAAATACAGTATGCAGAAATTTGGTCGCCCCAGTTAATTCCCTCGTCGCGGCGAACTTTAGCACCCCGACCAGATGACGAAATTCTCTCGTGCGTAGCACGTGCGGTTAAAACGAAGTCACAAAACAAACCCAGAAGTCGTGCAGGACCGTCTGGAGGCAGCAGGCCTCCTCGTTTATCGGCGCGCTACTCGACGACGGAAGGACGTCCGCATTACGAGTAAATATTTGAAGATCTCGACTCGTAACGCCGGAGATCCTCTCCTCATAAAAACCGCGGGATGTAGGATCGACGTGTGCGTTCCACGGCCAAATTGCGAGTCTATTCTCGCTGCAAGAAAGTCGGATGTACTTTGTGACGTATTGTTCTCTTGTTTCCTCGCTCACAAAACCGACGGCATCCGTCGTTTACTTTATTATTAAACTATCATGTTCCAGAGAAAGACAGAAAAAACGCATAACATATATTATCTTCTATATATATAAAGAAAAAGCCTGTTTTTTGTTACCGCATAACTCAAAAACTACTGAGCCGATTTCCTCCAAATTTTGACACGATATTCTCATATATACTAGGACGGACATAGGCTATATAGCACGTCTAAAAATATTTTCATTATCCAGAAATTGACGTTTTCATTTTTTATCATTTACGGCTGTATTAACCCGTGTAGTGATGTCGCCGCTAGGCGGCGGCTTCACCCACCCACAAGCAGATTATATAAGGAGCACTGTCTCTGGTTTCTGTATTTGCAAATTTATTTGCCAGTTCTATTCGGTTGCCACTATGCCTCGAGTACGATCAAATTTATCGAAATTTACTGTCCGTGCTCAAAAAATATCACTTCCAATACGTATGATTCGGTCACATTATTATCTCGGGCGAAGCCGAGACGGGGGACGCTAGTATATTATATAATTTCTTTAAAATTATGAGCGATTACAAACGGCACTGAAGTTAAAAACATATGCGTTACATATTACGGATAAAATCTATATGATTACTCGCACTTCTTTTTCTATAGCTAATTTGGGAACTATTGATGCTCCGAAGATTTAGGAGTATAAATACTCTGTAACGCTGTATCTCTATATAAAGTATGTAACACGTAGAACAAGCGAGAAAAAGTGAAGAGTGAAAAGAAGAAAGGGTTAAAAGGTTACAGAGCTTGTGGAACACAAACATTTTCTTACAGAATACAGAGGGCTTAGAGAGAATTAAATAAAAATGATGAAATCGTGGGAGTTGCGGGGCACTCTGTATAGAGCATACGTAAGAGCTTTACCGATATGACGCATGAGAGATCTTCGATGGGCCGTGAAAGAGTTGAGGCGATAGATAATATTTGACACAGAGACCAGCCTAAGTTATGACCGATACGGAAAATAAGGTCTCGATCCCGGGGGAGCCGCGCGGTAACGTATCGCCGACTTCTCGGAATCTCGCGAGGCATTATGTTATATGGGTATAAATAACCGAACAGGAGCAATAATACGTAATAATATATCAGTCCGGATTTTAGTGCTGTAGCTAGGTCGGTCGGCCCAGCGGTCGTAATTCATCGCGCAACCCGGCTCACCCTATATCTATATATATAAATGTACGTATAACTTGGCGTATATCGACAACGACGACCAAGAGTTCACGTGAGTTTTGCGGAAAGAGACCTTCGATCGGAGTTCTCGATAAAAATTGAAAAAGCCGATCGATATACTTCTTTCTTTGTCACGAGTGTGAAAGTATTGCAAGGGCATGAGAATCACATAATGCAAATCATCAGAAATTCATCCAATTGTTCTTAAGAGAGAACCTCTGTTTGTTTTATTTTAATTTACGGTTCGTCGTTCGTTTTGAGCATGTGAGATATTCTTAAAAATTTTAAATTATCAAAATTGCAAAATACTGAAATAATTATATAGTAGCAAATATTTCCATAAAATGCTGCTTTCAATCGATAAAAGACAATTTGCGTAATTGCACGCATTTGTAAATTATCGGAAGAATCTGTGTAAGAAAACGAAATCAAGTGTAGACTCCAAAGTAACTCCCGCGATGCCCGAAGTAGGGTCGGAAGTTAAGTTAGGTTCGGTTACACGAGAGGGTTGGGAGGAGGGGTGGGGGAGCAGATTTCATCATAATAATTTTCCAGGCCATTAAGTCGGAGGGGGTGAACACGATCTGCTTTTGCATAAGGAACTAAACAATCTTACCAGACCGAAGGGATGAGACGCGCTTCTGCTTTTGCCCTTCTGGCTCTGTGAAATCTAACACTGGAACGTGTTTGCGATCCCGACACGCCGAAGTGTCGTTTACACGACTGCATTTTTTTCCGCAATGGAATGAATTTTCGACAAATAAACACAAACCTACGTCGTATTCGACAGACACACGTTTTACGGATCAAACAAAAAGGAATCGTTAATGTAGAAAATTTACGGGCAATGTATTTGTCTCGTGATAGCAGCGCGCGTTTTGCACGTGTCGAGTACATCGAGATTGCGGCACTCGCTCGAAAGTCACCCGGTATTCTCGGGTTGCGCGAGATATCTTTCAATATTTACCAACCGTAAGCGTGCCGGGACTGGCGTTGCAAGCATTAATATTACATTATATCAATAAGGGTTTGAAAAATCAGGGGTGTCGCGGCAAACAGATAGGCGTCGTTGAGGCTTCGCGTTACTCCGCAAACACTCGACTCCCTTCCCGTTCAATCTTCTTCCTTCACTATGTTTTTCACCTTCGGGCTAAAAGATATTACGGCGTCGAAAGTAATATCATCTTCCTCCACGCACACATATAATCGAAATGTAGTGCCGTGTTGAAATAATAGTAAATAGTTCTTTATTACGTCTCTATATATGTTTTGCTAACAAACAACACGTATGCGACACAATCAGAATCGTGATGCCGATATGAACGTGGCTTATTGCTTGAAACATGCATCGGATGCGCTTTAAAGCGAGCACGAGAAAAGTAAAGTGAAAAGAGTTGAGAGAAAACAAGAAGGAAATCGTAACGAATTCCATTTATAAAAGTGCAATTCGGGGATATAGTCGAGCGCGCGATGGTGACACGATCGATGTCATTGGCAGTCGCAGAGAGAAGACACGCGGCGGTATAGATTTATTTCACAAGAGACAGTACCGTCAGTATCGTAAAATAAATCTAAATAAATTTTTACTGGCACGCTACACAGTCGATTACGAATGGATATTTGGTCTCTCTGACATTATTTATTTATATTTGGTCTCTTTGGGATTGTTTATTTAGAGGAAAGCTATCAAATAAGATGTTAAGCAGTTGTCGATAAATATATAAATCTCGATAAATCGTTTATTATTAGTGACAGGATTAAATCGCGTAATGTATGTGTTTTCATAAGAATTTCGCTACATTTGATTTCAGAGAACAAGAAAAAAACATTTTTGTCGCCTCTGATAATTATCTTTTTTCTTTTTCCAGTAAGAATATCAGCGAATGGTGGAATGTGAAATCGCATAGCACGCGCCACTGCGCTTTTCACGTGGAAGGTCGAGACGTTTTCAGGGCGAAATAGTCCTCCCTCCCCTCCTTCTGACGGCCAGAAAGATATCCGCGGTGGATTCTATTTATAAAAGTGCATTTCAGACGAATAGTCGAGCATACAATAGTGATCAGCATAGAGGCTCCGCAGACACGAAAGCGTAGTCCATTCCGGTAGCGATAGCGTGGTGTGGTGCGTCGTTGTGTGACGCGCCGCTGGGCGGAGGGGTGCGCAGAGGGTAGCCGATAAATCTGAGAGCTGCAGTGCTCCATGAGCGCGTAGATCACGGGGACGTACTCGTCTCTTTTATTTTCATTTCGCGTCTCGAAAACCGCCGAAACGAAAATAGCACGAGATGAGGCCCCGAGAGTCGCGCGTGAAACTCGCGCACGTATATACAGGGTGGTACCTAAGTCACTGTCTTTGCTCGCGATGACAAACTTGTTGTAGTACGCGAGGCTTCCTCTGAAAATCTTTGAACGTTGTTACCTTAGAGAGGTAAATTTAGAGGGGTGTTTATTTATTTTAAAGATCAGAGACCTCTGGTAAAAGTTACACTTTAACAGAGAAGTATATAATCGGATCAAAGTATCTGGTGGTTAATATAAATTTATATCGCCTTTGCAAAAACTTAATATGCGGCTTAAAAACATATATTGGACGAATATTATATATTTAATATTTAAAAGTTATGAGGAATTCAAATTTGTCAGTTTCAAGCTTCTTACGAGATTAGCCGTTTGATGCAAGGCAATCCACGACACCGTGTACATCTATATGTCTCGTTCACATAGACGAAGTCAGTATTCTACCCTTCGTTCGCACGAGTCTCCTTTGTTTCTTTTCGGTGTCACCTTCGTGACCACTTCGTCATCCAAGCTTCGTATTTACATCTCGTACTTTTAATAAATCCTACGGGACCGTCTTTCCGGGCGTTCTTTTTAAACGACGGCGACGACCGCGGACTTTACGCTAATTGGCGCCTGACCTTCGGCGCCGCATCCTCCAACGGGTAGAACAGCTGAGAATTATCTCGTTCTGCGACACCGATCACTAAGAAGCGCTTGGATTTTTTGTTTTGTGTATAACTTTCTCGACCGTAACCTTTTCATCCTGTCTTCTTTTACGTTCGTCGAAGGTCGCGTTTTAACATTTTTATTAGAAAAAAACTGATAAAATATATAAAATATAAAATGTTACGCAAATTTGTATATACATATACATATATATATATATATATATGTGTATATATACATATACATATACACATATATATATATATATATATATATATAAATGAATGAATGATATATATAATGAATGTAAAAGACGAAACTTATCCTAAAAGAAAGCCTCTCTTTAATGTATATTAAATGAACAATAATAACAAACATTGAAAATTGTAAAGAGATATCAATTGCAGGCTATAACATGGACGAAAATCGATGAAAACGTAACGTGATAGTTTTCGGTATATCTGAGAACGCCTGAAACACGTGGGGAGTAAACATCTTAAGAGTCCATCAACATTTTGGATGTAAATAAAAGATACTCTCGCTCCTCGTCTCCACCCGTCATCTCCTTCTTCCTCTCTCTCTCTCTCTCTGATTCGTCTATTTTTCTTACTTTCGCTGGCGCGTGCTCTAGTGCAGACGAGGTTCATTCGGCTAGGAACCTCTCTCATAGCACTCTATACTTCCCATGGGGAATGACTGGAAGCGCCAGGCCTCCATAACGCGCCGCCGTCGTCATTGCCGTCAGTTGTTGGTTGTCGTATTGAAAGAATGCCAGATACTAAAGCGTAGGCGGAATTGACGTAGTGACAAATAAACGCGATCCTTAAGGTAATAGATCGTAAGAATGGCTAAATGTCCTCGTTCAATTCTCTATAAGATACGCAACACTGTTCGACAGTCAATAAAGATCATGATAGTCAATAAAAGTAAATTATGATAAGAGATGTATGCAAGATAGATTGGAATATTCCTTGTTGAAAAGATTACACTCCAAAGATTGCAAACCCTGATTACATTCTTCCTTTAAAAATAAAGAATGCTTCAAGATTTATGAATTATTTAACAGTCGTGAAAAACAACTCATGAAAAATTCAGATCTTTGTAACAAATGTAGATTTGGAATAAATTCTTGTAACAAATGTAGAGTTTGGACTCGTAAAAGCTAATAAAATATTATATGACGTTGTAATTTAGAAATAGGGAGAAGAGACAAAGAGAGATACGATAAAAATAATATATAAATAAAAATAAAAGAAATAAATAAATTGTGATAAATTATAAATATATAAATTTATATATATATATATATATATAAATTTTTTATTGGTAAAAAGTGAAATTACCTACAGGTACTCGGTGTACATCCTGTAAGTATTGAGAGTCGAAGATAAGATTTAAATATTTTCGCATTTATTATCGTAGAATTGCTAAGTCCTTATCAGTATGAATACGTAATTGTCATATTTGCAATGTATGCGATGCAGTTTGAAAATATGCATTGTTCTGTTTTCACAAGTAGAACAGGTACAGCAAATATTTGCTTAAAAAGCATTGAATATTCTACAACTGATATGACCATGAAAAAGAGAAACGTTCGCAATAGGTTCTAATAATTAAGTAATTTCTATGCACATTTCGATAACGTACACGATATTAATATATCGTCTACATTTACGATGAACAAACAACAAAGATCGCTTAAATTATTTGTCACAAATAAAAAGGGAAAAAAGATAATAATCCATATTATATATTCATTATCCCGATTCCGACGCAATTAAGTAAATTATTTGTAAAAAATACTTAATCATGTATTTTATTTAATTGATAATAAGGTAAACATAGATTTCTTCTTTGCATGTGGCAAGATATCATGGAAAGTGTCATCGACCCGATCTTCGTTTCTGTCCAATGCCTGTAGGTTCGTTTTTTCATTTATTTTCATATCGTACTCGAAGCATAGGATAACAGTCAAGACACGCGTTAATGCATTCGTGTCCATAGAATCGAGCGTAAACTTCGAATATACACTCTTCTTTTTTTTCTCTGTTTTGATGATACATTCGCCAAGCATAGGCAACGCTACCGGGAGGACCGTCGATCACTCGGACGTGACAGTTGCAGCTAAGCCCAAAGTACGAGACGACGAGCCGTGGCTAATTGCCACGCGTAACAAAAAGCTCCGTTTCGCTTTCGCCTTCGTTTCTTCGGGGGAGAGAGGGACCGAGCTCCTCTTCTCCTCTCTCGAGTCCGCGCCACGCGCTAGATGATGCACGCGTATGCAAACGGATCACACACGCGCACGTGATCGTCCGCGTGTTTTCATTAGCACGTTTGCTAAAGAACTGTTTGTCGTTATGTAACTGATCTTTAAACCTGTCGAGATTTACTCAGATATTTTCGATAATTAAAAATACAATTGCCGCCCGAAAAAAAGTGAGCGGCAAGCGGAGTGAGATAGTTTACCGAGTAAATTTGATAAATATCAGAAGAGTATGAGTTTGAATGGATTTAATGATCGGGTAATAATTGAACGAGCCTCGATTCAGTGTGCACGAGCTCGTGTTAAGCACGTAATTTGATCGGTAACGGGAAGTGCGATCGATTTTTCAGGTGACTCGACGCGGAATTGTTTTCAGATAACAAGCGTTCGGTTTGTATTATATTTGCTTGAAAAGCAGGAATAGCGGCAAATAGCGCAAATCTTACAGATGTAAAATAAATTTCGCCGACATTGACCCGATATCCACCTGACATTAGCCGATCGTTTCGCAGCGGACGCATCCTTCCTCGATGGAACGATATCGCGTGAAAGTATCAGAAGATTTTTTCATTTTATGACTCTAATAAAATAAGAAATGGCCCATAAACGGATAAAGGTACAGCACGTATCAGGTGCATATATCTACATTGAGTTGCGTCGCCACGCAGGCTTTATTATTAAATTCAGGTAAAAGTACCGCCAATGTGTGCGTGTTTTGTGTATGTGTGTATATATGTGCATAGATATATCTCGAAGTGCTCAATTTTCACGATAATCAAGAACAATTTGTAAAATGCTGGATAACAATCGTCGCGACGCTCATTACACGCGGCTAATCTGCGTACGAGATCGAGTGCGCTACTAAATTTTAAAAATATTCAAAATCACCGTTGTTTTTTTTTATCACGGACACGCACTTTCAGCCGTATCGTGCAGCGGTGGCACGCAAGCGACTGCATCTGTCGTACCCGCGTATAATAAACACGTGCGCGCGCGGAAAGTATGCTGGCCCGATCTTTACGCGCGTGTAAATCTAATTCCCTTGACACCAATAACACTAGGACGAATCCCATCGCATGGCGGAATGACATTTCTACGTTACACGCACGTAACGCGGAGATGATTCCTTCGCCATCGTACGGAAAAAAATATTTAGACAATGAATATTCGTTTTATTAATTAAAATGAAACAATTGTTTCTGCAAGATAAATTGCCTTTCCGTACAGATTCTTAAATATATACGTGGTATATAAAGTAAGTTTTATATGGAATATTTGTATCGTATATTACCCTCAAACATATTGAGATTAGTTTCTACGTTTGAATCTTATCTGCGGCGAAATTACCATACGAGATATCGGAAGTCCCTTTCAGTGAGACATCCAATCCTCGCATATCTCACTTTAGCGATGTTGAATGGATTGGATGACGACAGGTATCGAAAAGTTCGTGCAGTATAAATGAAATAGATAAGATTTATCAACAATATCGAGAAATATACGTGTAATAAAATCATTGACGATTTTACCAATCACGTATAACCAGTATTGTATGTATTGTTCTTATAGATGTAGGTATGTACTATAGCATTTACCGTTGTAATCGTGGCAGCAAATCGCATAACGTTGTAACGTAAGCATTTTCTACAACGAAATCCGGTAAATATCAAATGGGCATCGATCAATCGTTAACGATCAATTATGGATTATGGAGCTTGGCATGTGTCAATCGAACATGAGAACGTAAATTATAGCGCGACGTAGAGACGGTTTTCTGCTGATCCAATGTACGCCAACTCAATTAAACGAAGTAACGTACGTGAAGATAAATAATCGTCATGCAGTTTCGCATTCGCCTGGCAAAAGATTATAAATTCAAAAGGAATGATACCTGCGCACTAACGAGCGTGGTGAGTGGCGAACTCCGCTCCGGCGAAGCATCGATTTTTTTCCATTATGCGATTTATAAATGCGCTCCCGCTGAATTAAGCGATGTGATGAGGTAAATGCTACTTAAAAGACGGAAACGCATAATCGGCATAATGTCAAGTCGATATTGCTAAATGTTGAGTTCGCGAAGATAGACACAAAGAGCTAGATTACAAGCAAAATTCAAATATCATACGTATGAAAAAACCGAAACACTTTTTACACGTACGTTAAATGACATTACGGTGGTGTGCCATATTATTAGACCCATGCACAGAATTTCTCAAATATTTGTTTTCTTCGTGAAAAACTAGCATTTAAAACTGAATCCAATTAGGCAAAAACAATTACGAAGTTTTTGGCAGACAAAAATATAAATATTTTGGATTGGCCTGGGAATTCCCCAGACATGAATCCTATTGAAAATGTGTGGGAGCTGATGAAGCGAGAAGTCAGCAAATCTGCTATCACAACAAAAAAACAGCTGATAGAAAAACATATAGATGTCTGGCATCACAACCCACACCTTCAAGACATAGTGAGAAGCTGTGCAGAGAGCATGCTCTGCCGAATTGCAGCTCTAATCGCTGCAAGAGGAGGCCCTACAAAATATTAATTTTTTCGTCTTTGTATATCTAGTTTTTTTTTCTTAATGTACAAAATTTATAAAGCCTAAATGTCTTTTTTTAATCAACAATTACAAATAAATTTGATAAAAAAATATATTTCCCACATAGATCCCGTTTTATGGTCATTGTAGCAATGGTTTCACCGAAATTTTGTAATTTTTGCCATGGGTCTAATAATATGGCACATCACTGTAGGTAGACTTTATGCTCATTGAATTGCATGTGTTTAAATTTTCTTTAATAAGCGATTTCATTAATATCATTGTTATCAATTCATCATTTATGCTTTGTCAATGTGTTTGTGGCTCAAGATGACTTCAACCATGAACTGCTTGGGTTATAGGTCATTGAGTTATAAGTCAATATATTCGATGAGTTTTATATCACGATTTCAATTTATTCGATAAAAAAAATTTATATATACAGGGTGTCCCGTAAATCGAGGTCAATTACGGGAGATGAATGGGGACCCAAAAACAAGGAAGAAAGTTAATATGAACATAGGTTCGAAAATGCGTTGCAAGCTTTAGCACTACCCAGCACTATCAAAACAGCGAGAAGTCACGAAATACACACAGGAGTGACACCTGATCTCTGCCAAAGGATGCTAAGCAGGCTGTACTTCCACGTAGCGCATCCTGGATAGTGCTAAAGCAGCCCGCAACTTTAATTATGTTATAAAACTCATAAAAACCACTTCTTGTTTCAATTTTGACCAAAAAATTCGGAAGCAAAGCAATTTCAAATTGCAACGTAAGAATAATTAAAAAACAACATTTTCGGACTATGTTCATATCAACTTTCTTTCTTGTTTTTCGATCCTCATCTCCTGAGCGATTGATTTACGAGACACCCTGTGTATAATATATATATGTATATATATATATATACATATTTGTGCTTTGGTTAAGGATGGCAAGTACATAAAATTTCACGCTATAAATGTGCCCGCTCGCACACAAATCGCAATATACTGAATTAATTTGCATAATCAGTTGCGCGGGAGCCATTACCAATAGGATATGTTGAAATCCAAGGTATTATTATGCGAAACGGGTAAATTGCTGAAATGAGCGTAAGAGGTAAATATTGTGATATTGCTATATCGCAAATAGCATGCAATCTGATTTACATACGTAACGTTGCGATTGCCTCGCATATTTAATTCGATTCTACGCAAAAGCGTACAATGTTCTAGAAGTTCTAGAAGTAAGGCATTACCCATTTTCGCATTTGGTGAAGAGAGCGGAAAGAAGAACAGTTAGTGATGAAATGCTTTGACTTCATAGGGGAAGGGTTTACATTGCGTCAATAGGAATAATTTTGCATGCGAATAAAGAAAATTCTGTAGTTTTGGAAAGTTTGAAATCATTCAGTGTTGAGAATACTAATCAGCATGCTAATAGATGGATTTAGATAGATCCACCTCGAATCATATTTGTTTTTATTATTTCCCGGATATTTATAATTTTAACAAATATTTGACAAAATACACAATACAGAATTTAAAAAGATTAAGAAAGTGACTTTTGTGATGATTGCATCATCAATTGCATTTTTATTTTATCTATATAAATAAATAACAGTATTCACTTACATTTACATGAACGTACAATAAATTAAGCTGCTAATCCTTATAAAAATTTTTCACCGTTTTTGGCCCGTTTTTGACCGGCGAAAACGGTCAGTTTGAGTGGTAAAAACGTACATTTGATTCAATGAGTATGATCCGTTTTTAGGGCGCAAAGGGGCAATTTTCCGTAAAAATGAGTGGTTAAAACGGATTGCGTACGAGTATATCCGAGTGGTAATAACGTATTCTTATGAGTATTTTTGAGTGGTAAATACGTGCTGTGTGTAAATTTGAGGTGTAAAAACGTACATTTAGCTACGAGCAAAAAATACTCGTTTAGCACTCATAAATACTCACATAGCACATTTTGGCTGCGTTTCGATATTCACTGCAAGTACTGAAAATCTATAGTGTATGTGACGTAAACTATAGATTTTCAATATTTGCAATGAATATTGAAACGCAGCTTTTGAAATAAAATAATCAAATAATCAATCATTATAATTGTTCATTTATTTATAGTAGTTTAAAACATTTATATAAATTTATATAAATTATAAAAATTCGTGGACATATTTTTAAGTTTGTAGAATAAATGTACTTCAATTTAGAGACAATCCGCGGATATTTTCTTGTGAGTAAAAAAGAAACGTACTAACGTGTTGTTACTCATCAACGGAAAATTGAGTATTGAAAACGGACAACCTACTTCGTCCTCATCTTTGTGAGTAAAAAAGGAACGTATTAACGTATTGTCACTCATCGACTGAAAAACGAGTGTTAAAAACGGACAATCCACTAAAAAATACTCATACACATACTCACGTATACTCGTCATGCTCTTTCGCAATAGACTAAGCGTGCTTGAGAGTGCAAGAAACGGACATAAAAATGATAAAACGGGCTAAAAACGGGCTAAAAACGACCTATATGAGGTGTAAAAGCGGTGAAAAATTTTTATAAGGGAAATTAAGTTACTAACTTAAGTTACTAAAGCATCACATTGATCACGGCTCATTTAACGTACGCAAATATGTATTATAGATATGGAGGCAAAATTCTTTATTCATTGTAACATCATAGATATCTCTGATAGCCTAATCTCATGCGACAATTATCGAATTACACAGTGTACCAGATATTACTGTCGTCAGTCTTTTAACCTTCTTCGTGCGTCCGTGAATAAGGTGATGTGTAATTTCGCACGCAGGACGTAAGATCCGTGTTTTATCGATATGTCGGACGGCGGAGCCGGGAGCCCCGGAGCCGGTTTCCGCTCGCCAATGAGAACCGCGCGACAGGATGTATAAAATTCGATACCCGCGGTATGACAGAGAAGAACGACAAATCCTGCGGATGACAATTTTCTCGTTCGGGTACCTTAACCAAACCCATCCCACCCGTGCCGCCTCTATACATCAGATCCATTCAAAACGCGGGACTTCATTGTCCTGTCCGTTGTTTGCCGAGGTAATCCTGTACCAGAGTACGAGAGGAGAGGAGAGAGAGAGAGAGAGAAACAGATGACGCAAACCTGCGACGCTGCGGAACGAGTCCAAAAAATCTCTCTTCGACCTGGTCCTGCCGATCTCTGTGTCATCTTTTACCCTCGTTCTCGTAGAATCCCCTCCCCTTCTTCGGCAGGGCATGGAACAACGCGGTGACATTGGGACAAATTTTCCGCCACAGAGGCCTCGAATGGAAAAACGGCGGTCGTGGCGGGCGTCCTGGCCCCAGGGCAAAAACGTATTACATTTTAAAATGACAAAAAGAAGACCGGGCCTAATAATGGAGCTGGTCTATGGGATAATATGGGGTATATACACGTTATATTCTTTCTCTCTTTTTTTTCCTCTGCGAGCGCATCCAATATCGAATCCAGGGACGCGCGTGTGTGTACACGGGGGTACTCGATGCACTCTACCGAAAATCGCCGTGTAAACACGAGAGGCCATCCTGTCGTTCCTGCTCCTGTTGTCCTCGAACGCGAAGGTACCGTGCCACGAACGATGTACTGTCAATCTCGAGTCACCCGGTTGTCAGTCTCGGCTACCGGAGATACTCGACAACGTTATCTGATCGCGATGGTTAACGTCCTTCTTGCCCTGTCCGACAGATTCGGCATGTGTGGCGGCGTTTTCGCTTTCGTTTTCGTCTCATCGATTCGTATCTGTGTATCAGCGGATCATCGATGCTTCGATCGGATTTGAAATCTCGCTTAATTATACCGGTTTTTCAGTTCACTCATAAAATGTCAAAAATCATCATATCTTGTTGCGTGGATTATTTATGGCACAACCGAGAAATCGTGTTTTTTATTCTTCGAAGACAATTTCGTATACTCCCACTTCGTATATTCGTTCAATGGAGATTCGTTAAAGAGAGATACTTCTAAGTTTTTCGTAAATCGGCTAATTGGACGAATTTATGACTTTACGTTGCAGCCAAGCCGCTTTTAGCTCCGGGATATTTTCTTTTTCCTTCCTAATCGAAACCGTTTCTGTTATATAAACGTCGCGATTTCTATTTTACAATAGTGAAATAGTCGAATAATTAGGTAGAAAGACGCGGTGTACTTGAATATAATTAAGATTTCTTAATAGAATCATTTAATAGAACTATCATTCTTTAGTGGTGCGTCAGTACATCGTTTTAAAAAAATAATAATAAATCCCACGTTACAGACGATACTCTACAAATGTGTGTGGAAAACAAATCGTGTCAACGATCAAATAAATGCTTCGCTACTAAAGTTTAACAACCTTCTCGTGATAAAGAAACGAGTGTCCCTTCGGAAAAAGCTCGTACTTCTTGTCTTGAATAAACAGATAACGGCTCTTATCATTGTGAATCACATTGAAATAAAAGCTCATAGGCAGGGTGGGGGTTAGGTAATTCCAGGTAGTGAGTGCACAGGGATCCATAAGTTGCAACATAGTATAATATCCGCGCCGTTAGTCGAACATGAGCCGTCCAGTTCGGTCTCACTTAGGCGCACGCGGAAAAAGAGCAAAAAGAGAGAAGCCGATCTTTGGTTCGAAATACACCCACAATATCTGCACAAGCGGCATCGGATAAGTTGCCGGTGTAAAGTTACGCTCGTGAAGCCGCCAAATCGCCAAGAGCCGTCGGGGCGTTAAATTTGAGCATGGTTTCACGGACACCGATAAAAATTTTACGCGTTCGGTGAACGCGCGCGACCGATGAGGTCGCCCGGTCGCGTGTTACGCGATGGCGATGATGGGCTGCTCACGGACGGTTATGATTATCCTACCGCGGAGTCGGCGGAACGAATGCTAATTGCTTAGTGCGATTTATAGACGCGATTAATAATAATACACGCGCTGGAAATAATCTGTATTTGCCCGACCTTGGCTACGTGCCAGCCCGCACGTCCCTAATTTAGAGATACCGCGTTTCGTTAAAGTCTACAGCGGTGTGTCAACCATGCGAGTTCTCTATTCAAAATTGCATATGACAAATTGCCCGCGACAAATTGCATATGACGGATTATTGTTTGTACAGTTTCGACTACGATTTCGCACGTGCGGATAGCAACGTAATTTTTTTTTCTTCAAGTAAATCATCTGCCTTTCGTTTCTTTAAAATAAAAAAAAAATAAAAAAAAACAATATCTCTTAATTTGACATCTATTTGGTCGTAACGTCGTCGAGACGTAAAGACTGGCGTAAATTCTCATTACAAATGTCATGCGCTCAGCGGGACGAATTATCTCGACTCACGCCTGAACAAAATCGATATCCGTCGTGGGCAGACACACGGACACTTAAGACACACGCAAGACATTTAGCAAAATCATACGCGACAGGATACAGGGAGGGAAAATCTTCGTGTAATTATTGTGAATGTATCGACGATGTGCTCAGCCAAAAGAACCGATCCCACGTCGAGGATCGACGTGGCTGGATTTCCGTAATCGGAGAAGCAACCGGCCAATATGGCGGAAGGATCGAAAAAATATGGCGTCGGGAAGGATTGTGGTTGCTTTGAGCTGTCTGATCGCTGGATAGACAAACAATCTAAGTGGTTAGACCGTTCGCATCGGGAAGAGAACGAGAGAGAGAGAGAGGGGGGAGAGGGTCAGAGGTAGATTCCGAATTATAATACCGAGTCTTCGTGTTGGTGCGAGAGAGGGTTCACGACGAGGGCGCGACCCGGGCGACAGGCTTGGATGGATTGTTATTGGTCGAGGATTTAACCCTCTACCTTTCGCCCCACCACGGAGTATGCTACACGTATGATATGCTAACGAGCACATGAGCGGTGCGCCCATCGAGGGACGAGGTCCCTGCGTAGGGGTTGCTGCCTGGTTGCTCCTTGTCGCACAGAGGAGGGGAAGGAGGTACGGAGGAGGGTCGGTTGACCGTCCGTACGTATAGGTATCCGAAAATCCAATCCTTTGATACGCTTTAATGCCGCGCGGAAGCCCTATCACGAGTGATTTCTTCCAAGCCCGTGCCAGCGTTATCCGCACGCTTCTCTCTCTCTCTCTCTCTTTCTCATTGTCAACGATACCGGCGATGTTCTCAAAAGTGTTGGGTTTCGGGGTTCCATTTCTATGGTCTCCCACAGTGCGTCCTCCCATTGTCATTGCATATATCAATAATAATGCCTTACGAAACCTTGATTTATCAATTTTCAAGAATGTTTTAAATCTTTATAGCATTGGTTTTACGACTTCGAGTATATATACTAATATATAATAAAATATAATACATTTATTTCGTGCCTATTAATTTGTAAATGTAATTTTTCAACGAGCGACTGGTATTCTTTTCTTTTTTTTGGACAGTCTCAGAATCGAAATATATTATCTCTGTGTCGACCGTTTCCGCAGTTTCCTTTCGGCGAACTTTTCGAACAGAATTGCTGACTCGCGAAAGTCAAAGAATTGAATGGACAAGCCCCCTGAAACATTTCCCTTTACTTAGTAAAAAGCATTTAAAGAGCAATGCTCCGTGCACGAGTGTATAACGGTTACATTAGAAACTCAATTTTCAAGATGAAGTCGACGTTTTTATACGATTCCCACGAAATAGTTTCGACGGTCTTCAATTAGTAGGGCAGCGTAATGGTACTCGACGGTTCCGATAATTGGCTCGCCGACTTAATGCTCCGACAAAAACTTTTGATTCGTTAAAGAAGATCAACGATAGAAACGGGAGTTGTTCGGTAAAAGTCAACGATAAAACGTCGACGAAAACTGGCGTGCGCCACCGCGTCGGTGTCCGAAAATTCAGAGGGAAACGTGGTGTGGCACAAAGCGCGGCTCGCTCCGTTCGTTTTGCGTAGCATGAAAAGCCCAGCGTGAAACATCTGACGAATTTTCGAATATTTGTACAATGTGGACCGGAAAAGGCCCTGTACATGGTTTATGTAAGTCTCTAATGTATAATTCAGCGACACACAGGACTTATACGGAATATACTGAATATTCGAAAATCGTAGAACAGTATTCTGGTGATGCTTCGATAAACTATTCATTTGTTGTAGCTCCTATCGCAAAATTCGTCAAGGTAAATTTTAATTGTGTAGCACTGAAACTTAATTAATCGTAACATCCATTGCGAAAAGCTACTGTGAAGCTACTATTTTTTTATCGATAAAATATTTAAATGTTAAGTTGAATTATGTTAAACAAAAAGTATATCACAGCACTCCTTATATGATTTAAACATCATTATTATGACTTTTTTAGATACTTTGATGTTATTATGTAAATTATAATTACAATTTATGTGTAACAATTATAATTACATATAAATTATTATATTTTAAACTTTATAAATTTTTAAAATTATGATTATAAAAATATATATCAGAAACATCGATCTACATAGCCAAAAATAAAACTTGTCTTATTTTTAAGAGAAAGAATCTAAATCTAGTTTTAAAATATGGCATCAAGATTTAACGCCATCGATTTACTTATATTCGTGTCTGTTTGAAATATGTAGTACATTTCAAAATTGCAACGTCTCCCCGCGATATTAAAAGTAAAATTCAGAACGAATCGCGAATGCTGGCAGTCACAATCGCGAATTCACGAGCTGTCGAGAGGAAAGAACCACCTCGTTTTTCCTCATTGCAGACTCGCGGCATTCGAGCGAGCATTGTTACGAGCCGCACTCCGTTTGTTGCCGTGGCCAACAGAAAAAAAAAGAAACAACGTTTTTTCGCGAGCGTTTACAAGCGACGCACGAGCGAGACGCGACTGAGAAGGAGACGTGTGTGGATTGGCGGACCGGGGAAAGACAGGGGAGGGGGAGAAAAATTCGAGATGCTAATCTCCCATCGCGTCGAAGGGGGCAACTATGTGCTAATGCGATCCCGTTTAGCCAAGTCACCCGGAAAACGGGACACCCGCCCCGATCTACAAGAAGAGTATCCCATCTCTCTCTCTTTCTCTCTCCCGCTCTCTCCTCTTCGCGTCTTCCAACCCCTCTGCTGCTCGCACGCCTGCACACATATACTCTCGCGCGACGTGATCCGGCAGAGCCGATCATAACGTAACGGCATTGCTAATGACAAAACACCGTGCACATCACATCGATGGCGCACCGGTGAGGGGAAGTCCCCCATTAGCCGCTCATCAGCCTCCAGGCGTTGTCGCTGTTGCGGCGGCAGCTATAACACGGCCGCCGTTTCTCTACGCCATTGTGCGCAACATTGTCATTATTTCGCGATATCCGCTTCCCGACCTCCCCGCATAGCGTTCGCGGTGCGACCGAGCGGAAACATTTGGACATATTGGAACACGAGCATTGTGTCAATATACGTCCCGTTTCTGCTCTCCTCGCTCGCCTCACTCTATCACTCTGTCTCCCTCGCTTCCTACTTTTCGTTTCGTGTGTCTCTTTTTTAATGCGCGTATTACGGGCTGGGCAGCGTTACGATCGATGGAATCATTCCCACAGTTTGGCCGTACCGCGCCTTCCGGTGGTGATTATGGGCCTCGAGCGGAAAATGAAACATTTTTATTGTTCTCCTGGAATTAGGAGGGGGTACAGATTTTTTTACAAAATACAACAACAAAGAAAAAATAAATCCCAACGTTACGTAATCCTGTCACAGTAATAAAACTTTAACGTAATACTTGAAGCAACTTTCGTTAGAGTGGAAAAATGTCAGATTTTTTTACCACTTTTTTTCCATTAAAAAAAAAACATTTTTATCATCACATACAATTTCCTTATTGGATCCTGCACGAGTGTTAACAATAGCAATAATAATGAACAGTTTTTCACAAAATTCGGCAACGCTTTATTCTCTCGTTCTCACAGGAAAAAAAAATATTTTGACGCTAACTTTGGAGGTTAAAATGACACTTCGAACGTATCGGTAAAATGGTGGGGGGTGGGGGAAGCAGGGGAGGATTTCGGGGGTGACGGTGCGGCGCGTGCCACCGTTAGCGATTAAGTTCTCACGAGAATCCAAGGAGATACATATAGCGGTTGTACATAATGGGCACATAGTGTGTACATGGAAGAAGTGACGAGAGGAGGCGTCGGTTGGCAATAAGCCCGCGGGGCCGCTTGGGTTTCGGCATGGTGTTGGTTGTTAAGTAAATAGGGTATCCTCGCATTTTCGGTAGCGTCGCCCGCTCACGATGGTGATGACGGCTGATAACCCTTTCGCCCCCGCGCGCCAAATAATATGACCCTCTTAAACGACGGCTTTTGATGTGTCGTCGCTTCGACGCACATTTTACGAATGGTAGTAGTCTACGCGGCCAATTTCAGTCTCCCGCTCCGCAATCGACACCCCGGTCTCTCGTGTGTCTCTCGCCTACATCTCTACCCTCTGTTTCTACCCCCGAAGATATCCACTCAACCTTCTCCGCATCCGAATTAATCCAACTGGCGGACGTCATAATCATCATCCCTGCCTTTCACACTATTTCGCGCCTTTCATGTTGCCTCCGATCAAATGTCCTGTCAGCCGTGACCTTGATCATTTATTCGTTCGACGGTTACATGTTACATGTTAATTTTACCTATTTTGCAGTATAGATTCTTATTATATTTTGAAGACTGTAAGAATAAGTTACTTTTTATAGGTTGTATTATGACATTAATTAATATATTATAATTATAATTGGTAGTATAATTATAAAAAATTAATTAGTACCTAATAACTGGTTTTAAAGACGATTGTTAATTTTCAGTATCGATTTTGTAAAGATATGTGTGTGTGTGTGTGTGTGTGTGTGTGTGTGTGTGTGTGGTAAAATATGATAAAAGTTGAGAACTTGAGAAAATCGAATTTACACAAATATCCATTAAATTTACAGAAATGATATATCTAATTATAAGTTCTCTGATATTAAACAAAAATTTGAAATTTCTATGTCTTCTCTGTCAAGATTTAATTTGGCAGCGATTCAATTGGGCACTTTGCTCTTCATCTATGCCAGTGAACGTTGTACGAAGTTGGTTTCTCTATCCGTTTGAATTTCACAGTATAGCGTACAAAATATTGTTATGTAACGTATCGATAAAAAGACGATTTAAAAATTATGATTGATCAAAGATCCGTGTCAAATATATAAATATCTTTAAGAATGAAATTTATAATTACATTTAAATATATATATATATTTTTAATTAATTAAATTTAAATAAACATACATATATATATTTTTTATTTGTGAAAGAAGAAAAACGTTTCACGTTTTAACGTAAAACACACAAGTGATTAAAGAAAATGTGATTAAGAGAGAGAATAAATATTTTTCTTTAATATTGTATAATTTATTTGTTTGTAGAATATTGGACGATTATAAATACAGATATCAGATTTCGTATACGCTCTCTGAATAAGAATGATGAAGAATTTCATTGGATGGACGAGGGAATTGCGTTTAACGGAAAAAATGGTAGATTAGAACAGCAGTTCGTAGCTTTCATCCCAGGCGTATCAATTTACGCGTAGTATTGCATAATGTTAAAGGTAGATTTAACTAAGATAACACATTTTATATAAATATTTAAATTATATAAATTTTTCGAATTTTGTTAACAATACATGTTTAAAAGTACATATTTAAATCTAAATAATTTTATATAACATACATAATTTCAAGTATTATGTCTATTTTGTATGCCTGTTTTTGCTAGTGAAAAAATATAATGTAAATTATACTTAATCGCTCCAATTTGTATAAAAAAGGGAAAATAATTTATATTAAAGAATAATTGTGAACAGGAACTAAACAAAATTTATTTATAATATAAATTACTACGAGGTTAAACGTCAGAGAAATATATGAGAGAATGCATCCCCTCTACCTAAAATGAGAGACGCAGTAAAATTAAATTGTTGCGAAGATTATTTGTAGTATTTCCCAACAATTCTCTTACTGTAAAAAGCATGACTAAATTATAGTCGTTGATTTAACTTACGGTATTTACAGGAATAGTTGTTTCACGAAAGCTATTCAAGCTTCGATTCGAGAATGCTGTTTCTCGTTATGTACGAGCGCAGAGTTTTGGAATTAGCGACAGCCGTGTGCGTTGTAATTCCTGTTCGTAAAGTATATTTTATTACGGCAGCATCATCTCTCTCGCATCAGGACGATTCGATGTTACGCGATACACAGCAATTAAATACAGGAATATTTTGCATGACGTAATTTTCTCCGTAATGTGATGCGACTAGATCCAAAGATACTATGTCTTGAGGTAGGTTAGGTAATGTTAAGGCTAGCCGAGCAGCAGCGGGTTTCATAATTTATGACAATATTATGCCAGTATTCTACATGTTTATTCATTTCTACGATATTTACCATTTTTCATCATTATTGTATTAAAAACATGCAAATAATATTATAATGTATTAATTCCATAATATTTCTAAAATAACAGACGAAAGAGATAATTTATTATATTTGTTATGTGAATAGTACCCAGGCAAAAAATAAGATTATATCTCATTTACTTTCTAAATTTTAATTAATTACTAAGATTATTGTCCAATTTCACTCGAGTAAATGAACAATCTTTTCAATAATATTTTATCCACTGCATTATGCATTAAGCTACATTAATTTCCTGGAAGAGAACTGTTTTGAACAACTAACGCTTCTTTGAAAAACGAGAACATGTCGAAAGAAGAAGACACAATTGACAGAACTCCGAAAAGATCAGAAAATATCCAACTCAATAAACGATTCTTATATCTCTAGTGAACAAGCAAACTCTTTCGTTCGAGACAATTCCCGATTAATTAAGCGCGATGTGTTAGGCAAACGTGAAATTATGTATCGGTAGTATATTATAATAATAATTTGTTAACGCGTACACAAGTTAATGCAGCTCGCTAATCCGTTGATGATTGTCGGAATAATAAATATCGATAAGAATCGCGCCGAAACGCACGTAATTAAAGCGCGACGATGGGAAAAATGCAAAAACGTGATTAGTTGTAGATGCTAGTATATACGAACGTTCGTTTAAAATGTTGGTTGAATTCTTCTGGTCGCTTCTCGCCTCGATATTCCACCTTTTTGGAGGTAGATGAGAGAGTTTCTTTTTGCTCACTCGGAGGACAGACCCGCATGCAATCGAGAATGAACGTTTCCGCTCACGCATCGGACAATATTTCTCCATCTTTCACGTAAATTAATGCCCTTGAATAACTCGTTACTAGAAAGAATAAAATACCTCAAAACCTAAGAAAAAAAAAAGAAAAATTGCATGTAATCGCGTAAAATCAGCTTGTTACGTAACATGAATAATAATAATCTCCTTAAAATGATTATTTACGAAAAATGTATTATAAAATAGCAGGAAACTATTAACTAGATTTTTAACCTGCTATTAACTTGCAGAGTAACCTACATTATTCCCGATGAATAGTCAGAAGGGATTAAATTAAGTTATTCAATGATCAATGATCTCTCCGCGCGCGTGTATTTCTTTGGCTTTGTATTTCAGACTTTTCTCTTTAGAGCTCTTCAACATTACATTTTTTTTCTTCGCGCGAGAGTTCTTGATGCCTCTGTTTTCTCACTGAGAAAAAATAATTGGTTCAACTAAATCTTTAGTTTCGGATTGCTAAATTCTTAGTTGAAGCAACAAAAATTTCTCTGCGACAGCTCAAATGATTGGTTAGGCTAACAAAAATTTCGTCATCCTAATTAAAAATGTACTTAGAAGTCTAGGACTAAAAAGATTTGAATCAATTACTTTTTTCCCAGTGTGTACAATATGTTTCATAATTTAATTAGAAACCGCAGATTATCTGACGCATTAAACTTTTATAAATTCAGCAAAACAGATTGAAACGCTCGATATATGCTTTGCTACAAGGATAATCAGTTCTGAGTATCAATAATTCACACCTTGTTATCATAAATTACATTATCGTTTCTTATTACCATGTCGGTGAACGATATACTTTGAACGCGGATACTATTCTTCTGCGGCGAAATGATTTTCGTTAATTCGACTTACGTGAATTATTACATAACGTCGCGTCAAAATTATTCGTCCTGTTCATAAGTTCAAGGTGACATATCACCTACGTCGTTAAAAATTTTGTTTCTGTACCCGTCAGACTTGTCGTATTTTATGAATAATTTACATCACCGTGTGTAATTCTTAATAACCAACTGACGTTCGTTGTCCTTGAAACTTTTTGGCTTGGATCAATACGGTCGATATATGTATCGTTCTATCCTTTCAGGGTCAGTCACACATGTAACAGTTCGAGAATACTGAAATAATTATATTTTATCGTCGCCATTCCAGAATCATCCGCGTCTTTTTTTTTTACTCATCCATAAATTTAACTACTACGTTGAGACTAGATGACACAAATATCACATAAGAGTCGCATTAAACATATATATACTTGATTGAAATATTTATCATAAAAATGCGAATATCCATTTTCATTAATATATTAATAATGATGCACAACACACACACACACACACACACATAGCACAAACCCACACACATAGCACAAACCCACACACATAGCGGTGAGTCGATTTGTTTCAATACACTGATGTGTCATAAATATGTATACGAGTCTAAGATAAACATTTGTCACTTTTGTATACTGTCTGCTACACAGGTAATACTATGCGAGATTTTCGCTGGTGTCGCAGTTACGAAATCGCTAATTCGATCTCGATCGTTACGCGCGAGAAAGTGAGGATTTCTCGGGAGCGTCTGCGTCCTCGTCCTCGTCCTCGTCCGAGTAGACGTTTAATGACGACACTAGACTGTTCCGGTCTCATCCCGATCAATTTGTTCGTGAAAATCTACCCGTCCATCTGAAACCCTTGGACGCAAGCTGACAGTTCGTATCAATGCGGGTGTGTGTGTGTGTGTGTGTGTGTGTGGTGTGTGAGAGAAAGAGAGAGAGAGAGGCGGAAAAAGGAAGGGGACGAAGAATAACCGCGTTGAGGAAAGAAGGCGAGCATCGGAATCTTTTTGAGGAATTACGGTTACGACGCCGGTCATCTGGATCCGATCTCTCTTCGGATCTCACGAGGTCCGGTACTGTACGAACCGTGAGAGAAGAACGACGATATCCCGGTGAGAAGAAGAAAGGAGCCGTGGAGGATCCGGTGGAAGGAGAAAGGAGGAAAGAAAGAGACAGGTTCAGGACGAAGAGCCAGGTGGAAACGAAGAGATGAGAGACGGAGAGACGAACGCGTCTCGGTAGTGGGATTTACGCAGCGGTCGGTGCTCTTTGACGCCAACGTGGAATCGTCGCCCGACATCGTCCACCAGGCGAGGAGCAAAAAGGGGGCCGCGAATATGACCCGTCATAGGAGATCGCATTAAACCGCCTTCGCGGCTCGCCACTCGATAATTGGCGACCTTCGCCTCTTCCGCGAAGGAATGCTCACCAGGTTTTGCGCGAAGGACGCGCAAAAGAAGCGCCCTCCGCGCCGCTATATAGGCCCTGATCGTGCCGCAAGGGCCGGACCGGACCGGATCGCGTCGGAGTCGCACCGGTCGGTCGCCAAGAAAGAGAACGACCATACAGCCGTGACATAACGCTGATGGGGGAAGAAACGGAATGACGAAACGCGCGCGCGATGCGGGGCATCAATATAAATAATATTGCGCGGTAATTGTTCAACGCGAGGCTCGTCGGTAACATGCAAGGTGCCGCCTTACTGCCGCACGGAATTCGAATTGCGGCTCTACCACCGCGCGTTTCACCTTCCACTCCGGGCAAAAGTATGTTTCACCGCTGCTGCTGTGCCAGCAACCAGTCTCTCGCTGTACCTTGTCGTGAAATCGACTCTACGACGATTGGTATAAAACATATCAACCGAATATATCAACGTAACCTCTGTTTGTAGCTATGTTGTAGTTTAACTGGGCGAAAAAGAGAAACTTTTTGTTGATAGAACTTTATTATACGAGTTCACATGTCAAATCGATTAACTCCACAAGACAAAAATGGAGAAATTGATAAAATAATAAAAAATTACGCATCAATCAAGTGCTTTGCTACTAAAATTTCAGAAATAGTGGAGTTAATCACTTTGGCTTGTGAACGGTTCATATGTGTATATACGTTGCTTCGTATTGGATTCTTATTTATCTTTTTTATCATTCATTTTATTGTCTACATGTCTTATGATGTGTCGATTAATACCTAAGATATTTAACAAGCAATATCAGAATACAGGATTATTACAGAAATATTAGGACTAATATTATCGTAATAATAATAGTTTCCAAAATTTACAAATTGTGAGTGACAAGTCTGAAATCTCAGCCGCGGGAAATTTTTTGTTCCCTTCTTTTTTGATTCTCATCCGTCTTTCTCGTTTTGTCTGGCGAATGATTTCGAATGTCCAGTGTCGGGCCAACTCGCGATCAATTTTTCAGGTACACCCCCCTCGGGTCATTCGCTTCTCAAGATTCTACGGAGAGAGAACGAGCATCGGCATTGTCTCTCGCGGACGCGCCTCTTTTTTTTTTCTACCGATCGTCGGCGGCAGAAGAAGGCGAAGAGAGCAAAAAGGGGAGCCCGGCCCGAATGCACGCGTGCATGTGAGATCACGTGTGCGTGAGAAACACGCGCACGTACACTAAGATGTCTAATAGATTGGGGTTGGCAGACGGGACAGTCGCAGACACCCACGCGTTTCCCCGCATCCACGCGATGTCGACCAAAAATATTCACGCACGACAAAGAGCAAGAAACCGGTAAGTCAGCAACTATACTTTTTTCCAGATTCTTCCCTCTCACTCTCTCTCTCTCTTTCTCGCCATTCTCTGCATAGAAGAAATCTTAAACCCTTTTACGATTCTGCCTCATTTTCTGTCTCACTTTCGAATTTATCGATATATGTATGCGCGTCAGTTGATTATTTAATAAAATTCAAAGTTGATTAATGTTAATTATACTAAAAAGATAATTAACCCCATCTGACCTTTTTCTGGATTATTCTATTTCTCACGTATGTGTGTTTTATTTTACTTCAGAGTGTGAAAGTCATTTAGTGTTTTAGTCATACAAACAGTCTTAAAGTTTTCAGCTCATATTGTGCATCTTTCGCTTGGGCGTAATGTGAGTTACTTAGAAACTTGTGCCAAAACTACTTAATCATACTACGAATGAAATAGGTAGTAGCAGACGAATGAGAGAATGATAGTGATTCAATTCAATGACAGCGAAGATAATTTTATTAGAATGAGGTATGTATTGCTACTCATGTTACTTTATCACACATCTTCTTTTCGCTCCAATTGTTTTGTTATTTTCTGAAAAAAATCGACCTCGACACAAGAATGCACAGTATATTTGCTAATATAAAGTCGCATAATATATGCGAAAAAGATTTCATTTTAAATCACGCATCTATATATAAGTATTTTTAAACTTTTCTTGTGTGCAACGTGTTTCTGCCAGTTTTTTTTACCCAACGTGCTGTGTCTCATTTTTTTCGGTATATAATTGAAGCATTCATCGTGATCCATTGGCATTTTTTTCAGCGATATTTTTAATTTAAATATAGCTACTGAAATCATTAATTAGTATCGGAATTTGGGATAGGTGCGACAAAGATCCATGCGCTTCTGCGCTATCATATACGTTTTCCGTCATTAACATTGTTTTTAAAATATGCGTTTAAATAGATATGTCAGACGCTCACGCAATTCCATGCATACACAGAATGCCGACCGAAAATATTCACAGTAGCAACAGAAGAGAAGAGAGACACGGTAACTCATTAAGTCGCTTTTCTATGTCACTCTCTAAAAATCATTCTCGAATTCTTGATTTTTACCTCGTGCAAATAACGCTCGACAATAGATAATTATTTATTTAGTTGCAAAAATGTAGTGTGTAAGTTGTAATGCACTTTCACGAAAGCAGGCAAATATTTATGAGTTATATTTGGCATGCGCGTAACAATTACGTTCCCAATTCCACTTCCGCGGAGATTTCTGCTACATACGTATGTAAGAAACATTTATTTATATAAATTTCGGTAAAAAAATTATAATTATTCAATCAAGTTGCAGTTATTCATTTGTGAGTTATCAATCTGAAGACAAATGTTGATAAAAACAGTGAGCGATTAATAATAAGCAAAACTGTTAAGGCATGATAATCGTCTCCTTGTACTGATACATTGTGTAACATAGTAGATATTCGTGTACTAAATATTCATACGCGACAAACGGTCGAGCGATAACCGTCAAACATTTTTTCTTCATATTCCTTTTTTGTGACTTTGACATTTTTATATCGTTGACATATTTTTTTTCTACTAGCCTCAATCGTGCTATCTTGGTGCTTGGACGCTTTTTTCTCTCAATTCCGTGCCTCTGAAAGTCTAATGTTTTACAATGCTCAATTTGTGAGAATAATAATAAATCTAAATGGAACAGCTAATGTTAATAATAATATATGCATATGTGTTATAAACAGCTGGTGGTACTTCCATATCAATGGAAATTAAAAATGTTTTAACGACGAAGCGTGCGCAATTTTAAACATTTTATCTATATCTATTTGTATTTGCACTATCGTGATAATGTATACAGATATGTCCTCATTGAAAAGCACGATGTTATCTATATACGTCAAAGATATACATGTTAAGTGGCGCAGCAATAAATAGTCATAAATGCTATTTCAATGAACCAATTCTTCTACGTCAAAACACCGTTCGATATTTACGTATTATGCATTCTTAGACGACTAAGAAAGCGCGATGGGACGAAGAGAGGACGGCAACCGATAAAGCGTTCCCGCAACATTTGAGATAATTAACCGACGGGCAGGACGCCCTTGGTCGTCGTTCTCGGTGCAATTTGTCAAATCTATACGCGGATCACAAATATGAAACGTGTATCTCAACGCGGACATATTTTCATTTATATTCAGGGACAAACTGTAAACAGCGACTGTGTAGGAGACGATGATAAATACGCGCGGCGGACCGTTCCATTAGCATCTTTGTTGATGTTTTTGAGAATTAATCAATTCGCGCGTGTTCGAATCATCGGAATCGGCATCGCATTGTCTTCGAACGTTTGCGAAATGCACCACGCGCGGATGGTCTTTATAACTTCGGGGGACAAGCGGCTGACATAATGATGTCGGGCTTAAGAGCAATGCGCGAGCGCGCGCACATATTACGATCTATTAATATGCAGTCAGTGCAAGTCAGACGGTTAGACGGTTCTTAGTTACTTGTCTACACATTAGCCGCCGTCCGACGCGGCAGACAACTTCCCGTCTCATGACGGACACACACGACGAGACTGACTTCTCTATTCGTCTGTCAACGATCTCCTTCACGTCAGCATATTCCACTGTTTCACTGACAGGTTTAAAGGGAAAACGGCTTTCAAAACGTACTATCCTTGATTCCCGAAAAGACAGATCGCTATATTAGAACATTCTCTCTGACCTGTATGAGAAATGACACGTCGTACATGCGAACACGTCGCGTAATCCGCGTAATTTTTATACACCTGTGAACGATATATAATCCCATCTGTCCAATGCGAGCTTTGGCGCTACTCCAATATCCTTAAGCTTCGTCCAATTCCCAAACGATCGTAACTTACGGCCAAATATCTCCGCTTTCTTCGATATTACCCCTCGCGATAAAATATCATTTCTAACAATTCCCCCTCCCCATTTGCACAGCCAAAAAATGTCTATGGCGAATGGAGAAAAGTTTTTATTATTATTATTTTAATTATATTTGTATTTAACGTCACATATTTACGAGAGAAATGACAATCTTACCATTACAATTGACGGTATCTATATAAATGGGAATGATTTACCAACGTAGATTGCAATCCATCAACAATGGAAATTTCATTGAATACTTTGGAGCCTAAAGTTAAACGAACTTTTCGTTCCTTCATTGTCTTTACAGCGTTTTATTATGACAACAATTAATAATGCTGATCTCGATATTTTCAAATAAACTGATGTAATTTACATATTACCATGTCCTCATGGTATTTATATCTTATAAAAGAACCGAGGAAGAGATATATTTGCATTCTTGTCATCATCATGTTTATTTCTTTCCATTTCTGGATTCTTAATAATTCTGCTTTTTTTTCAGAAAGGATGCAAAAAGGCGTTTATAGTCTTATCCATATCCATATGAAATTTATTCTAGAGGCATCTCTAGAACATGCATGGAATTATCCATTTCATGAAATATTAAATAAACAGACTATAAAGACTAATAAATTTTTATTGAACTGGATCGCTGTACTTTTTACACCTACCGCAACTTGTCTCGATTTTGTCTCGATATATTAATCGCTTTATCTGTTTAATACAACGGTTCGTTGATACGGTGGATGGTCACTCATATTTTCGTAGTATGTATAACATTAAGATAACAGCGAAAGAAATGTAAATTGATTTGTGAATACTGCGCTTCATGCTTATGATTCATGAACGTTCGTTATGTCTCTTTGAGCGCGAAGGCCGACCGTAAGAAACGGTAATTTCCGAGTCTTGATCGGGAAATTATCTATGCTCGATTATGATACGTAATGATATTAAATATCATTAGTGTAACATTACTCAGTCGTCGAACGTCAAGCTGGTTGATAATTTTGTTATTAATGATATATGTATATGATGCATATTATAAAACACGATAAATATATTAAATCCAATTAACGTCGTTTACTTTATTTAGTGACTAATGTGAGATTAAAAAAAACACTTGTGAATATTGACAAAAATATAAGGCATAAGAAAACGTTCTACTTGATGTAATAATATACGAAATGTAAATAATATGATTGTAAAGTAAAGAAATATGTATCTTGTAATTTTAAGCCTGCTCTCTCTCTCTCTCTCTCTCTCTCTCTCTCTCTCTCTCTCTCTCTCTCTCTCCAGAAAGTTTTTTTGCCAAATTTCATCAGGGAAAGACATAATGCAATTTTATGAAATAAGCTTGCATTAAATATTGTTCCTACTGCTTGTCGAAATTTAAAGTTTCATTTTCACGTATTGTGTGATGTAGAAAAACTTGAACGATCAGCGAAGCTGATGACGGACGATGTAATTATTCTTTAACTTATCAAATATTTTTTTAACTAATGTCCACAATCACGTACTGATAACTCAATTTATGTCTAGAGAAACAGATAACTATATAAACATACTGACATGTATTGTGAAAGAAGTTATAATATTTGATGAGCTATTTCGACAGCTTCCCGCTATATCGAATGAAGAAGAATCTGCGTCAGAAACTTGGAGAATATGACGAATTACAATTAGAGTATTATTTAGGCAAACTTCGGTACGTTCGGCTAGACTTATCGTTACTGTGGTATCCGCAGACATTTTCGATTTTGCACCTGACTCAGCAAGAAACCGGCCGCCTGTCACGTACACGCGCCAGGAATGAGACGCGCTTTATGTTGTTTTCGAGATGTTCCAACTATTCAGAGAGTACAACAACGCAGGGAGGAAAACTGCGCGGAAACTTACAATTGAAAAAGTTGGGCAAATTAAGATCATCCGTTCGGCGCCATCCGATATGAAAGCGTTCTTGAAATTCCATTCGTCACGCGACTGCCGATACATTTTCCACGTATCTACGGGATATCGTCCTGGAAAAATATTTTCCAGGGCTTCTCTACGAAATATCCGTTTTTATCGGTGAGGTTAAGCGTGTCCAGCATTAAACGTTTCCTGTTTAGACGTGATGTCTGCGAATGGTACATGTACCAAATGGATACACGGATGTCAGGTAGGTACGTGGAGTTCAGTAAAACCGAGCGGTTTATAGTAACGTGTTCTCATTCCCTTCCCTCTCCTCCCCGCGGTCGGAGAGGCTTCGGTTATGTTTAATGGGAAAAATGTAAATGTTCCCGATAAAGTTTATGGTTTTCCAGATAGAAATCATTGCGCCTTAAATTTTCCATGTTTGACAGTCAATATGTAGAAACGTTTGGAGATATGACGCGAGATGTGACCCAAGCAACTTTCATAATTTTCTTATTACGTCACAATAAAAGTTAAATTCGTCGTTGTTGTCATTTATTAAGTTTTATTTAGTTTCTTTCTGTTTATACTGACTTTAGCAACCTCGGTTTAACGTTACGACAGTGTACGTTACAGTACACGTTAATTCCATTATTCCAGATTATGACATGAAGCTCTTGAAGTTAACATTGTGTTTGAAAACGCTGCAACTTTATTAGCGAGATTAACGTCGCGTAAAGATCACTGAAGATCCAATCGAAATGCGGGCGTGCATTACAACCGTGTGCGATCTTCGCGTAAAGTGTAATTCTCGTACGATTTAAGCGAAAATGCGGCGAGAAGAGCTTATGGTCGAGAGCATCGGGTAAGCAAGATGGAAGTGTTTTATCGGCCGTTTCTCAGGCTCGCTTTGATGTTACGCTGAGGCAGGTCCGTTTATCAAGGTGGATCCCGGAGGAGGCAGACGCGTTTCAAGTCCGACGGAAAGTGCTTGTGAATCGGGTTCCAGTGCATTTAGCGAACCGACTGTGTTCCGGAGAACGTTGGAATTAATCTTGGGATAGATTTTCGCATCTCGTATCGCGTTTCGGACGGCGTTAATTCGTGAAATTCACCTCCGCCGCGTCTCCAGGAGCCTCATTTCTCCTCGTATCGTCCTCGTGGCGGCATTACGATAAACGCGATAAAAATGGTCAGACGCGGCCGCGGGTGATCGTTGCTCACCCGTTTTTCTCACGTATCGGACTAGTTCCAACGTCCTCACTCGAGCTGCCGTATATATCGTAAACCGTTACAGCATCTCCGGACAGCGCGCTTTCTTATCGCGTTATTGCGCTCGGAACTACCGGGCAACTTTGACTCAATGACAGTTTGGCCTGAACTTGTGTACCTATAACGTGGTTTAGGAAAAAGACTATAACTTTGCGGGAAAGGACGTTGTTAACGTCTGACTGAGATGTGGTTTTTACCGGTTATGAGAAATTCATCGCGTTATACACACCGTGCACTTTTCTGGATATCGTTTTTGTCTATATGTATGTTTACATGTCGCTTTGTATTTTATACGAGATATCTTATAACCAGTATTTTTATTTTGTATTTTATAACAAAGATTCGCCACTCTTGTCTCGATATAACCGTTTTATCGTTTTTCTTTTTTTCACGGCGCACGATTGTCTTTTGTTCGTTTCCGAGTGCTAGAATACATTTGTGATACATTTGGTAATCGAGTTTTAATATTTATTATTAATATTTTCATGACGCGGTAGATCCTACCGATTAAACCCTTATCGAGATTCTCGGTCAACGTGCTAAACTCTCGAAACTCTCTTTGTACAGAGAGATTTCGCTTTCCTACGCTTTCTCCCACGGTCTATGCGTCTTTCTCCATACCGTTTGCGAGCGTATTCAAAAGCAATTTGACCTGAGCAGGGGGAGGGGGAGGCAACTACTGTAAGATCCCGAACGAGGATAATCTCCCTTATCCAGACTAATCCTTCGGGAAAGAGTCACTTACGGATATTGCCCGCGACAGTTCCAATGGGATTGGTCAACAGAGGCCTCTGGACAAGATCCTCCTCGAGATGAGCACGACTCGGTCGGGCCTGCTTTCTCCGTGACATCCCTCCGACTCGGTTGAATCAGTTCGCCGCACTCCTCGTTGCTCTCGCACTCCGTCGAAGAGGCAGTCGTCGTTCGCCGACGGTTTGGATCAGGTCGATTCGATCGACCGCACTCGTTCTCGTGGATCCTCCTCCTCCTCCTCCTCCTCCTCCGCCTCCTCCTCCTCGGGATCCCGACGAAAAACAGACGAATGCGTGGTCAGTCGAGACGTCGTCGACGGGACAACGGCGGTTGACGACGTCGCTGCAGCGTCGAGGGTGCGAACCGCATGTCTCCCTCTGTCTTTTTCCCCTCTCTCTCTCGCTTCTCCTTTTCTTACTCCGTTTGTTTCAATTCCGCGCAGCGACAACCGAAGCTGAGAAAGCGCAATGCTCGGTACTCGCGTACTTCACCATCGGCACTAACTATCTAGGGGAGACGCATCTCCCCGCGAACCGTAGCGACGCACCTCGCGTAGCGTTTCATACGTGGATCGTCGCCAAAGGAGAGTCACTCTCTCGCCCGCCGGCCGGTGAGCGTGTCAACTCGGCCAGTAATCCATAGAGGCTGACGCACCGATCCCCTAACCCATCCCCCACAAGATGCGCGACGGGGCCAAATGTTTCTCCCCGCGGAATCGCCGGAGATAGGATTTGACGTTTTTTTTTTTTTCGCGCACTGAGATACCGACTCTTCTCTCACTCGATGACTCGCGGATGCTCTTCCGTGCGAGTCGCACGTGGTCTGCGCCTATCCTCTCTCTCTCTTTGCTCCGAAAGTCTTCTGAAAACGAGTCGTTGTCCCGGTCGTTCACTGTCCGCCTGGCTGCTGTCTGTCGCAGTTCTCGCGTATGGTTAGCAAATCACGATCGCTCACAACACACACCCGATTTTCACGCTGTTTCGATTACCGCTCGACGGGGTCGGCTCGTCCGGCGTATCGCGACCGTATGACGACGTGAGACCGGCGGCATTCCCGAGACGCGCGGCCGTAATCGGGAGCGAGAGAGCGTGATAACGTGGTGTACGTGTGCACGATGTGTGTCCTGCACCACTGTTCGCCCGTACGCGATACACACACGTGTGCGGTTACCGGCTCGACTGATGACGAACGCGCGCGCGCGCGCGTGGGTGTGACACGTACACAAGGAGTATGTGTGTGTATGTGTGTGTGTATATGTGTGCCGTGTGTGTTACGTGTGCGAGCGCGTACACACGTACGCGTGCGTGTTTATGGGTCTATATCTCGCGCGAAATCCACTGCTCTGATGTTTCGAGTCGGCCGGACGACGGACGGACCAGCTCTGGGCCTGACAACCAGACACCCCTCTCCGCCGCCGTCGAGACGCGGTCGCTGGTAGGGGCAGAGGAAATATACCCTGCGCGCGCTTTAGTCCCCACCGTGGCAGCAACTACCGCGCCATCCCCCCCCAGCCGCCCATCCGGCTCCCCACCCCTCTCGCACGCGCCCCACTCTCGCGGCGGCGGCGGCGACACCGGGCGCGCAACCTCCTTCGCGATGCGCCCTTCTCCATGCGCCGCGTTGCGAATGCAGGGAGATGATCCACCCTTGGTGCACGAGAGCAAGTCGATCTCCGCGCGTATTATCGCACCGGATAACGGCTGCACGCATGTACCTTCCGCGCGATCGCTCCCGCGTGTATTCCTTTGAAAGATGGACCCGATCGACGGCTCGCCGATATCGGTCTCGCGGGCGTCCGTCCGTGGCACGAGGGATCGATTTTGGGAGGCCTATACCTAGATAAATAGAAAGAGAAGAAGGTAAGAGATGCGTTTTCTTTTTCGTTACAAGCGTTTTTCCTCCGATTTTCCCCGATATCGCTCGCGATCTCGCGACGGCAATTATCCGGGATCATAAAGGGCTCGTGCACGCGGCGAAGCGTGATCGAATGAGCCCTGAGAGGGACGCGCGCGAGAGAGGAATCCTTTCGCGGGCTCTCCGCACGTCGGCTCGCTTCCCCTCGCCTCGTTCTCCACGTCCTCCTCTACCTGCGCGATCTGTCTTTCTCTCTGTCTTATTCCCCTTCCGGCGGATGCTCGATATCCCCACCGTGTGGCGTGGGACCGCGAGGCGTGGCCTGTCCCGGAGGAGTGCCCGCCTCCTTATGCATTATTATCGCGAGCCACTCGTGTCCAGTGCTGCCAGACGGGCCGGGTTGCCCCTCCACAAGCTAGGCCGTATACAGTAACGTGTTATAAGCGGATCCCTCAATCCCAGTAAATATAAAAAATCTAAATTTTTATTTTTTTTTTAAATTAATGGTTAACAGATTAATAATATAGATTTAAAAAGAATATAAATTACAGAATTTATTTTGCTATTTCTTCCTTTCATCTCACACGTCACGCCACACGCCACAGCATTGCGCGCGTAACACGTTACTGCGGTTACCATGGTTACCGCGCGCGAGATTTAAAAGATGGAGGGGCAACCCGGCCCGTCTGGCAGCACTGCTCGTGTCTCTATGATTTTATATGCCGCGTTTCAGCGTGAATATTCTAGCGCGCTTCCACGGCGCTCTTGGCGCGTTTCCGCCACCACCGCCACCGCCGTCGACGAACTGTACCACACCGCACCGCGCCGCACCGCACCGCATTGATGCGCCGGCGATATCGTGTGTTTTATGCTGCCCAATTATTTTCTCATTCCACCGTTGCGCCCGATCCGGCCGTTCTGCTGATTGTATGCAGGACGAGCGAAACGCAGGGAAGATCGTAACAAGTGCATTGACATTTCTGCAGTCTCGCCCGCGAATTTTTTGCCAATCGAGATTTTCTATAGGCTCTCAAGCGGATACTTCGTATGCGGTTGATGCAATTATTAATTACGCGTATTACGCGAAGACGCTGATTATAGGTTCGAAATAGTCGGCTATCCAATCTAAACGAGCAAAATGTTCCGATTGGTTACGCTCGTTTAACAGATATGTCCGTGCGAAAAGAGAGAGAGAGAAAAGGGTGCTGTCCAATTTTTTAAGATTCTTTTATCACTAGTAACGATAAAAAAGAACTCGTTAAGTCTAAAGCGTAGCATTCTGTGCCAGTACACTTTGATTATCTTATTTTGAGCATGTCGACCAATTAGGGTCAATATCAACTAATTAGATTACATGTACATACTTATTGACAGTTTAAAAGTCATCGACAATGATTGCCACTGTAAACGCACGAGAGGGAGACGCCACTTCGGAAAATATCGTATTGAGCGTAACCGCGCGATTCGCGTCGATTTACTCGAATTCTCGATACGCTCAGTCACATTTCATATCACGCAGTATACGAATACGAGAGAACAGGTGGGTCGTGGACGATTCAGACGAGAGACGGGAGGAAAGGACTACGGTAAAGGGCTGCGGTAAAGCGGCAAGTAGGCATAGGGGGCGTGGGGGAGTTAAATTGGGGTAGGGCGAGAAAACCAAGACCGTAGTAGATGGATGCAACGGTTCATACCTCGATCTTACGTATGAATAAGGCGTTCGACTATGGGCTCTGCCATGAGTTCCTCCATCGTGCTCGAATACAGCTATATAAACTAGCGGCCGTGGGATTCTTCCGGATGGAGTGTTTTAATTATCGCTAATTTTCCCCAGTTGGAACGGAATTCTATTTTTTACGTCGCGCATTGTGCACCGCTCATCGTCGAATCTGAATCAAACGAACGTAACTAAATATGGGCACTTTGAACTCTCTGTTGTTTGTAATTTGAATTTAATGTCTTAACTGAGCGGAGAATATCCCATATTTGTGCACAATTGTAAACAGAAGGAACAACGAAAACGCCAACTTAGAAGACTCTAGAGCAAATGATAACGGCTTAATGCTTGAGTGAGATTAAAGTACAGTCAATGTCGTGCTCACACAGTAGTCGATGTATTTCACATTCTCCCTATCTCATGTAATTTGAACATATTTTTTAATAATAAAAAGCATGTCAGAGCTAATTTCTTTCACAATTTTCCACAAATGAACATGTTTTCACGCACACTGTAAGCCGGAGTTTCATTCGTGATTCAATTGAATTTGAATTTATTTCTTCATGCTTTTATCATTCAAGTGTAAATCCTGGTGATGACTAGGTTCGTGCGGCGTCATATGACTAGGATTCGTATTACATTCTCATTTTACGACTGTTTATTAATTGTCAAGGATAGTTTTCGTAGGATTTTATAAGTGTGTTAAAGTGATCTGAAATGTTTTTGCATCTTTCATCATTCCAATCTTTCTATTTGAAAATGGCACGTAAGAATTCTCAGTGTCATTTCTCACCACTGACGTCCACATAGATAACACGTCCGTGGCGAGTAATCTGGAGTCATAAATGAAAAAATTATGATATTTGTGAATAATGATTAAGCCGTAGTAACCACCGAAATTTCCTTTTTCCTCCTATATAACTTTCTACCTGCGTACTCTAACGGTTTCCCTTTACAACGACAAATGTGTCAATACCCTAGGGTACTATCTGCGGGTATAAGTGGTGTCATTTGTTCACCGAATTATCGAACTTCAAAAATGTAAAATTCCAATCGCGCTAATGTGGTTAGTATATTGAGTTGGAGTGTGGTTGCTACGGGTTAAAGAGAAATGTACAAATTTTCACAAATTAAGTAATGTTACATATAAATATGAATGACATAAAGGATATTTGTGAGCCTGCTAATTTTCATTGATCTTGTAAATTGTCGCACATTGTTATTCATCTAACACAATGCGCCATCACTTCGAAACCGTAACCGTGAAACTGCAGTTCCTCTTGAGGGTCATTAAAATAAAAATGTGTGTTCTCTTTTCTGTTTCGAGTAGGTTTATTGTCCTCTCTGACTCATAATTTTTGCGTAAAGATCTTAGGGACCATAATGTGCGGTGAGGCCCGAGAAAAGGGTGGTCGGTTGTCCGTCGTGAACAAGCGCCGGCGCCGGGTCTGACACCTGCAGGGAGCATTTTTCCTTCTAGGTTTAGTAGATACCTGCCTCACGCGTCTCTTTCACAAACACGAGACACTTGTACGTTCTCTCGTATCACACTGTATCCTATACTTGTTCACCGTTGATTGCTCGACAATGCACCGTACAATAGATTGTAATAAACGATTGTTAACTCTGCTAAGGAAATATTAAATATTCCGTCTGCCACAGCTATTAGTGTGTCAAAAAATGTGCATAGTATAAACTTTTGAGTAGCTTCATGCGCGCGCGGGCGCGGATGAATAAATCATTCCTTTTAACCGAACGAAAATAATATAATACAATTTTCAATATGTTCTAGAAATATGATTTTTGCTGAGTGTGTCGAAAAATGTACACAACATTAATAGTCGTTTTTTTATTTATTTATTTTATTTATAAACAAAAATTTAAAAAATTAAGAATTATATATGAAGAAATTATATATTTTTTGGTTCACTTTTATTCTGTTTGTAATAGAACGAACGTAAAAAAAGATCGCATTTTATTATCATAATGCCATAATAATTAGCACGTGTGAACGATGGTTTTGTATCCTGTGAACAATTCTGTACCTATAAGTACGTTTCCCGACACCTGCCCTACACGATAGATTTGCACCCAGTACACTCGACCGAGCCGAATCCCGATGATCGCGGCATTAAAAGACCGCAGAAAATCCGCCGCAGCAGGTGGCGATCTCTCTCTTTCTCTCGTCCTCACTCTGTACGCGGGGACATTAAAACCATTCAGAGCGGAAGGGGAATCGGCAAATTGACGCCGTTTAGATTGCGTTGCATTCAATTAGGTTGCAGAGGCACAGTCGGATAAAAACGCACGTATACTCGCGAACGTCCTTTTATCATCCGGCACGTTCATTTAGATTTGTTCATTCTCCGACGTGCCACCCGCTTCCAAAGGAGCGCGACGTTTCCGTCTCTTAATTTCGATGGAAATGAAGCGATTCTGCCGATCTCGCGGTAACGAAATCGCTGAATCGTTTTAATTCCCACAGTGTATCATGGTTCTTTCATTAGCATTATTGCATTAATATTTTTGCTTAACTATTATTAATATGTTGATTGCTCAATTTCTTCATGTATCTATATTTTTTAGAGTTTATAATATAAGATTTTATAATATAGTTAAACTTATAAATGACAAGTTAAACGTTGTTTTTAAAAATAAATTTTGATTACAAATAACAATTTTTTTAAGACAAAATATTTCTTTTTTTTATAATATTTAAAATTATGTACATGTATATTATACATATGTTTTCGTGAAACTGTATCATATTCTAATAGAATATAGTTAGAATTCCTATGTTACCTCTGCACGACAAATGTACAATACTTTTATTGGAATCGATGGGTGGATGCGAAAAAATGAAAAATTTCTGAAAACAAATTTAAACAGATTGACGATTCAAGTCCTCAAGTTTTGTCGAGCTTCCATATGTTAAGTCTCAAGGCACAACTGGCATACTCGAAATGCTCCAGGTCCCAGTATGCAGTTCGCATCGGTAGAAAATAAACGGAAGATGGAGAAACGGGAGACTCGCGGATGGTCCAGGTTTATGGCTCCGATGGCAAAAGAATAGATATGACGTATTCATGAGGATGGCGCGGGTTTGTCAGGCAGATGGCGAAGCGATAGCGGCACGTCGGATCTCTGAAGAAAAACACGAAATAGTTATGCCTCGCTCGAGGCGAGACTGGACCTGTTTTCTATCACCTTTCTTCGCCTCTTCGTGTCCAGGATATTCCCGGTTCTCCCCGCGTTCCTCCCTTGCGTCCTCCCCCTCGCAATAAAATCTGATTTGACGTCAATTTATCTACAGATATATCCAGTCAGCGCGGCAGCACCGCCAGCACGACCCTTCTTTCTTCTTTTTCTCCCACTCGCGTTTATCGTCGAGAGCACGTTGCGCATTGAATTTCGTGTATAAAGTACCGATCACCTTTTTCTCTCTACTGTTCCGGCTAATAAGGTAACGGTGGGAATAATAGATATTGTTAGGACCCGTTGGAAATAATATTAAGGACCGAATTTATATATTGAGCGGCTCCGTCTCTGCCGATCGACTATCGCGAACCGATCGATGAAGAGACAAAAAGGGATACCTTGCACGCTTCTCTCGGCGGAAAAGTCGTATTCATTTAAATTACGTGGACGAGCGAGATGAGAGTGGTTGATAATGAACCCGGGGCGTGCGATTCGGAATTTTTAGGAGGTACAAGGAACAGAATTGAGCTTCGTTACGGGCGATTCAAAAAATTAAACATATTGAAATTACATTTGTCTTATAAAAAAATTACATGTTTCCAAGACTTTCAAATCTATTTCTTTTTTTATACTAAAATTATTACTCTCGTCCGCTCGTTTTAGGACGAACTTTTCAATCGAGTTCGAAGCATCCGTTTATGGTTAATATTAAAGTAAAAAGTGTAATGTTATCTAAATTTTCTCACTATTTATTATGTAATTTATTTAATTATAATAAATTAATTTATAATAATTTTCAAGATTTGAGCAAGGTCAAGAGTGCTTTGTCAAAATAACGATACATGGATATTATTATCCACGGAATGTGCCACATGTGAACGTTGAATTACAATCCGTGGCGAACCGTATTTATTAATGCTGCGATCTCGTGAAAATACGATTTCTCGCTACAAGAAGACCAGAAGTGGATCGTTCGGTTCGCTAGTGTATTCTCGATTGGCATAACGTATATAGCTTTATACCTATATTCATGTATAAGGAGGTTATCGTTTAACATATATGGAGAGACTGGTGCAGTCAGGTCGACCGAGATCGTCATATGCAGCAAAACATTAAATTGACAAGATGATTATAATCATCCGCGAATAAGAGAGAGAAGAGGAAAAACTTAAAAACGTCATAAAAGCATACAACGAACAATTCCAAATAGTTTCTCTCGCGTATCGTTGATTTGCTCGTTCGCTTCTTTTGTGAGCTTTTTCGATAGCAGACTTCGACTTTCGATTCCTAAAAGGATTTTACGAGGAAATATCCCTTCTCTTCGTGCGATAAACACTTTTTGTCGTTAGTGCTTTGTCAATTAATTGTTCAAATATTTTTTTATTCGTGGAACAATTATGCTTTCATAATAGTTTGTTAAAAAAAATATATATATGGAGATAGTAAATTTGTAAAGAAGTATACTATATATTGCGACATATAATTTACTACTACGTTATTCAATTTGATTACTAATATTTACAATTTGAGATGGTAACATGTTAATATATTTTTCTTGAGTTTGTAAATTTTTCGCATTTCGTAAATAAAGTTAATTTTTTGTACGATCTACATTTGTACATTCTACAAGTTATAAACCTTTTTCATTATTATTTTCATTATTTTTTAATTATTTATATCATTATTATTATGTATTGTTATAGATTGATTATTGTATCGTATATACATTATTTAAGGTATTATCATCATTGCAGTTGTTTTATTGTAATTCCATTACGCGCTCTATATAAGAAGAAAAGTATCTTTTAAAAGATCTCGTGTAGTAAAGCTAAAGAACATCTACGTCATTAATGAAGATTCATGTCCTCAGCTGTATTATTCAGCCAAGCAAGTATATAATTCAATCAATTCTTTACTAATCTTTTTTTTGGTTGTAATCTTTATTATTTTACCTTCATTAATACTTGATTTACAGACATTAAGCGAGACGACACGTAGCTCTAAAATCGAACAGTATGGTAATAAATAAATAATATTCTAAACAAAGGGCAAAAAACGAACAAAACCGAATGACATTGCCACTGATATATAATTATATATTCGTTTTTTGCCCTTTGTTTAGAATATTGTTTTGAAGAAAACCTACGAACATATTATTTAAAGAGAATATTTGTTGTAGTATAAATAAATAATACTATGATAAATAATACATAAACCATTATTAACTGCGAAGCTTTTTACAATGCAATTTTCCATTCTTGTATTTATTATTACAACTGTCTATGCATGTTTATACATTTAGAAAAAATATAATAATAATAATAAATTAATTAATAACAATTAATAATAAATATATAACATATATACATACATATGTATAATATACATATAATATACAATATATAATAATAATAATGATTAATATAATTTATAATAATTTAAACATAATATATTATATATAATCATACGTACTGATCTAACTGATATCCGATATTGCACTGATATTGCAGTTCTCTAAAATAATCCAGGATTCCAAGCCCTCTTTAGATTTCGTAGCGGTCTTCGATAATATCGAGCCGTGCAGATACATTCAAGAACCGTAATAACAATAATAATGCATCTCGTCGTAATGTGGAAGAGAGAAGGTAAGAACGCGTTCAAGGTTGGCAGAAAGGGACCCAGGTCGGCCGATCGCGGATCTCGGCCGCATAAATTTGTTTTAATTGCCAGCGACGTTACATTTTGCTTTAATTATGCCGCATTATCTGGGAGGTAAATTAGGTAGGTCCAGCTCTCGGTCCATCTTTCCCTCCATCCACCATACTCCCCAAGCGCTACTCCGCGCCACCGCTCCCACCCCCGCCATCCCTCCCGTTCTCGATCTCCTCGTCTCGACTTCGCAGGTGAAAAAAGAAACGATCGTGCTATCCGTTCTGCCGTTGCTCTCTCTCTTTCTCTCTTTCCCTCCCCTCTTCCCGCACACTTTTGTTTCCGCTCGGGCTCTCTACATATAGTCTACTTTAGGATAGGATCTCTTTCCACCCGCGATCCTCCTCCGTCAATTCTTTCTTATGGAGCGATCGTCGTCTTCAGCCCCTCTCTCCTACCCTCCTCTCCCGCTGTCCCTCTCCTACTGGGAGAACCACAGCACCACCCCAATTCTCCGTTTCCTCAGAACGGAGAGAGCGTGTGACAATTTACTCGGGCGATCTTTGGGACCGAGGCTCGTCCGCTCTGTCCTCGCGCGCTGCCAACCTCTCCTCTCCCCCCTTCCGTTCACCATCGGAGCGCTGTCCCACCAGCCCCTCGATCGGCCCAGTCCGGACCCTCCCCATACCCCGCCGTACTCCTACCACCCTTTCTTCTCGTTCTTATACCTTATAGCTGCGTTATTTATGCCGGGTCCGGCTAATAAACATATGAACGCCCGTGCCTTCTCCCGAGCACACGGCCGTGAGATCCCGGCCGCGCACACAACGTTACGTTTGCACATGCGTGCGTGCGCGCGCGCGCGCCAGAGCTTTCCGGCGGCAACACACGGTCGCAGACGGTCCCCGAGCATTGTCTCGTCTTATTAACAGCCAGCGGGACGATATATCTCGGTTGTTCTCGCTGGATCCCTTTTCGGTCCCCATCGCGGCTGAAACGGCGGAGGGGGAATACCTCGACACCTCGGGATAACGCGTCATAGAGGCCTGTAGATGAGAGGACGCATACACGCGAATGAACGCCCACGTTTGTCGTGCTTTCCTTTCTTCCTTTCTCTCGCTTTATTTTACCTCTAAATCTTTTGCCTTTCTGCTTTCCTTCCGTTTCAACGCTTTTGTGATCTTCTGAACGCTTTTGAATGAGATACGCCAACTCGTATTAATTTCTCATAATTATGATGCATTTATGTGCAATTTTATCATTATTTTGAACTCGTATTAATTTCTTTTATTACATACTTTTTTGCAACATTGTTATAATTATCATTTTTTCGAGAAGAATTTTCAATAATATTTCTGTTTTCGCAAAATTCAATGTAAGAATTTTATTATTGTAGCAACAATAGCATACAAAATGTAACGTTACGTATTCGAGCTTTCTTCGATGATAATTGATCGTGTGCAAATTAGACATGAATATAATAGGGCAACGTGTATAATTGCATGATACATATTTCGTCGCGCTCTGAGCATTGAAAGAGCAACGTGCGCAGTTTACTCGCGGTTCACTTGCGGTGAACAGTGGCAAATTCCAAATCGTATATCTTGCGTTCTCCAACCCGCGGCAACCAGTCACGAGGAGGCAAGAGGAGAAGGTAAGAGGAGAATCGCTTCTGCGGAGGTAGGGGGTGACTACCTCCGTTCGGCCGAATGTCAAGGGGGGCAGTTTGTAGAAGTGACGCGACCGTGATGTCAACGAATATTTATTTAATTGGCTGCTCGCCGGCGAACGTTGCCGCTGTTATGCGGGAGCGATCTTGGTGGTGCACGGAAGAAAGTCTCTCCGGCCAAGATCCTCGAAGAGGACAAGGCGAGCGCCGAGCGAGTGAAGGACTCGTTATTACGCACCAACACACTCTCGGTCTTACAGTTTAGTGTATAAATAGACTGCATTCTATAGGTTTATAGAAGGACATTGTGATATGGATCTAGAAACATTTTGATCCATCGATGTGAGAGATTCTTATCGGTAAAAAATATTGCAGTGGTAATATATTAGTTACATTTTTGTTCATTAAAATTTTTTTAAAAAATTCTAGCCGAGAGATTTGATCATGATTAGGATATAGCAATCAATGAGAATTAATTATATGATATATTCATATATAAATACTTATTATCCGAATTGAAAAAAGAATTACAGAAATTAAAAAAGAAAAAAATATGTCTAATTATGTATAAAAAAATCCAAGTATTGAAACAAGGGAATTGAATGTTACGTGATCAATTAAAGTGTATAATTTATAAGTTTGTCCTGCTGTGGTTTCCAATTTATATGAACTTTTATTGTTCTTTAAATTTATTTTTCCATACCTTCATTGCCATCTAGTACACTGTTTGCATTTGTGTCAGTAATATCCATTTACTCAGTGTGCTCATCGAGTTGCGTGCTACGCGTGCGGTGAATGTAGAGACTATAAAGCGTATAATATAGATTTATGTCACGGATAACTGAGCGTTTGGCTACTTCGCCGCTGAACGGGAGTGTAAGAGTCTAATGGAGCTAAAAATCGAAGATTGCTAAAGCGAAGGATCTGCGAGCGGGGGCAGGGGCGGATTTAACAGATTTTCACCGATTATGACCTGTATTGGAAAATCTATCGACTATCAACGATATAATTGAGGTAACTGCACAATTTAACGTAACATCCAGCAATCATACGGCTCCAGTAATTTCCTTTGTTTAGATTTCTATTATATATTGTACATTTCTATGTGTTATACACTATAATATATTGTCAAGTGTCATAAATTTGTTTACTTGCATTCTAAATGTCAACGTTTTGCGACAAATATCACTTAGTTTTACATTGGATATTTTCTCAACCGTCAACAGTTGGACACTCGAGTTCCATATTTGACACATTTTCGACTATTATAATAATTGCATATGGATGTGGAAATTCATGGGAAATTCATCGAAATTATCTTAGGACGCGATCTACATTTTTTTTCTCATATTCTACATTTAAAAATTGACGGACAAAAGTAACGGTTTAACAGGTGAGATAAATAATTTGACTCAAGACTGGCAAAAATGTTAGAAATCGTTATAGATATCGATCGTACCTCTCTGCGAAAACTGGTGAACGAGACCGGGTCTCACGCTTTTCGATATATCCCGGTGCGCTGCGCGTTTCGGTAGGCATACGCGAAAGGAGACTACCGGATGTGACTTATTAGCAAGTTGAATACATATGCGGGAAGGCTATCGAAAGCCTACCCGCAAACGGTATACCTGGTCAGTCCCGCTGCGAGTATGTGCGCCCCTGGGGGAAGGGGGCACGTTGGGGTACGCAGCCAGCGAGCGGGGGAGTGGGGAACGAGGGGGGGGGGACGCGGGAGAATATCGGCGAGGGATGGGGCAGACAGGCGGAGGAAGGGGAGGGGGAAGGAGGGAAGGTCGATGGACGTCGACGAGGGGGAGGAGAGCGGAAGGAGCGCGCACAACTCCTCTGCGAGGAGTTCGCATCGGCCGAGTGATTTGTGAAGACGCTCCCGCGGCTGTAATCACGTGGGATCTCGTGGCGTTGTCTCTCCCTCGGGAGAGCGAGAGGACATGATGTGACGGGCGACGGGACGGAGGCGAGCAGACGGATTCTTATTGTTATTATGTGGGGAGTGACGTCCCACGATCCTGGCATGTTTATGCGTTCAGATTCGAGGCGGCCTTGGATGCATTGCCGAGGCAAAGCCGAATCAAAGCACCCGAGTCAGTCCTCACGAGGCACCCGTCTTCTTCGAGTCTCCTTGTTTTAAACCTACCCTCGGGAGATTTCCCTCCGCGCGCCGGATACGAGCCAGACTCCGCGCGGTTCTGCTCTCTCTCTTTCGTCGCAGACCGTCATGTCCGTCGTCCCGCGCGTGATATCCACTCAGCAGCATATCGATAGATGCAAAGCAAGCTGGTTTCATTTTGAATTTAAAATATCAAATTGAATTGATTTCATTTTATATCTTGTTGACAACAAGATTGTTGTCTGACAAAATTTAGTTATTAAACAGGTTGAAATCTTAAACGAAGATATTTGATCTTTCACATCTTATCAGTGAGTAACATCAGTTACTCAAAGCGAGAGATGGTGTGTTCGACGTGGCTATCACAAAAATTAACAAACGCTGACTGTGCTCGCGGCTGGTGGTTATACCGGAGCCGGTCATACCCGAGTACCAATAAACACAGCCCGCTGGCAAGTAACGGGCCGTCGAGCGAGACGCGAAAATAAACGGTCGTTTATTTGCCGTTAGGGGTGTGTTTATGACGTGCTTGTTTGCAGATGTTACATTATAAAGAAGCTGCGCGACGGCGGTGGCGGCGGCGGTGGTGGCACGAGCCCCGAGTACACCGTTGAGAGCGGTGGCGAGCGCGCTGGTGGCGTATCTGGGCGTGGCAAGGCCGCAGGGCGCCTCCGTTGGGAATAAATTATCTCGTGGACTCTCCTCCGAGCGGGCGCACCCCGGTTATTATTGCCTAATAGACGGCCAAACAAACGGTTCACGCCCACCCTCCAATAACGTCGTGATTAAATTGTCCGCCGGTGCCGACAAAAGCGTGACCGATCCTACCTCGGCGGACGGCGGTAGCCACCGGTTGAGGACCGCTGCTCATAGGTTATCGTACGTCCTTCCTCCACCCTTCGTTCACTCATCTCTTTCTCTCTCTCTCTCTCTGTCTTTCTCTCTCTGTCTCTGTCCCCCTTCGTCACGGGCATCAAAGCGATGTCTCGTTTACACGGCCGTCCCGCGATACTTTATGCTTTAATGTCCGCACACGTTGTCGCTTGCGCGTCCGGACGAGCCCTCGGTTGGAACACGCTATCATTCGGTATGCCTCAGGCCAATCAGACCAGCTACGCTCGTTCGATGTTATGCGCGAATGGGCTATAACACTCGCATTTTTTATATTATATTATATAACGTCGTATTCGCTTTAATATCCAACGTAAATATGCAGCTTGCGGGCTTTCGAGTCGACTTTCGTGGACGTTGCTTTTTTTGGAAAGAGGATTTGCTCGCGACTTATAACATCGACCATCGTGTGCCGACGGTTATACGGGCTTGAGTTCATCGAGGTATCTGCGAGGTACACGAATTACGTCGATTTTGTAATTAAAATAGATTCTCTTATTTATTTTTGCAGATTCTTGCGAAACTGACTTAAAAAAAAAACTTGCTAAATCGAGTGTCGTGTCTTCTTAGTAGCGGAGACAATTCGATGCTGCTATCAGTTTTATTTAGTACTATCGAGCCGTGTCCTCGGCATGCTATCGTTTTAGCAATGTAATTGATCTTTTACGGACAATAGTGTACTTCCTTTCTTACGGTTTTACTAACTACTCTCCGCTGTCGTGCGGAACGCTCAGTAAATCTTTTTCAATGGCGCCGAAAGAACGCCGCTCACCGTACGACAGTCTCTCGGTATTACAGTGGGCCAACGGGCATTTGTATATCGAGAAGATAGGAGGAATTAATTAGAGATATCGGCGGTATCTCTCCGCGTCATTAGCAGTCGCAGTTGTGTGTTGTTTGGTATGATACAAACGTGTACGTAGCCTCGCATGACCAAGACTCTTTAGCAAATCTCACTTTAGGTGCCGGGTCACCTCGGGGCACGATGCATTTCTTTCGAAGGCTCCCTCGTTGCGTGTAACTGACATCCTCCAATTTACGTCTATTTTTTATTCTTGTTCGTATTAACAGCGACAGCTCATGGGGTAAACTAGAAATATTGAGGCGAAAACTGGTTATTTTACGATTTAAAAAATTTTATTTGATAAGTTATTCACTTTTTTAAATCCAAACTGTTGTTTCATTCAATAATGTGTCCATATTAGAACGCAATATGGAAAGTTACAGCTTTTACAACTAAAGATAAATTAAATTGTTTTTGTAATAATTGCTATCTCGGAATGTGTTAACTATTTTTTATTAAAAAATATCAATTATTGTATAACGTACGTTAGTTTACTTATATTATACTTTTTGCATATAATAGAATGAAAAAACACTCTAAGCTGTAATTTGTTATAAATAATTATTTCTTAATAATAATATATTTTTAAAATTGTAGCTCACATGTTCGTAATCGAGATAGATATATTTGTTAATAATTTTAGTGTAACTTCTCGAGTAGGGCACCGCCCTCACTTAATGTCGATCTGTTGAGTGTGATTTGAGAGTCATTGCAAGCGAGACTAACTGGGCTGTAAATCTCGCCTGGCCGACCGAATAGGCGGGTACCGATTACCATAGACATGCCACGCGTTGATTATAAACATAATTAAAAACAACAACAGCCGTCCTCCCGTCCTTTTAACGTATGCAACTGGCTCGTGGACGTCGTCGACGCTGGTGGTCCTGTGGGTTGACCGCGGTTGCTCCGGCCTACGAAGTTTCGACCGTATTTCAACGATGACTATCGATCGTCATTGTCGAACGATCGATAAGACCTGGAACAATACTTTCGAATGTTGCACCGAAAAAACAATTTTGGAGATTGAAATATGAGTTTAAAAAAAATAGGCTCTATAATAGACATAATGTATGTATATAATAGACATATTGGCGTCTTTATTAGAGTTATTCAAAATCACAGTATTGTCCCATAGGTGTCAACTTCATATTATACATCAATTCTTCTAGAAAAAAATTGCTTGGTTGTAATTTGAATATGGGGGATCATATCTTTATTTATTTTTATTTTATATATAAAAAAATATATCGATTATATGAAATGTTTTTTTTTATTTCAAGTATCCATACATGTGATATACCAGGATATCTTAAAGCTAGTCGCAGTAAAGCGGAGTAAAGGCAAAACTCATCGGTGCATAGTAAAATGGATTCTTTTTTGGTAAACTTATTTTATGTGTGATTATATATCGTTATGATTCTTATCTTTATTGATACGTGTGTGATGTATAAATCTCTGATTGAATATATATTGTGGCACGAACACGCATTAGGGTTGCACATTAGATTCGATATAATAAGATGCGTTAAGTATGGTCAAATTATCGCGTTAGAATCTGTAAAAATTCGTCCTGTCCGTAAAATCGTAGTATCTTTGTTCGTGGAATAAAATAGCGTATTTATAAGTGCGGTCCGTCCGTGACGGGAACACGGAGTCGCTATGTAAATTCAGTACATCAAAACCAGACTGAAAATATAAATACCTGCGGCTTGCAGGGCACTTTAAAAGAACCCAATTTGGATCCTAACGCGTATAATATTTCAGCTCTCCATTTCACATAAAGATCTTTATCCGATCGGTTATTTTTCCTGAAACCCCGAAAGTTCGACGACGATAAGCAACCACTTGTAGGTAGTTTCTCGAAGTTTTCTGAAAGAATGTCACCGGGATATTTTTCGGCCCTTGCATTTTCACCTCAGTGTACGCTTTTCCCCTACATCTTTACACATTAAATGTAATAATAAATGATTGTGGATCAAATTGCATGCCGCCCCCAGATGAATGGCTCATTCGAAATGTATATCGATTGATTGCATTTTTGTCTTTACCATTAGACGTAACATTCTTTTCTGCATGTATATAATATTGGAATCTGATTTTTTATTAATTTTATTTAAATCACTGAGCTACGTCTTGATTTTGTTGTGACCTGTATATTTGACTATATTTTTGGTGTTTAATATAATTTTGTTGGAGGATTTATAATTTGAAAGCTCCCCCCCCATACTACGATACAAGAAAGAATGAGATTCACATTGCTGAACTCTCGGAGCGCAGCAACGGTTCCAACAAATTTGCACCTCTAATCGCACCTCACGATAGGAGTATAATGAGGGCATGATGCGAGCCGAGTTGGTGGATGAAGGAGTCCGAGTATAGCATGGATTCCGATTGGATCTCTCCGCCCAGTAAGGGCGAGAGGCTGGGTTTCACCTTTAACCCTTTAGTCTCATTCTTCTTCTTCTTTTCTTTCGCCTGCCCTCCGCCAGTCTGCCAGTCCTTCGTTCTTCTTCTATTAGTCTTCTGTTAGTCATTATCGTTGTTGTATTGTCCTTTATTCATCTTTGCTGTAGCATTATCACGCATTTCTGTGTGTATTTTTTACTTCTGTGGAAATGTTTAATAAATTTCTTTTCAACTTTTTAATAATATCTAACGTTTTTAATTATTTATCGCTTATATCTACATATGAAATACACATTAACGTGTTTAAATCGTGCATGAATCGTACAAGTATTCATAAATGTCAGTAATGTTTAAATATAAAGTAAGTATTTAATATAAAGTAGCAAGAGGAACAAGGATACGATGATGCCCAAGACAGATAATTTCTATTTGTAAACTTTTAATGAGTATTTTTATCCATGTGAGTAATAATTCTATTCGCGCTTGTATGGTTTTATAGCTATACGATGTTCATAACTAAGAAGTAATGTCGGTATTAAACAGCTTGTTATGCCGTAAACATCATTAAGCTAGCGTGTGTGTATCCAGTTCTAAAGATATCGTGTTATTAAGTTTGGCGCAACTAGCTATTTCAAGTTAGATCATTTTAATATCTGATCGTAAAATTTTCGTCAGGCGTAACGAATCTCTATTAGAATCCGGTACTTGTGGCGCTACGCCAATCGACTTTATAACGTACGAAACGCTACCGTTACTCCCGTTCTTCGAAAAAGCGCTCGGTCCGTCCTCCCGACTCATAATTGATAGAGTGGTAAAATGGCGAGGAGGCGAACTCTCCGAGGGAGGTGAATCATTTTATGCACGCACACGTACACGCCGCGGCCGCACATCTCCGCCGCCGTCTTAATATGCCCATAAAGGCAACGCGCGGTAATAATAAAGTGATAATAAAACGAAAAGTAATATCCAATCGTCTTGCAGACACGCCACAGGGAGTTTATTACATTCTGCCATATTATATGCAAGCGAGGCTACAATACATCCGCGCTGATTTTATGGGCTTGAGACATGAAGCCTTTATTCGTAAGACGTCGTCTCTCTGCCCGACATTTTCTACGGCTTTATGGCCGATAAAGAATATAGCGAGTTAAAAATAAGATAGAGTCAAGTTTATCATTTATAGTATGCGGCGTTTCCTCGACGGTATTTCATGATAAAGTGGGCTGTTACACTCGCCACTACTTTGTAGTGCGAGATTGGATCTCTCAAAAAGACTGAATTATTTATCGCTGGAATAAATAAGCGATGCAACATACATATACACAGATAGCTCCGATCTTCGAAAAAGTATCAGTTAAAAGCTACGGAAAAGTATAAAATTAATCCGTGTCGCGCTTATCTATAATGTAGTGGATTGTTTCTTGTATACCACACAAGTGGTATTTGGTAATATTATACTTTCATTTACATAAAATGTGCCAAGCTTCATACATTTATAATTGTGTGGTTATTTAGAATTGTTTAATTATCACGCTTAAATATGAATATGTTAACCGAAAAATTATAATAAGAAATTATTTGCAATTTTAATCAAAAAATTCATCGTATATTACGTTATATTATACAATCTACATCTATTTATCTCGTTATGACAAGATGTTGAAAGCAATCGAAGGTTGCAAAATTGGAATTCGTGTGCAAATTAGAAAAATTGACGACATCTATTACTACTTATTTTCAACGCTTGCTACTTCTCATGAATATTTATTACATATTTGGCTAATATAAAATCAGAGGGAATATCATGTAACAGAATAATCAGCGAATAATTAGCACGGAGAATATAAAATTTACAGATGTAAAAATTTATCTACAGTATAAATAAATTACGCAAATTATACGATTATACGAATTATACGATGCGGGTATTTTTCAAGCTCATTCCGTTTAGCGTAAGTACATCTTGAGAAGATATGAATGAGAAAACGTATGATGATCTGATTTTGACGAGCGTAAACAGATAAGGACATACCCGGTCGATTCTCTCGCCGTGTCTCGTACATTGTAACTGCGAACGACCGGGAAATTACCGGCGTAAGGAGCATGAAACAAAACTAATATTAAACCGCATAAACAGCCACCACAGAGTGGTATATAAAGTGACGAAGTAAGAAAACCAGAGGTGGTCCCCTGGTCGCGGTAGGATCATCGCGTAAGGTGCACCGGCTTGCCTCGATCGTAATTCATCGGCGGACAACATCTTGCGGCAGATTTTAATTTTAACAGCCGAGTTTCGGGGCCGTTTATGGGCCTAGTGTATAATTTTATCGTGCCTGCCGATCTGGCCGCGCGTCGCCGAGCCAAATATTGTCCCCATCGAGGCACGACGGAGTCTCTTATAAGGCGGTGGGGTGCACGGCGTTGAGAGCACGGGGATGCGAGATCCCGCACGCCTCGGATTCGCGCGTGTGCGTAGCAAACGCATTCAAACTTGCATGAGCGGGTGTACAAACGCATGCAAAAATACCGATGGGCGTACGCGCGCGTACACGTGTGTGTGCGTGCGTGTGCGTCGCTCACATACCAATATATACGTGTCGCATCCGCTCGGAAGGAAATCTATACCTCGGCGGAGGTGAAGGTACCTTTATAGATTTGTAGAAAGTTGTAAATCAAACGTTAATGGGAACCCCATGTCAGGCATAAAGAGCTTGAAACAACGACGCATAACGATAAAGATAAAGGTTCGAGAGCATAAAGGGTGTCATGGACCCCGGTCCTGCTCCATTGCTCATGGGCTTTTATAGCCGTGACAATGGTGAACCAGTTTGTAAGTGTGAAAATTCAAAAAGTTTCAAGCAACGCTAGTTAAGACTTTCACATATCTTCATTTTCTGCTTCATCTGTGCGTTACACGTAGACAGATAGATATAGATATAATCATTCGACTCGAAAATCTTAACGTGTAAAAGCGGACTCGTCATTCTAATGATATAAATATATTTTATTTATATATATATATGATCCTCTTTTACATGGAAAATAAACACGACAAGATAGATTATGAGAAGACAAAGATATTTTACCGTTACGATATTGGACCGTTACGATAACATAAAATCACGTTATGAACTTTCCACGATAACATTCCGAGACTGAAAAGATGGTTGCCACAAGGCAAGATCGTGAAACCGCAGATTATTCATTAAGTTCGACAGTAAACCATTCTCTGTCATCACTGGGAGATTCCTTCCAGCGAAAGATAATAAACAGCAAGCATTTGCGCGAGTGCATCCAGTGATTCTCGTAGCTGTTTAAACATGGGAGCGATCTGTTCGCGCATATCTGGAAAATGCAATTCGATATCTCAGACATTTATATACATTATTAAAATACATCCGCGCGCCAAAATCTACCATCAATATTCTCCTTAATATTTTATCTCGCTCTTTATAATAACTTCGAAATATGTCTCAATTTTCAATGTCTAATTATTGATTATATTCTAATAAACCAATCACGGGGCAATTTTTCGAAATGTTGGACACCCGACATTAACCGATTTTATCAGAAGAGACTGGAATTACAGATTATCTATGCTTCGTTCACATAGTGAAGAATAACGTCGCCGATGTTCTGTCGTATAATGCGTCTCGCTTCCTTAAAAGATACATGTAAAAAGGACCGGTGTGTATGTGTGTGTGTGTATGAATATATATATATATATATATATATATGTATATATATATACACAAGCGTTGTTCAGACAAACGATCGACAAGTATACGTGCCCGGAAGATGCTCGTTTTCGTTGTCATGTGGAAGCAGTGATCGGTTATAAGACAAGATACATCGGAGGCATATTACGTGCTGCGATGGTATATCTGCTTGCCGCCCGCGTCTGGTGCGTTTTGCACGTCATAATATTTGGAATTGTCGGAGAGAACGCTGGCAGGCTCGCCAGAACGGGTCGTTTCCTCGCTGCTCGCCCTGTACAATCGCCTATTGTGCGAACGCGCGCAAATTTGGCTTCAGCGTCGGGAGCCGATCGATCTTGACGAATGCTGTTGGCGATCTCGCGAAATTATTTCTCTGCGAATATGATGAAATTTGCGAGGTCGCAGAAATATTTCTACCATGTTTTTCATGTTTTTCATTATAATTAATGTAAATGTCATTCATTTCCTGTTGGTGCTTTAATTAAAATTACACATTCTTATTTCTGGAACGCAACGTTTTGTTTTAGTTTGTTTGTTTTTTTTTTTTTAAATAAAATAATAAAATTGAGAGAAAAACATAGAATCTTTATGATCTTCTTGTTTCCTAATCAAGATCGATTCGATCAGTCGCGATCTTCAAAGAATCTCTTGTCGCGGGTGCAACGTATTTTACCACGAACGTTGACCGCGCGCACGTGTCGCTGATCGGGAATATCCGTTTCTTCCCTAGACAGAGTGTAGAAAAATCTTTTCGATGGAAACAGAGGGAAAGAAACTGGCAGAATGCTCTCCTCTATGGGGTCTGAATCGGCTTAGTTCACGGCAACCTGCGGCGTTCTCGCCCCCTTTTGCACGACGCTCCGTCTCTCTTGTATTTCTTCCTCGCTGTCTTTCATCCTTTTTCCATCCTCTTGCCATAACGTTATATATGCCGATGAACAAGGTGAGGTAGGCGCAAAAAGCAGAGCGTCGTTTATGTTCGAGCTGTACCGTCTCTCGTCTCATTCTCCCCTTTTCTGCCCTTTTGCTTTCTCTCTCTTTCTCTTTCACTTCATCACCGTTCCGTTCTTTCGCGGGAGCTCTCCATTCAACGGCTGTTCGCGAGTTCAGTCTTCGTGACGATTTTTCAGAAGAAATCCAAACGCCGTTTAGGGAATCTTGGCGAACGGCCAAGTCCACTCGATGGCCGCCACTATGTTGGTTCCGCTCAGACACACATATGCTCGGCACGATCGACATATATATACACGCGCGACGCGTATTCTGGATTATGTAGCAAGGAACACATATTTCGCGGGTTCAGACGTCGTCGCACCCTTCGGATTGTATCTCATCGGTCCACAGCCCTGCCAGGAAATATGTCTTTAAATTCTCACGCGATGTCAAGAGTGAATGGTTTAAAATAAAGTTTAAAAAATTTAATGTGTCGCTCGCCAGAAAAAAGAGCTTTTCAAGAACCAGAAAATTTACTTCTGGCTTGAAGTAAATTTTCTTGAAAGGCTTTTATGTTATTTTAATTGTTTGAAATTTAACGAGCCGTACCAAATTTGTTTTTATTTGTTTTATTTTAAAATAAAGAGTTTCTAATTTATACAATGAACGCGACGGAATTCAACATAAAAACATCATTTGCAACGACCATGTACAATCGCAAAATCTTGTTTTACATTTTTAAGAATATTCGTAGCAATATCAACGTAATGATATTAATATTTATTAATGTTGTTAGTCTCTGTCTTTAGGAAAAATTACTATCTCGAATAATACATCGCATTGTGGGCGTGTGCGCATTAAATCTCGAGTCAGGCCATTAATACCAGTAACAATCATTCCGTCGAGAAATAAGGCGCGCCGTCTCAGGGATATCGATTTACCAGAGAATGGGAATTGACTGTAGCTCTGATAATTGTAATGGGATAAGAAAAAGTCGGGCGGATATCTGCACTACTGTTCGGAAGTTTCAGCACAGAAATACAGAAATGTATTAAGTATAAAAGAGAAGATTATTTATCATGATAAACGTAAGAGAATAAAACTGAATTTATATTTCAAATCTTTTGTGGAACAAAAATAAAAGTAATGCAAATCAACAATAAATACAGAGAGGAAATACAGTGAAAAATATAGTGCAGTACAGTAAATTTCTTTTCTTAGATAAAGTATATTTGTACTTTGCACGCGTGTAGCGAGGCGGAAGACGCTGAAGAACTCGAACAGAATTCGAAAGCACCGTTTGCAAGCCAGTAACAAGTAGTCTTCAGCAAAATAAAATCGTCTGTTGTCGGATTTAAGCGGACAAAAATGCGGAGGTTAAGCTCGTGTATATCCAGCATTTATTTATAAGAGACTATATTAAATGGCGTATATAGAAAATTTTGTGCACTTAGTGCGGTAGGGCGAGCGACACATTCCGATTCTTTGGATTCATTTCTGGAAGGTGAACCCCGAAGCGTGAAACATCGAGGCGAACATCGAGAAGGGCCACCCTGAGTCTCGCCCAGGGATTATTTTGCGGAATATCACAGAGGCGTCCTTATTATCCCGTGGCAGCTGCGGATGATCCGTTGCGACCACGGCTACGACAATTATGCGGACATCTTCGTGTTCGTCATTCGTCGAATTTCGTCAGGCATGAATTTTTGTCGTGCAACAAGTTGCCCGCTCGCGGCGACTCTCATCACAAAGCTTTAACACGCGGGATCTAGCGCGCGGACCGCGAGGCAGATTGCAAGGAACCGCTCGGGGAAAACCCGGAGTTCTTTAAACCGTTTATTCACGGATCGGCGAACCGCTCATAATATTTGTCGCGTTTGTCAAGGCTTGCACTTGAAAGAACTAAATCCGGTCGCTCTGACTACCTTCGACGCAGGATCATCTTTGCCGAATTGTGCTCTGTTATTGAGGACACTCTTCCACAAATTATTTTAAGTAGTTGGACTACCTGCGATACATTCATTTTTCTGAGCTCAAAAGAATCTCGATTTCAATATTTTTAAATGAGTTTCCAACAACGTAAGCATATGACACTAAAAATACGGAACAAAAAAAGAAAAACATAGGAATTAAATAATTTTTTATAAGAATGGATGAATAAACAATGTGACAAATAAATGTTGCGTTTCGTTTATCAATTACTGTCTATTATTTTTGCAATAATAAAATGAGAAAGCGAGTTTTATGAAATTTTTAGATATTTATACAAGTTATATATAATATAAAACGTTATTATTAGCATCTTCGTAGACTTCAGCATTGTATTATCTAGTGATACTCCGTACTCCCGATCAGGCATTTTAAAGTCGATAAATCACAATTAATTAGCGGGACGTAATGATGCGGCATGTCCCCGCAATTGGTATGAGCTAACGCTGTGTTTGTAGGTATGCACGAGTATACATATACGTTGGCCGGAGTACGCGTCGAGTACACTTGCCGAGTATCCACGCTTAAATGTACGAATCTATACCATTCGTGTATTCAACGAGAAAAACTTTTGGGTACAAATTTGCTTGCTACATTTGCAGAACTCTCCGTTGATCGGCTAAATAATTTTACGTAGGAGAACCTGGGACATAACGGGAACGTTAAAATAAATTTTGAACAAATTAAAAATAGATAAATGAATTATTTTTGCATGAAAATATTCTTTGCAATGTTTATTATAAAAAAAATGATTTTACTGTGAAAGAATAGTTTAAAAGTACGAAATTTGTATTTTATTGAGACCATGACTTAACCTGATTATCTTTTTATATGCGGGGCATATAAAATGGGACTTCTTACAAAACTTATATATTTCTTATACATTAATGCAGTGGTATCCAAAGTGTGCGCCGCATAATAGACTCAGGGGCGCTGCGGTAAATGTTAATTTATTTTTTTTTCTTGGGCAAATGCTCGCAACACTTATCACACAGACTTCACGCTCCTTCTGTCTAGCCATCTAGGCTCAATGGCCTAAATGTGATAAGGGAGCCGCAACTGCGTTAGAAACATTTAGGGGAGTCTCAGGTGTTAAAAGTTTGGAAACCACTGCATTAATGTAATTTAAAACTTATTAAAAATGATTTTTTAGAACACGCAATACTAAACAAGAAATCATTATATACATTATACCTTTCAATGTTTGACACATGTAAGATAACTAAAAGTAAGAAGAGATTAGAGAGGTTATGGCGCTGCGCCGGCTGCGCGCACCTATTGTACCATCATGCCCCACGACCTAATGCCCCGTTATGCCCCAAATGTACTAGACAAATATAAAATATCACAGATAATCAATATCTGTGCAGAATACTTTACTAAAGTGACTAGAAAAGATTGTTTAATAGCGTAAAATTACTTATGGTAATAAAAAATAGAATTTCATCATTGTTACTTCAGCATTGTTACTTATGCTAATGTATCAACGAAATTGTAAGCAGGTCGCGGAGAGTGCAGCGAATGCATTAAAAAATTATAGCATCTTTCAGCTAAAAATAATATGACAACTGATAACAGCACGCGGTAAGGAACATCTAATAGCAATAATTGCAAAATATTTCATACATAACAGCACTTCTGTAACAAGTTATAGATCATGTCCCATTATACTCCACCGTTCCATTATGCCTCAAGTTCCCCTATATATAAATAATATAAAATATCCGCTGAAATTAATCTGCAGTATGTCAAATAGAAACGCGGAATTACTAATATATTCGGTAATTCGATATATAGTAGCTCTCACAGATAGATAAGTAAAGAAGGAGAACCGTTTTTGCAACAAACGCCTTTTGTGTTTCGGGTTTTGGGCTTTTGAAAGCGTCGGAGTAACCGTAATTGTAGTCCGAGTCGGATAACATAGTCATGAGAGTCGACGGGGCACGACACACTCGAGCAACCGCAAACAGCTCGATTCCTTTTGTCCGGCTGTCCGGACTGAAAATAATGGTTTAACTATTCGATAGGACAGAGGCACCGCGAGAGAGGGAAAGTAAAGGGGAGAAACGGCGGCGCGGAACAAGGAGAGCGGACATAGCTTCGCCGCGCCGCGGCAGAGGTGTTAATACAGAGGTCGATCTCTGGGAGTCGCCTACTACCAGTTTCATGCAATATGCGCATGTTTAACTGACCAAAGCTCTGTATCGCCCCGGCCTTGTTCCCTCCTTTCCACGGTACGGAGCGTGCACTCGCCGCCGCCGAGGGGCAGGGGGGGAATTTCGTCTGTCGAAGGCGAGGTGCATTGGTATCGTGCCGAGAGGCTCGTTTTATTTATACGTCGTACTTCAATTCGGCAGCGACCGCTATGGTTTCCAACCAGGTTGGGCAACCGAGGTAGTTACTGGCGATCTACCGAGTAAATATCGAAACTCGCCGAACTTCGTTCTCTCGTCGGAGGCAGAGAACGTCGAGTTCTCTCTTTCTCTGTCTCTCCTCTCATTTTCTATCTCTAACGCTCTCACGCTATCGCCGTCTGTCATCATAAATGTCGTTTCTAACAATTAATACCGTATTTGATCCGTGTGTGAATTTAACACAGGATCGATACGATTAATTGAATATTTACAACTTTATTATTAGGATCCAACTAACGGGTTTTCTTTTATTCCGTTTTTCTTTTCCCCGTTATTTCGCTTTAAAGGAAAAAAAATGTAACGTATTTCTAATGCAAATTATTCCGGAACCACGATATAAAAATGCTAAAGGAAACTTTCAAGTGAAGTGAATAGAATCAGTGTGCCAGCCGCGCAACTAATTCGAGCGCGCGTTTAATCGAATTTTTGTTAAACCCCCTCCAGAGCGGCCGGCCATAGCGACAATTACTACGGGCAACGCCGTACGGGCGAGGGTTGCGCTGATTCCAGTACGTCAAAGATGGGTATTTGTATACTTTAGCCCGTGTGTACTTGCCGTGGCTGGTGAGTCGAGTTCTATAGACCCAGGGGAGGAGGATGGGTGGGTACGGGCCGTCGGTAGCGGGACGTTCGGGTCAACTTTGTTTGCATTGGCCGTGCATGTTCTGTCGACTAGGGGGAAGACCGCTTCTTGATGCAAACTGCCCATTTGCAACTACAATCATCTCCACGTCGAATCGCGCCGGTCCTGCCAGGTCCAACCTGATCGGGCACAGTCCACGTCACGGCCGTGGACCTATCCCCGATTGGCGTGTGGGCATATAACGCGGAGGACGGCGGGGAGGTGTCTAGTGTATAAACCGACTACATACTGGTGCAACGGTGCTTCAGTTGCTGCATAACAGAGTGAAAACAACGACCAACCGGGAACCAAAGGCTATACTAACGGACCAAACGATCATGTAGCCCTTCTCCCTGGCGTTTTCGTACCTCGAGGTACGAGCGCCGGGACCGCTACGTGAATTCAACACCGATCCAGTCGCATCTCACCTTCGTATTTTGACATCTCTGTCGTATTATTCGATTCACGGTTTTTCGAGCGGTCTGTTATTTCGCGCTCAAGCCCAAGGGCAATGGACTGGTCGAGCGATGGATAGATCGGCGCGAATTATTTCGCTCGAGCATTATTATCTTGCACTAGTGATACGAAATTTGGGATGTGACAGTTGATAGAATTTTTGTGTCTTGAAAAACGTAGCTGTGTACTTTATCTCTTAAGAAATAATTTAATTTTTTTTGTTTTGTAAATGATCTATAATGATTGCAAGAAAATAGCTTGAAAATGATGTTCGAAAGCAGAAACGTGATACTTATTAAAGTTAAAACCCAGCTCTATAAGCTTCGATTTATTTTTAATACTATTTTATGAATATAGGAGAACCTATTTTTCACTTAATTTTTAATTTGTAAAACATACTCTATTTAGCTTTAGAAATATATATCATTAAAGAGGAGCACCAAGGATAAACGAAGGTTATATGTAAAAGAAATATTTTATATAATATCAACTAACATTCTTTCCACGAAGAATGTAGATTTCGGGTATGAGTCAACGGGAAAATATAAATTCCTAGAAAAAATATCTGAATGCGAATCTTCCCGGTTCATTTAGGTTTCGTCGCGACGTCTTTCTGCTTGCTAAGAAGACCGGGATGCGTTTCACCTGTTGCACGAATAGTCCAGGTAGCGATCCCTAGAAAGCAGCACGTCGACACGGCGGCGATCCCGACGGCCGAAAATGGCACGGACTCCGACTGAGTGGCATATAATAACGCGCTTCTGGATACGCTCTCGGATGCCGGTGCGCGTCCTCATTAGGGGATATGATAGATGCGGCGGCAGATAGTAGCCGCATGCCTCCTACAATATATATTCGTCGGAGAGGACGGCTCGGAAGAGCGGGGAGGAAGGAGGACCACCTCCTTCCATTTTCAGCCCGAACTCTGTTCTCGGCGCGGACGCTCCTTCCTCCCCGCGGCTTCTCGCGGGGCTACCGGTCGGATGGCAGAGGCAACGGCAATACGATTCCGCGTCCACGAGAGCGTCGACATTTCCATAATATTCAAATGTATAAAAGCGCGGGACCGAAGCCGTTGGAGAATGAAAAAGGTAGAGGCAGCGCCCACCGAAGAAAAGAGATACGAGAAGGACGGAGGGTAGGAACGAGAGAGGAAGGAAGAGGTAAGGAGGAAAAAGACAGAAGGGAAGGAAAGAAGAAAGGACATGAGAGAGTGAGAAAGGTCGGGAGAGGGGAAAGGAAGAAATGAGTAGAGAGGGCTAGAAGAGTGAAAGAACGAGCGGGAAAAAGAGGAGAAGCGGGTGAGGAATTGGGGGTGCGGTGCGGGGTACACGACGTGGTATGCCGTGGCTCTTCGGCGTGGCCATGCCGCGGTATTCCGGCCTCGGCACGATGCGGCGCGGCGCGGCGCGGCTCGGCGCGACGCGGCACGGCGCGGTCTGCCACGCCGTGGTGTTGCCGGCTGACATATTTATCGGCGGCCGCGCCACCTGCAACCGGCTCCGCGGCATCCGTACAGAGCGGTGTTTTGCCCATTTGTATCCTCGATTCGCCGCCCGGCCAATCCAACGACAGCCCAGTTTATCCGTTTCTCGCTCTATCTCGCTCCTCTTCGCCTCCTGCGTCCCCGTCGCTCTCACACCTTTCTTTCACCTCGTCTTCTCTTCGTTCTCTCCTGCTGCGCTTTCTGTCTCCGTGTCCGCTATCACTCCGCGCAATGCTAAAGCGGGCGAGGGTTGTTCTTTCAAGACGTCGAGCAGCGGGGACCAAGTAGAGAGATGACATATTAGCTATTGGTTACCAGCCACCGCGATGATCTTATCTCTTCTGTGTTATAATCTTCATGCACAACGAGAATCGGAAGCGATTCGTTGTGTGCTTCGCAATGATAAACTATGAAGAGGCTAATCGAGGGCCAAGCTATTTAGGATGAAAGTAAAAGAATCAGTAAATTATTTTTTATATTGTTAAACACACAAAAGTTATATTGTAGTTATATTTTAGTTCCTTAATTCTTGGTTAGAAGTGATACCTTGAATTTTTACTAGAAATAAACTTTTATAGTTTTAGTTTATTATCTCGTGATTTTATTCAGGAAATTTTTTTCTAACTAACGTTCCAGGCGTTATTTATTAAAAAATAAAATTCTGTTTCTATCTTCTGATCAATAGCTATTCAAATCGATAACGTAATATATTTTCTTTTGTATACCCTTTTATTGAAAAAAAACGGGAGTTGTCGTACGAGGATGAAGGCGAGGGAATAACGTAGGCGGAGGGTAGGGTTTTGAGTGGTAAATACGTGCTGTGTGTAAATTTGAGATGTAAAAACGTACATTTAGCTACGAGCAAAAAATACTCGTAAACGGTCAGTTTGAGTGGTAAAAACGTACATTTGATTCAATGAGTATGATCCGTTTTTAGGGCGCAAAGGGGCAATTTTCCGTAAAAATGAGTGGTTAAAACGGATTGCGTACGAGTATATCCGAGTGGTAATAACGTATTCTTATGAGTATTTTTGAGTGGTAAATACGTGCTGTGTGTAAATTTGAGGTGTAAAAACGTACATTTAGCTACGAGCAAAAAATACTCGTTTAGCACTCATAAATACTCACATAGCACATTTTGGCTGCGTTTCGATATTCACTGCAAGTACTGAAAATCTATAGTGTATGTGACGTAAACTATAGATTTTCAATATTTGGAAACGCAGCTT